>CM053572.1:140732284-141084900 GCA_028646485.1 Cryptoprocta ferox
AGTGCCGCTACGAACATTGGGGTACAAGTGCCCCTATGCATCAGCACTTCTGTATCCCTTGGGTAGGTCCCCAGCAGCGCCATTGCTGGGTCATAGGGGAGTTCTACTGATAGTTTTTTGAGGAACCTCCACACTGTTTTCCAGAGCGGCTGCACCAGTTTACATTCCCACCAGCAGTGTAGGAGGGTCTGGCTAATTTATTTTTTTAATGTTTATTTATTCATTTTAAGAGAGAGAGAGAGAGAGAGAGAGAGAAAGAGACCAAGTGAGCAGGGGAGGAGCAGAGAAAGAGGATCCTAAGCAGGCTCTGCACTGTCAGCACAGAGACTGACACAGGGCTTGATCTCACAAATGAGATCATGGACCTAAGCCAAAACCAAGAGTCAGATGCTTAACCGACTGAGCCATCCAGGTGCTCCATAACTGGCTTATTTAATTAAGCATAATATCACCAAGGTTCCTCAATGTTGTCTCGTGTTACAGAATCTCCTTCTTTCGTAAGGCTGAACTAGGATTCCACTGAATGTATAGATCGCATTTACGTTGCCCATTTCTCTGTGGATGGGCATTTGGGTTGTTTCCACATCTTGACTTCCATAAGTAATGGTGGTGCTAATATCTGTCTGAGATCCTGAGTTCAATTCTTTTGGAAAAGAGCCAGGAGTGGAATTACTAGATCATATGCTGATTCTATTTTTAATTTTCTGAGGAACCTCCATACTGCTTCCCACAGTAGCTGCCCCATGTTGCATTCCCCCCAACAGTGCACAAGGGCATGGATTTCAAGGATAATACGGCAGTATTATCAAGGATAATAATTAACAGGGGAATGTGAGACAGGGCAAAACCTAAAACCTCTGACCTTAGTCTCGACTTTTCCTGAGGTCAGCATCTGAAGTAGGGGGAAGAAAGCTGGGGGGTACATGACACACAGAATGCACAGTATACATTCAAAATAAAATTCACTCATTTTTCCAGCCAAAGCCAACAGTGCCATGAAATCAGTCACCCCACGGGCTGTATGGCGGCCGAACCCTGGCGGAGGCCAGGGAAGGAGAACCCACAGCAGTGTTGGTGTGTCTGGTTGCAATCACTGCTGAGCCACTTTTAGCCACTTTGTAGATCACAAGGACATTGGCCAACATGACCAAGGGGTTGCAAACAGCCTAGATAACTATTGTCCCTTAACAATAGGAGAAAGAAGCTAATCCACGCGTATAGGAGTTTTTAATATTTCTGTCTCTTTTTTCATATTTTGGAACATTTTAAATATGAAAAAAGTAGGCAGAAAGACAGCCAATACCCACTTACATATCACTCTTAAGAAATATTGAAATATTTATGAGTTACAAGATATTTCAGATTTTGTTTAAAAATCTATAGATTTACCACTAGCTTTTATAAGTCACTGTTTTTAAAGTCACTATTTTTCTGAAATTTATTATCACTCATGACAGGTGAGGTTTTTATTGTATGTGTTCACATACACAAATAATAGTGATCTTGTGTGATGTTACATTTACGTGAACAGCAAATTATTCTGAATGTGTTCTTCTGCAACGTGTTTTTCCCATCCCAGCAGAATAGGAAATTATTTTTTTCTTTTTTCTTTAATTAAAAATTTTGCCCACCTTCCACCCCCTGCCTCAGGCAACCACCAATCTGTTCTCTGTATTTATGAATTTGGTTTGTTGGTTTCTTTTCAGTTTCCACATATAAGGAGATCATATGGTATTTGTCTTTCTGTGTCTGGCTTGTTCCATTAAGCATGATGCCCTCGAGGTCCATCCATGCTGTTGCAAATGGCAAGATTTCCTTCTTTTTATGGCTGAGTAATATTTCATTATATATACACATAGTATATATGATATATGATATATAATATATAATACATAATACATAATATATAATATATAATATATAATATATATATGGCCCATTTTCTTTATCCACTCAACCATCCATGAACACTTAGGTTGCTTTCCTTCTTGGCTGCTGTAGACAATGCTGAAATAAATATGGGGATGTAGATATTTTTTCGAGTTACGGATTTTATTTCCTTCAGGTAAGTACCCAGAAGTGGAATTGCTGGATCATATAGTAGTTCTGCTTGAATTTTTGTGAGAAAACTCCATACTGTTTTCCATATATATGTATGTGTGTGCGCACACACACACACACACACACACACACACATATATTTTATATAGATTTATTTTATTTCTCATTTTACATTTATTCATTACTGAACTCCGTTTGCTAATGTATTATTTAGGGTGTTTAAATCTGTGACCCTGGGTGATACTAGCCTTTCCTTCTTACCTGTACTTTCCATGTCTCATTTAGTAAGGGGGCTACACTGGTTTCATAAAAGGAATTGAGACATTTTCCTGCCCTTTAAGTGTTCTGGAACAGTTTGCTCATGATAGGACTTACCGAATTCATGAAGGTTTGGTAAACCAGGAAAGTCATCTATCCCTGATATACTTTTGTCGGTAATTTTGAGAGTAATCCAGGGCTTAAATAGATTTTTGCTTTTTTTTGTGTGGCCATTGCAGTGTCTTTTTTTTTTTTTTCAAAAAAAATTGTCATTAGCATAACATTTTCTCTTGATACTGGCTTCTAATTTTTAAGGTTTGTTCTATCTTTATCTATTTCCCTATTTTTACTCTTAATACTGATTTATGTTTGTCTTGTCTTGATTGGTTTCGCCTGGGATTAATGTTGAAATATTCTTTGTAAAGCACCAGATTTTTATGGTTGTTGTTAAGCTTATATACTATATATGTCATTAATTTCTTGTCTTATTGTTATTATTTCATTTATTTCATTTATTTCACTACTTTTCTCTAATTTGATTTCAATACTTGGATCATTCATTTTACATCTTTCTTCCTGAATGATGTATGTATGGATTGAAGACAGAAATAAAGTCTCTTGCAGGAATTTCCTAAATCACATTTTAAAAGTTGTAGTACATAACATTGCCATTATAGTTGGGTACCAAATTTCTTAAGTTTTATTATGATTTCTTGTCTGACCAATGAAATATATAAAAATTGTTTTTCATAGTTGCTTCTAAAATGCATTATTATTTTTATCTGAGCATTATTTATTGATTTTGAATTTTCATATTAGTGAAAGTCAGAGAATGTGATTTCTACCATATCAAAAAGACTTCAATATTGAGAAAATGACAGGATTATTGATAATCACAGCAATAATCTTCAAAGACCTTGAAACATACAGAGCGACATGAGAATTTTCTCAGGGCTCCGTGGAACTCTGATAGAACAAGTCACATCAGATGCCACTTAGAGCCCATAGCAGGACAGAAGCTGTTGATGGAAGTCATTATTAGGAGCACTAGAATGATACCATATTATAGGCAAACCAGTTTAAATAATTATTTTCAATGCTCTCCTTTTAAAAAGTCTAAGACTGAGAAATTCTGGAATAAAATAGTTCATTGTAATGCAGCTCCAACCAAGACATTTATCCTGAAGTTAACAGATCTGAGATTATGTCCAATGTGAACTATTGACCAGTGGATAGGGTACCACCATCTGGACCATATTCCGGGCAGTGGGTGTGAATTGGGCAGCTGAGTCTCCGGGCCCCATGAGTCTGGGGTCGACACCACATCCTGTGTCACAGTGTGCTGCTTGAACTGCAGGTAGACCAGCTGTCCCCGCAATGCCGCAGCCTATGACCATGTGAGGAGGAATCTGCACAACTGGCCATTTAAAGCCAAACCAGTGTAAGGACCATCCATGAAAACAGGGCCGTCTCCTCCCTTGAACTTCAAGGTCATCTTCTCCCACTTTTAGCACAGATCAGCTGCCTTACAAAGACAATGAGCGTTCCTAGACTCTTCCCCAAAACAGATACAAAGAGACAGGGTTGACGTTACCATAAGGGAAGAAAATAAGACCTAAACATTTGTAAGGGGCAGAGCCATCCATCTTGCAGAAGGAAAGCGTGAGGAGGGTGAGGCCATTCTTAGTCCACCAGCACAGGCATCACTGGGTTGGTCGAGTGGGCACAGCCACGTGCCTCCTCGCGGAGCTTACCCAGCGTACCTGGGGCTGCCCAGCCAGCCATTGCAATCCGTCGTCTGTTGTTCATCAAATCGTGGTTCAGAAATTAATTTGTGGGATGAAGTTAAAATCGTAAAACTTGGTTGCGCAGAGTGGATTGTATCTAAGAGGAAACATTCCAGAAATACCTACATTTTAAATGTACGTTGTTCTTTAATATAAGCTGCTGCCTAAGTAGGCATATGAGAGTAGGCAAGAGGAGGGGCAGAAATGGACTTGAAGGAGCCCCTTGCAGGAAACAACCTCTTCTTCTTTGGGTCATGAAATCCTCCAACAAGCCTGCATGTCTGTACAAGGACCCCCATTCACGCAAGAGGATTGCATGGCAATTACCCATGAACAGCTTACATATGAACTTGTTTCTCTGCCTCCAAGAGCCATCATTCCAAGACTGTTTCTCAAAATTCAGATGCATGTTAGCCAAAGCTAATGCTGACATGTAGAAAATAAGGCCTCCCAAGTTCCCCCAGTGCTAAGATTCCCCGAATTTGCCTTTGCCAATGTAAACAAGGTAAGGAGTTTGGGATGAGATCATCCCGAATGAAGGTGGGCACTATGCCAGGTGTCCTTACACAAGACAGACAAGGAGAAGATACAGAGAGGCAAAGGGCATGTGACAGTGGAGGCAAGGACTGGCATCTGCAAGCCATGGTCTGCCAGCCATCTCCAGAAGCTAGGGGACATTCTCCCTCACAGCCCTCAGAGGGGACCTGCCCTGCCAATACCTGAATCTTAGAGTTCTGGCCTCCAGCACAAAGAGAATAAATTTCCATTGTTTCAAGTAACCTTCAAGTAACTGCTATTGTTACAGAGTCATAGAGCACCATGCACCGTGCTTCCCCCTAAGGCACCTCTTGCCACCTGATTACACATGGCTTCCTCATATTAATACCTGTGCTTCCTTCATGGTCATCTCCCCAGAGTTGATACAGTGCATGGCGCCTCCTGAGGTACAGAAAATGCCCTGGAATGACCACCTTCACTGCCCTAGGCTCTGTTGCATTAAACCACCCTCTCCTCAAGCCTGCAGCCCACAAAAGTGGCCCTTCCCCTTTATGGTAATCTAACCATGTGCCTGGGTATTTTGCAGAAAGTTCAGCACCTACTTTGTCCCTCTCAACAACTCAGAACAGTTATTATCCTCCCCATTTCACAGATGGGGAAACAGAGAAGCACTGAAGTCAGATACCCTAGCCAAAGTCTCCTAGTGCCAGTGGTTGGTTTAGGTCACATCAGCTCAGTTCCTGATCACGTGACTTCCAATGCTAGCTGGAGGCGATGACAGGATTAATAAGTTGTGTTTGTCACCCAGCGTTCAAAGCACTTTGACCTGCCACTTTCTTTTCCATGGGCTTTGCCTGGAGTGGGCATGGTAGGAGAAAGATGGATGCAAGGTCTGTGTCCTGCACCAGCAGGAGCCAAGGATAGGTGACCAGAATTGAAGCAATACTGCCCCCTCTTCACATCAGCTTGCTGATATCACTGCAGGTGCATCAATCTCTGAACAGCCACTATGCTAGGGAACAGACCTGCTGCATATACAAGCATACACACCTTCTCTCAGAGCCTTCATACCAAGGAGCTGTGATCTGCCTTCCTGTCTCGGTCTTCCTGTGAATCCTGCACTCCTTGGAAGTTCTTTTCTTTTCATTATTGTGCATGTGTCAGACTCTATCTTGTGTGTAGAAATCTCAAGACGACTAATGGGATCCATTGCGGTGAAATCAATGCCTATGCATTGTTTGCACATCATTTGTAGAGAGGCAGACACTAAAACAAAGCGTTAGCCAATATTCTTTATTAGATGATAGCCGGAGAGGTGGGAGAGTGTATTTTAATTTCCCTTCCTTATGAGTTTCCAATCAGATAAGGAAAGGCTTGATCTATCAAGCATGTGCGCCTCCACCTCTCCATTGGTTTGATTTAAATCCCCACTCACGCATCGCTCTCTGACTCTTTTGGGTGCAATGTGACCTTGATGGTGCAGCTTGGACTACCATGCTGTCTGGACACCCTGGCTCCCAGCAGTGGCTCTGGAGGTAGCAGCCACAGTGTTCTCCAAATCAAAGAAAAGGAGCCAAAAAAAGAGTCAGGTGAACATTATCATGGAGGATCTGAACACATAGTCATCATTTTTCCTATTCTTATCACAGCAATGCAAGCACCACTAATCTTCACTAATGCTTCCACGCCAGCCACAGGCTACAGAGCCTCTTCTCATCTCACAGGGATCAGGAGGACCCTTGTTGACCCTGCTCAGCAGGAACTAGCAAACAGATCTTGTGCCAGATTGCCAATTCATAAATCAGCACCCCAAGGGAGCTGACACTTCGGGCCAACAGATGAAGTTGCCCCTAAACTGGCATCTCACCTGAACATCTGTTCTGAGTTCCACACACCCAGGGCCCCTTTGGGAGTGACTCATGCTCCCTTTAAGCCCACTGTCCCCATGCACACTGCAGTGCTTGACCCCTAGCACTTCCCAAAACCTGGAGGGGCTGCTGGGGCACAGACACTGGACTGTGACTCACTGGTCAGCATGGGGTGATTCGAGGACACTGGCTCCACACGCACACTACCCAACAAGGGCCTGTCAACTAAACTATGCAGGTAAGAAGCGCTTCTTTGATTTTTAGTCCAAGTCACCCGCCACCATCACCCAGTCTTTCACTTTGCTTTACATGGTCTTTAGTTGCCAACACATCTTTCAGAGCAGGATGCAGCAAGCTGAGGACATGATTGCTGTGTGAACGGCTACTAGATATCTGTGTTCTGGAACTTCCCATTTCTTATTTAATCTACTCTCAGTAAAAGAATCATGTTGTTTTTAAAAAGGATAATGAAGATTAAGTTTCTGACTTCACCTGTTGAATGTTTAAGATGCCCCAGGGATGGACAAGACAATGACCGCTTACCCACATGAGCCTCTCCCGACAGCCCCTCGTCTGACCTCTTCCTCCAGAGCTTGATGAGCCCTTGGCTCCTTTGGTCCTTAAACACTGATCTTATGGCTGTCTCTCACTCCTTATGAAAATCGCTTTCCTGAGCTCTGAGCTCTGTTGTCGTCCCCAGCCCTGCCACCTAGATGTCCGTGATGAGGTCAACACCCACCTCTACCTAACCCTGGTCTGCTCTTCTTTTTCACCTGGGAAGCATTAATGTTTTGACTCATTGGCTTCTGACCTCTTGTGTCCTTTCTATTCTAAGACTCCACTATTGTCTAATTTTTTCCTTTAGTCTGTTGGGTGCCTTAAGAGAATAAAAAAGTTACCCTGCACAGTTTAATACATGCTTTGCATTTTAATTTTAGTTCAAAGAAGCCTTGAAAAAAAAGTGGATAACAAACTATTCCCTTTTTTGCCAACTTTATTGAGATATAACTGACATATAGCTTTGTGTAAGATTAAAGTGTACAGTGTGTTGATTTGATGTTCTTACATATTGCAAAATGATTACCACCACAGGTAAGAGTTCCATCACCTCACATAATTATCATTTCTTTTTTGAGGTGAAAGTGTATTTCTTTTTGAACTTCTCTGGTTAAAAAGAAATAGAAATCACTGGTGAGACTTAAACCAAGCAAAATGCAAGTAGAAGTAGCATTTTTATTGCAATGGTAGCACTGGAAGAGATCGTTTGAGATTAATGAGTTGAAGGGAGGGAGAATTTCTTGCATCTTGCGGTAGCTAATGTCAATAGAATTTGTAACATTAAACAACCAGGTAGAGCTTTCTTTATATGTGAAAAAAAAAAACCTCCATTGGAGAGCGACAATGAGGCAGCAAGTGACAGGTGAAGGCGAGTAAAAGAATACATTTCTTTATGGTTAAATGATGGATAAGCATCTCTTGGTGGGTCATCTCATCTGTCCACACACCATCACCAAGATAAGGACACTAGAATTACTCCCAAATGGCAGATGAGGAAACAGAGGTTTCTTGAGAGGTTAAGTAATTTGCCCGGGATGACACAGGCAGGAAGGAACAAAACTAAGACTGACCCTCCCAAGTGATGGGATTTGGACAACTGTGCTCTCCCATCTGCCTGGGGAGGATGAAGAGAGAGCTAGACAGAAGTCCTTGTGCCCAATGAGCTACCCAGCTGGCATCACTCAGCTCCACCTGCTAGCCAGGGCCATGACAGGAAGAGGCATGCCAAAATGGATTTCAGGGACAAGCGAAGGGCAGAGTCCACAAGGATAGAAGCCAGCTGTGTTCACAGGATGTATCTGTCCCCCTACCAGGAAAATATTGCTTATTTACATGCCATACCCTGCTCTTCGCAGGATGAGCTCTTCATGGAGAAAGACTCATCCCGATAACACTTAGCTACCCCTGCTTGCAGGCTTCTGAAACCTGCCTTCACACAGATGGCTCTGCCTGCCTCCTCTCAGCATTGCTCCGTGCTTAGTACCAGAAGTCTGAGCTGCAGCCAATGGCCATCACGCACCACCTGGACACCCCCTGGCTCATCCTGAAATCCAGCCATCTGCATGGCCCACTCATGCATCCAAACACACCCTGCAGTTTGCATGAGGATGGGACATGGTGGCCTGCCTCCCATCTTGCCCTGGATGAAGCAGCTACTCAACCACTGTGTCTTCGGAGACAAGGCAAAACATGTGACACCGGCTCATGTCACTTGTGATAGAAGGTGTTGCTTCTCAGTATATGGTTGGCAAGAACAACACAAGGAGCTTTAGAGGGCACAGTGAGCTGCCCACAGACACTGTCTGGGTCTCTGCACAGTAATCAGTTAGAAGGATGCAAGGAGTACACGGTGAAAATATAATGAATGTAGGCAACAGCTTGGTGACCTATTTATCCCTTGTGGTGGCGATTCAGTAGAGCAGATGGGAATTTCCATATAACTAGTAACCCTGCCCATTTAGGAAACCTTACTGGGGATGCTTGGGACCCAGGATGCTTCCAGGAAACCAGTAAGAGATGAAGCAAAATGGTCAGCAGAGCACAGAGCATGAAATGCCGTGTGCACATGGTATTCCACTCGCTCACTTCTCGGTCTTCTCTTCTGCTTTTGCATGAATACTTTCTGTGATCTGACCATCATACTTGTCATATGTGCAGTCTCCAGTTCCTCCCTTGCTCAGATCTGAATACCTTAGGTCAAGTAGAGAATTGTCACTGATCATCTAGTATATGAACTAGACCCCATGAGACCACATAACATATTTGGTGTGGGTTTTTCAACAACCCCCTCTATTAATCTCAGCAATCCAGATGCACCATTTCCGTGGGAGGTCAGGTGGGAAGCTCATGACTGTGCTTCAGACAAGAAGCACTTTAGAGAAACCTGCACTCTGCCAACCACCCCACACTTCCGCTCCATGGGCGCCAGCCTTCCTAATCACTCCCAGATCCATGTGGGCTTTTGGGGTGTGAATGTGCATCACTACTATGTGATCAACTACTAAACTGTTGTTGACCCCAGTCCTGTTGCGGGGAATTAAGATAATCATGGATTTTGTCAGCCACTGTTGTGTTTATGTCCTTCTAGCTCTCTCATGCATAGGAGGGGTATGAGAGTAACGTTATAAAGAATGAAAATAGGACAGGCTTTCAGTGATTCATGTCCCACCTCCCAGCTAGTGCTCTCCTGAGTTCAGACTGTCTTAAACTACTTTTCATAGACACAAGCACTGACTGAGTATGGGGTGGTTACTGGATTTGGGAGGGGAAAGTGCCATCTCTGGGGACAGATGTGATTTCCATTCATAGAAAGAGAGAAAGCAAGTCCCATTATAGCACATTTGTTAATTTCTTGACTGAAATTAAATTCTAAAGGGGTATCATGTGCTCCTGTGGGCTTACTGTTTACACACACGCACAAAAGACCACACCTCATATCTCGTAACTGTCCTTTTTAAAGTCCAGTTGTAAAGCTTTATCCAGAGTTAGAACAGGTGGGCAAATTGAGCTCTGAGAACTTTATCAATGCTCAGTTTTCCCAAATGGGTAATGGAGTTCAACAAATCTTTTTACTTAGGAAATCAGTAGAATGTTGGGAATCTTCCCATAGGTGCTTTAAAAAAAAAGTTGACAACCTGGATCCCATTCAAGGTTGCAAAGTTCAACCTTCAGGGATAAAAAACAAGCACCATAACCAAAACCAAAGACATGCTAATTTCCATAAATAGCTGACAGTTGGAGACCAAGGCAGCACCTAGGACAGCTCCTCACCTCCCATTCTCTCCCCTCAACATGGCACCACCTGACTTTCCATCTTCTCATCCACTGTTCATGGGACTGAAGCTCTCAGTCCTTCCTCCAACCAGCCCACTGGCCTTTCATCAGTCTTCACTCCCCAGCTTTAATACTTTCAGCAGTGCCTCCTCTTGCAATTCTCTCACACTGGGCTCCTCTACCACCATTGTCATGGCATCCCTAACATCTGCTCTTCCCTTTACTCTCCTCCTGTGGTGCCCTTCTTTTCAGTGGCTTCACTCATCCAGCCCAACATCAAATCTGAGATCCTACCATGGAACCTCACCCAGCCCAACACCAGATCTGGAGATCCTACCACAAAATCTCATCCAGCCCAATGTCAAAGCTGAAGGTCATACCACAGAATCTCTCTCATTGTTAGTCCTCACCCCCTGCTTTCTCTCTGTTCACTCCATTGATATTGCATAAGAATGTCTAATTCAATGGGCTGGATGTTGAACTTAACATTTCCCAATTAACTCTACTTTCAACTCCTTTCCAGTTTAACAGTTGAAAGAATTTGCTCAAAAATTTGCTCTCATATTTTTATCCAGTTGATTTTTGGATCTCTTCTTTAAAAATCTCTTCTATCTGCATTTTGCTTCCATTTGCACAGCCATATTCATCACTCATGCACGGACATTTGCAATTATATTCTGTCTCTATCCTCTTTCCCCTCCAATTCACTTTTTATATAGTTGCAAAACTAATCACTATAAAACCCTGCTTTGAGAAAGTCACCCTCTGCTGAGCAACTGTTCTTTGCCTGTCAGATAATGTGTAACTCCTTACCATGAACTCACAAGATACCACCTAGGACTCTCCTGTTACATTATTTTCTTTTCATTATTCCTTCATTTATTCATTTAGTGCCTGCTGCATGCCAGTCACAGGGCTACATACTGGCTATTTACTATTTCACTGAATTATCACAACCATCTGCCAAGGTTGGCGCTGATGTTCTGTTTTGCAGATGAGGGAATGAGACATGGTAAAGCCAGGAGGCTTCAGTGGTCACATGCATTGGACCCTATGGATGTGGTCTTAACCACCGTACATGTCATCATCCATGTCATCAATAGCTTTGTCCTGATGGCTAAACATATGGTTCTATGTTTGTGGCCAGCTCTATGTTTGTGGCTAACAAGAGTTCAATGGATTTAATATATTCAGATTAGCTGCAAACTTCCACTCCAGCTCACATTGTCTTGCAATGATGCTCAGAGCTATAGCTTCACTATGCTCATTAAATCAAATGTCAAAGTTTTCTTCTTTTAAATGCTAATTAAGTCCCCACAAGTTCCCCACTTCCTATAATTAAAGGGACTATCTGGTAACAGACAATAATGATACCTGCAGCCATTGAGTCCTGGAAAAGACCTGGGAAGGAAAAAAGCCTGAGAAGGTCCAGGCAAGATGGGGAAGAAAAATACAAAGAATTCCTGGTACAAAAACCAAGAAGGAGACCATTGTATCAAGGGGGCACTGACTTCTCAGAGGCTACAACTCAGAGGTTGAAGCCGGTGATCGCCGAAGGAAGTCGACAGCTGTCATTTACCTTAAGTTGGACCAAGCCCACAGAGAATTTTGAAACATGCAGCATTTCTATAAAGAGTAAAATCATAACAAATATATAAGAACAATAAACAAATATAAAAACTTGAACTACTGGGTTTCTTTCCCAATTGGGAGAAGCTAGAAAAATGAAAGCATGATTCATTTGACTGTTCCTGTGTCAAGAAATTCCTTTGGCCAGAGTGGTGCCTTTTATTCAGCAAAGGGGACCTGTTGAGAAAAAAATAACAGATACCATATGGGTGCTTTGTGAGTCTACACCTCTCAATTCTTTCCCCTTAGAGTGAAGTCCATTTCAGGATCCCAAAGGTAATAAGGTCTGGGCAGAGAACATTTCATAAGACGACTCTTACCAACTCATTGATTCTCTTCCATTCGCCAACATTTTGTACCTTGTGCATGTGACCGCAAATTAAAGATGTGATTATTTAGCACAGGTGGAAAGGAGGGAGAGTCTACTTTTACTTTACCATCTTCACTTAAGAGCTATACACAATGAATCTTAAACCAACAGGGAAACTAATTTTGCTAGATTTCCATCTGCCGCCCTATTTTTTAATCTCCTACTTGCCGCCATCTCCACCCACCATATTAAGGCCATCCTTTTGGTCAGTTTACAGAACAACCATTAGCGTCTCCAAACTTTAGTTTCCATCCAGATGTTGTTTGGGTTTTGGTTTTAACCAAACAGCCTTGAGTGCCTTGCACACTGCAGACTGAATTTCGTTTTAAGGGGAAAAAATGTGAATAGGGTATTTTATGTATCAGTGTTTTGTGAATAATTTTTAAAGTGGTGCTTAGTATCTTCCTCTCCCTTATTCATATCTTTCCGTGCTGTTTGACTTCCCTCAGCCACTAAGGGGCCATCATCAGAAGGCCAAGAATATCTACTACGTGGACCAGGCAGCATCGCGATTCTTCTCTCCCAGGCTGCCCACCCCCGTGCGCCCGAAGGACTGCACTGCCATGTGGGGACTACAAGGCTGCCACAAGGGCCCAGGCCACTGAGTCTTGTGAACCCGTGGGCCCTGCAACAGGACACAGATACACATGCTTACAGTATTTAGCAAGTTAGGAACATAGGGGCCAAGTCCAAACACAGCTCTCTGGGCGGCTGGTGCCTGTGCTGTCCAACCTGCTCCTTCTCTGACCTTTGGTCTGGTGACATCACTAGATACAAGTAACCTTAAAACTTGGGCCATATAGTCATACGTAAATGTTTGAACAGTATTCTCTCACAATGAAGTTCCAATCCTAAACTGCCAATTTTGGAATCTAATGTTGAGTTAATTTTAACATTATGTGTTGGACGCCTGGGTGGTTCAGTCGGTTAAGCATCTGTCTCTTGATTTCAGCTCAGATCATGACTTCATGGTCTGTGGGTTCGAGCCCCGTGTGGGGCTCTGGGCTGGTGGCATGGAGCCTTCTTGGGATTTTCTTCCTCCCTCTCTGCCCTTTCCCCACTCTCTGTGTTTCTCTCTCTCTCAAAATAAATAAATAAACTTTAAAACTTATGTTTTAAAGAACTTTTTTCTTATTGAAAAATTAATATGTATATTCACCAAAGAAAATTTGGAAACTATATCAAACAGAAAGACAAAATTTAAAATCACTTCTATTTCCTGTATTTAAAGACAACAATGTATCAGTGTATCTTCTAGTATATGGATAACATAGACATGTACACTCTATACACATGTACATACACATACACACAGGTACGTGCACATACAATATACAGAATATGTAATACATAGTGTACATATGTACATGTATACATACATGAATATTCACATAAAATACATAGAGTATGCAATCCATACATACACATCATGCATGGATATGCATGCAATACATACATATATATGGAGATAAAACAATAAATGTTTATTTTTGTTTTGTTTTAGAGGGGGAGAGGCAGAGAGAAAGGGAGAGTGAGAATTCCAAGCAGGGTCTGCACTCTTATATGGGGTTCGAACTCCTGAACCATGAGGTGATGAATGGGCCGAAATCAAGAGTCAGAGGCTTAACTGACTGAGTCACTCAGGTACCCCAAAACAATAAATGTTAGCTGTGATTCTCTTTATATATATATATTAATACATATATAACATATGTCTATAGATAGATAAGTATATATATAATACATATGTCTATAGATAAATATATAATACACACATCTGTAGATAAATATATATATATAATACATATGTCTATATATAGATAAATATTTCTGATTAAATTTTATCATATGTATATGGGCATGACCATACATTTCTCTGACGTACAATCATGTTTTACTTGCCAGATTAAGGTAACCTCTCTCCACGTAGACTGTGAGCATGCTGCCATCCGCGGAGGGCCCATACCACCCCAACCACCCAATTGTGCTTCAACAGCCCGGCAATAATCGTATCTGGCCGTGGGGGGCTTCTGGAAGCAGGCTTTGTCTTCAGCGATTCACACGCACTCTCTCCTTTAAAGCGTTTAAAGCTCAAAGCAGCACTATGAAGTTGCAGTGGGGAAACTGAGGCACAAAGTACCCAAACTTAGCAGATAAAATGTGTTCAGCCGTTGAGATACAGGAGTATAACATGAAACAGATACTGGGCTTCGTCTCCAGGTCCCAGCCCAGAGCTCCTAACAGCCCTGTCATTTCATGAACGAGAGGAGCATCTTTTGTTCTAACAGGGTGACTCTTGGAGGGCCCCCTGGGTAGCTCCTCGGTGGAGACTGGTCACCAGAAAGACCAAACTTTGGTTAGAAGCTGGGAACTTACAGTCCCACCACCTTCTTCAGGGAGGGAGGAGGGGGCTGTATATCGAGTGAATAATCATTCATGTCCATGTGATGAAGGCTCCTTTAAAACCATCCCTAAATGACAAGGTTAGGAGGCCTTCGGCGCCGCCCCACAGCCCCCAGACACAGACCCTCTCGGCCCCTGCCCGTGTACCGCTTCGTCGGGCTGTTCATTTGTACCTTCAATTGCGTCCTTTATAATAAACCCATAAAAACAAAGTGTTTCCCAGAGTTCTGTGAGCCCTTGGAGCAAACTGTGACACCCGAGGCAAGGGGTGTGGGAACCTCCTAGCAGCCAGTTGGTCAGAGCCCCGGCGATAAACGGAGACCTATGGTTGGTGTCTAAAGTGGGGGCAGTCCCGTGTCTGAGCCCTTCACATGTGGGGTCTAACTCTGACCAGTTCGTGCCAGAATTGAATTAAATTGTACGTTGCCGTCCACGGAGACTTGGAGAATTTCTTAGTGTGGAAAACCCATCACTGAGTAGGTTTTCCTCTCAAAAATCACAGAAACATAGCTGTCCCCAATGTTATTACTAAAAATGATATAATGAATATCTTTATGGCCAAATATTCATGTGTATCTGTGATTATTTCTCTAGGATAACATTTGTAGAAACACAATTATGGAGTTTTTAAGTGTATAATTGTTTTAAAGACTTGTGGTGTGTGTCTTCCTAAATTGTGCTCCACCATTTCTTAATTTGTGGTCTGGTGGGGGAGATACGGTTATTTCTGCTTTTACCCATGTTGTCATGTGCCACAGCAAACTCCCCGTCAGTCAGACGGGACCTCCGTCCCAGAGATGCGAGGCTCTTTCTCTTCCGGAGTTTCTCCGGGTGGGCCAGGCTGATTTGGCATTGTTGCTGATAAAGCCCACGGGGTGCTTTTATGGAGCTGGGGCGCCGGACCCTCTGCCATCTTGGACTGGCCCTTAACCCCACCTCGTGCAAACACCCATCTGGCAGCGCAACCAGCTTGTTGGAAGGACCCACCATCAAGGTCTATCAACGGCTTTATTTGAAGAGAGCCCTTGCCCCAATATGGCAGCTATGAATGCAGATCAATATTTGAATGGACACGAAGTCTACTCATGGTCCCGCCCAGCAACCCTTTTCTTTCATTTTCCCTTTACCAGAAGCTTCCAAGTATAATGTGCTCGGTACTGAAACATCCTTTCAAAGGCAACAGCCCATCAGACAAAGTTCTCACTTCCTGTGACCTTGCTCTGCGCGCAGGCTTGGCGTGTGCTCCGCATGGTCCTCATGACTCCCCCTGCCAGCGTGGAGCGGCGTCACCTCCCAGATAGCATCCAAGTTAATTAACCTTTAGGTGAAAATGCCGAGGATCCCTGTGATACGCACTTCCTTCTCGCTCATCACATTCAGCTCGAAAAGCAGCAAGGAGCTGCAATAAATGCATTAATTAGGAAAATGATTAAATGCAGTTGCCTTTATTACCTTGACAGTTAATCTTCTCTGCAAGGTGCCTGAAAAGTCACCCTCATCAGGGGGTAGTCCATGCAGGGGAGAGGCAGCTGTGAGAAGCCCAGGGTCCCTCATTCTCTCACTAGAAGATGAACTCAAGCTCCTACCAGTTCCACAAAAGCCCAGCCTGTCACCCGAGCACAGCAGCCTCACCTGCTTCTCTCCCAGGCCACCCTGCTGAGAACGTCTTAGAAGAGGGTGTGGACATCCGTCACCTTTCACCAGCGGGAAGTACAAACCACGTCCCCCACAGGTGAGAAGACTCCTTGGCTGTCTAGCATCTCCGGACACTCAATACAGAGTTCCACCAGTGGCATGAGTGGAAAATGGCAATGACAGTTGGTAAGACTGGGCAACATTTCCAAAGAGAGATGAAGTGATTCTTTGACAGATCCCCTTACCAAGGAGACACGATCAAGGCCAAAGAGCACCCTTCTGGGATGATCCTGCCATCCGACGCCCTGTGTCTCACCAAGGACAGTATGTTGGAACCTGATCTACCATTGCTCAACACAGAAGTCTCACTGGGGTCGAGTTAAATTGCATCCAGTGGATAAACTGACCAGAGTATCACTTTCTCTCTCTGCTTTGGATGATCCTGGTGAATCCCTGGGATGCACTTCCTCCCCTCGTTCCCCTTCAAACCCAACCCCAGCACCACTCACCCTTCCCGGCACTGCTAAGCACTGTCCTCTCCACACAGATGCTGTTCACCTTGTCGCCTACAATCACACTGCTACACTCTTCCCAATAAGTTGCAATTCATCCGCTTACCTCACATTCATGCCCACCACGTCAGTTCTCCAGGAGGGGCCTACCGCATAGTAGGTGCTCAGTAAACATTCACAGAAACTGACTTAGAAGCATACATATAATATCTTCCGTAAAGATTCAAGGAAAGAGAATCAGCTGTGCTACGGACTCCATGCGAAGGTAATAACTAAAGTGTGTAAAGCTGACTCTATGAGCTGATATAGGACAGAAGGGAGGAGGGCAGAGAAGAAACAACTGTCCCATCTCAGTGCTCCTCACGACGGCCGTGAGTGTCCACTCAACACCAGCAAACCTGCTTGCAAAACCACCTTCTGCCTCTCTCCCTGCAGGGACCCCTGACCTCCTGTCTCTCCGTCCTGCCGTCCTGGAAAATACAACTGACCCTCATTAAAGGTAAAGTCTGAGACTCAAGGATTTTGACATTTACCAATTTCTATGGGGGAAACAATATCAAATTATTAAAAATTAAAATTCCTACCTGCAATGAGTGAACACCTCCTTCCCCCCCATTCAGTTCTCCACATTTGCTGTTGACAGAATCACTGTAAGCCCTAGCCCGGCCTGTTCTCTCCAACACCCCGTTCCATACCCTAAGCCTCCGCCAGGTGGGACCGGCCGTGTCCAGCTGAACATACGCACCGACATTCCTCACGGAAATCTGTGCAGGAACGCCAACTCCCTAAGACTGATCTTCCCGTTAATCTGAGTGAAGAAGATACTGACTCACTTAACAGAGTGATTTGCTACTGTATTTGCAGAACACAGCAAGGTCCCTCAAATCCTTCACGCATCTTAAACACTAAAGTAACTTCATGGCCAGGAAGCTTGTCTCCTTTGGGCCTCACGTTCACGGAAACTGGAAGTGATGTCAGTGCTCTGTCTAGAGGCCGGGCCAACCGAGGCAGCGTAGGAAACGCCAAGCTCTCAATGTCGGTCCTGGCCCATCACGGGTTGATTGTGTCCCAGCTCTGCCCCCGGGGACCTGCCAGCAGGTTCCAGCCCCAGGCCAGGTGGCAGCCCAGATCTGGGCACACCTGCGACTGGGAGGCTCTGGGGGACCAGGGCAGCACTGTGTCTAAAAAGCAGAGGGTGAGCAAGGCCCTCTGGCCCTGCCTGGGAACCACGTGGCCACAGAGGGAGGTTCGGAGGATCCGCCATCTTTGTGGGGGTAGGGTGACAGCCAGGCCTCCCACCCTGCGGAGCAGCCGGACCCCACCCAGGCAGGTGGGCCTGACTTCCCTCTCAACACCCGCCCACTGCACCCCTCAGAGGGCTCCTCCCGATCCTCCAGGGCCAGTTCTTCAGCGACAGGAGACCAAAGTGTGGCCTCCATCACTTCCCCGTGGAGGAAGCCAGTGAGGCCGAGGCAGCAGGAGACAGGACAGGGTGAGCGCGGTGAGCACGTGGGAGGAAACGGGGAGGCACTGCAGGGACCCCCAGCAGGGAGATGCCCCAGGGCGGCCGAGTTCAGGCCTTTGTGCTTCGGAGCCCCCTTGCTCCGGCCCAGCCGGGGCTTAGAGCCAGAAGGAGGACACACTTTGCCCCTGACCTCCCCTTCCCGGGTCCCTGAGCCTCCCTGCCTGGACAACCTCTCAGGAAATCTCTCCACCTCCCTTCCCGGGTCCCTGAGCCTCCCTGCCTGGACAACCTCTCAGGAAATCTCTCCACCTCCCTTCCCGGGTCCCTGAGCCTCCCTGCCTGGACAACCTCTCAGGAAATATCTCCACCTCCCCTTCCCGGGTCCCTGAGCCTCCCTGCCTGGACAACCTCTCAGGAAATCTCTCCACCTCCCTTCCCGGGTCCCTGAGCCTCCCTGCCTGGACAACCTCTCAGGAAATATATCCACCTCCCTTCCCGGGTCCCTGAGCCTCCCTGCCTGGACAACCTCTCAGGAAATATCACCACCCTGGGACTCAGCAGAGGGGGACATCCCAGGCGCCACCTCACTTGGTGCTCGGCCAGTGGAACCATTTCCACAGTGTCATGCTTTCATGCGCAGACACACTCAAAGTGCTGGCCTGCAGACGCTGAGTGACGGTGCTGGTACCACCAGGTGCTGGAGCCCCCGCTGGGCCACTGAGCAGTTACGCACTGAGCTTGGAGAAAAGGATGCAAAGCTTTTGCACCCCACCCCGAACCCCAGAGCCCCCCTTTCTGTTTCCTCGACCCCAACAGAGGCACGACCCCAGGACGTCTCCCCAACCTCCTCTGCAGGAGCAGCGTGGGCTGGGAAGCATGGAAACGAGCCCTTTGTCATTCCTCCGAGCCAATGTCCCCGCCAGGCTGCGCTGACATTCCCACATTGAGCTATAACCTTGACACTGCACCATCTGCGCAGAAGCGCCCCCCTTGCATCCCTGCGCCTGCGACGTTAGCGGAGTCTGTTTGCAGCAGACCCGGCTGAAGCAAGCATTGCTCCTTCCTGGTAGTCACACCTAGGTCTTTCTGACATTCTAATGACTCTTAAATATGCATAATCATTTTCCAGAAAGGCATTCCACACTTTATAATCACTTGCATAAACCGACCAATTTGGAGATCTCGCCCCTGGAAAGGGGGCACAAGTGAGGTGTAAATTTAATTTGCTCTCACATCTGCTGTCATTACGCTGGGGCCTCCTGGGCTCGATGACTGTCCAGGACTCATATGTTCTAACGCCTCGGTTTTTGTTGTGACTGTTTTTAATTATAAGCGCTTCCACCAAAATGAATCACCGTTCAAAATTCCAGCCGGGGAAGTCATTTTTTTCTACTTAGCTGCACTGAACCCAGAGCACATTGCGGCTAGAAATGCAGAGGCTCAGAACGAATCCATTACAAGGACGGTCCCAGTTTGCCACTGTCACTTTGTGTTCTCACGTGGGCAGGGATGACGGAGCTCTGGGATTCTGACCTACTGTGCTGTCGGAGCTGGGGGTACACGGCAGTTTCAGGGCTCCAAATGCCCCCTGACCTAACATGGGCCACCTCTTTGCTTAGGGTCCACACCGTCCTTCACACTCTCCCTTATTTCATTCTGCAATGAGTTAATATCGTCGGGTAAGTGTTCTTAAGACAGTGTGCCCACTGGGAGCCATGCACCCCCTTCCAGGACACTGAACAGGGATTCGGGGCCCCAGAATTCCTCCCCCACACGCCACCGTGCCCCGTCTAGCCTTTCTCCCTGGCTCAGTGGGCCCAGCTAGGGCTCACCACCAGAGCGGAAAGCCCAAGCCAGAGGATACAGGTGCGGGGCATGTGCGGGGCAGGGGGGAGGCGGCCCGGTGCAGAAGCACAGGCCCCCAGGACTGTGGGGGGAGGCTGAGGTGGGCTAGGAGGCAGGCTGTGAGCCTGGAGCTCCCTCCCCCCATCCTGGGATGTCTGAGAATCCGTATTCAAACTGCCCTTCCCCAGATGCTCAGAAAGACCGAGGGAGAGAATGTGTTTTGTTCAGCAACTGTAAGTCTAACTGCCCTGGACTATAATCTGCACTGACCTTGAACCTCAGCGGTGGGTCTGCATTGGCAGCTGGCCAGGTGCCCGGTGCCCCCGTGCCGGCCTGCCCTGGCTTCCTCCAGCGAGGAGGCCCTCTCACAATGGTTCTGTGAAGTTTGGAACGAAACGAGAGTCCCGGATCGTAAAAGCACAGTCCTGAACATAAATTCCTGTTGAAGAAGAAACCAGAAGAGCACCAGAGTGACCCCAGTGTGTTTTATACGGCTGAGGGGGTGTGATCTTTTTCTCTGCTTTGAGGGTTCGTACAGAGAAAAGGTGTTCCTTTGGCTTTTGAAGGATAGTTTGAGTCCCCCACAGAGTGGAGTCCTGACAGGAAGTGGCCGCCCCGCTCTGCCTCCTCCGCTTTTATGTTTATACCGTTCATTCATCTTTCCTGCGCACGGTCTGACCGCTCTCCAGGGCTCAGCAGGGGCTGCGGGCAGGCGGAGGGCGGCAGGGGCCCTGGGAACTCACAGAGAGGAGACGCGGTGTGCCTGCCGGAGCAGGAGCAGCTACAGTCGGCTGGAGGGGCCATGAGGCCTCTGGCAGAGGACAGACTTGAAACAGAGTTGGGGTGTGGGGTTTGGTCGTGTGGACGGGTGGAAGCGAGAGGCAGCTCCAGGTAACAAGGGCTGAGAGGAAGAAACGGGCAAGAAGTGATCGCAGACACAGCTTCGCATCCGGGATGTTGTGGATACAAGGGATGCGGCTGGAAGTGAGGATGGAGACAAATCACGAGAGCCCACTGAGGATTTGGGACGCTCTCAGGCTGTGGGCGAGGGGATGGCATGAGGGAGGTGGCACTGTCTATGTAAGATGCTGTCACTGAGACCACCTTTATAGGCGCGGGCCACGGCCACCGCTTGACAGCCCAGCAGGCCTCTGTTCGTGATGCCCACTATGTCCTCATACCTCTGAAAGCATGTGATGCCCACCTTAGAGACCCGGCAGAGACTTGGTCCAGGAATTTGCTACAGAAAGCCCGGGTAACACGCCAGGATCTGCCCTTGGGTCTGCCTAATCCTGCAGACCATTTCTACCCCTTACTTCACAGGGACGGTATTAGAAATTTAAAATATATGTATATATAATTCTGTAGGACTTGGTGATGCCTTAATCTGGGAGGTCAGAAAAAGAAGGAAAATAAACGTGACTCACTCAATTGTATAAAAACATGGAAGTTCGGGGCAGGGATTTATTTGGAGAAAAGATCCAAAGCGAAGTGTTGGGCTTGTGCTTCATGATAAAAAAGGAGCATCCAGGGTCCTCAGGGAATAAACTACATCGCACCAGGGGCCAAGCCTTTGCAGACCAGGACCTAGAGGTTATGGTCGTAGGTCTGTGCAGAAAAGTGGGGCCTGGGTCAAGGACTCAAGGGAAGATAGTTTCCAGAAACAGGGAGTGATTCATTTTATCAAATGCCTTAGAGATCAGGAAAGTAAAAAAAATAAATAAATAAAATAGAATGTCCATAGTTTCGCGATTTTTCTTTAATCTGAGTAGGAAGAAGCCATGTCCCTCCCACCCCCTCCCGTCGCCAAGGCGAATTTGAACACGTATTTGTATACCATAGAGGAAATCAACCAAGCAAAGGCGATTCCAACACTGCATCTTCTAAGTACTGCCCCTCCAGGACGTGCCCGGCCCGCTGCCCTTCCTGAGTGTGGGCTGGATGCAGAGACTCCCTCGGAAGACAGAAGGAGTGGACGGGAAGCAGGCGTGGAGGGTGCGGGTTCATGACACGTCGGCCCCGCTCTCCAGGGAGGTCTCCATTCCACAGGTGAGCATGAAGTGAGGCAGTCTGATGAGTCAGCTGAGACCGTGTGGCTCTTTGCAGTGCCCCTGCCCCCGTCCCCAGCGCCCGGAGCAGTGGACATGCAGAAGAGTCCGGGTTCCACTGAACAAAGACCACCAAACAAACGCTGCAATGAAAACATGGCTGATGGGAAAGTGAGACCCGGCTTCTGGAGACAGTCTGACCCGGGAAGGGAGGGAGCGAAACCAAATAGGTCTGGGCAGTTTCACCCCCTGACTGTCCCCAGGGCCTTTCCTCCCATCTCTGTCCCCTGCGGGGATGCTAGAGAGCAGTGATAAATTGTCTCCAGCTGATCACTGATAGTGCATTCAGCTCTACAAATTCCAGCCACCCTTTTAAAATGGCTTCAAAATGTGTCATCCACAGCTGAACACAAGCCTCCACTTTTGAGTGCTCTGGGTCATCTGAGGGTCCTAAATGTTGTCACAGCCTGCTTTTTTCAGACCCCGTTTCTTTTTCCCCAGGTAAGGCTGCTCGCAGAGAGGCTCTGGTCGGGTACAGTAAGCTGCAGTGGGGTCAGGCAAGCGACTCAGAGGAGGGCTTGTACGGGCATGCTGGTGGGGTCTGCACCCATGAAATTCCACCCTTGAGCACACCCCTCTCTGATGTCTTCTTCCCCACAGAGGGTTTTACCTGTGTCATCTCATTTAAAACTGACAACGATGAGGCAGCGGTGAGTAACTTGCCTTGGTCACAGAGCCAAGAAGTGGCTTTGGACCCCTCTAGACCAGGCCCCCAGCACTGGGCTAGGACTTCCTGCCTCTCAACTTGTAATGCCGCCTCCTGGTGGTAACCACTGTGTGTGTGTGTGTGTGTGTGTGTGTGTGTGCGCGCGTACACTTTTTACAAAAATACAATATTGCACAGATTGCTTTTTTAAAAATAATTTACGGAGGTGAAATTTACATAATACACAATTAACCATTTTAATGTAATTTGGTGGCATTTAGTACATTCACTATGTTATGCAATCACCATCTCTGTCTCATTCCAAAACATTTTCATCCTCCAAAGTAAAATCCACTCATCATTCGGCCGCGTCTTACCTTTCTCCCCTCCCCTCCGGCAGACACTAGTGCGCCTCCAGTCTCCGTGAGTCTGTGTGTTCTGGACATTTCGTATAAATGGAATCGTGCAATATGGGACCTTTTATGTCTGTCTCCTTTCGGCTAACACTGTGCTTGAGAATGTTCATCCACTTTATAGCGTGGATCACATCATTCCATTTTATGGGTGAATAAGATACTATTGTGTGAATAGACTACACTTGACCCATTCATTCCTTGACGGACATTTGGGCTATTTCTACCCTTTGACTGTTACACATGTGCTGACAGCTACAAGCGTGTCATTGTTGAGTACTTGTTTTCAATCTTTTTGAGTCTTTACCTAGACTTGGAATTATAGAGTCATAGGATAATTCTATGTTTAACTTTTTGAGAACTGCCAAACTGTCTTCCACAGTGGCCTACCCATTTTTTCCCCATGGGCAATGTATAAAGGCTCCAATTTCTCCATACCTACATCAGCATGTCTAATTTTCTTTTTATGTTTTCGTTTCCTTTTTTTTCACTACTATGATAGCCGTACTGGAGGGTGTGATGTGGTATCTCAGTGCTGTCATGTCCATTTGACTGATAACTAAGGATGCATTTCTTCATCAGCTTGTTGGCCATTTGTACATCTTCTTTGCAAAATATGTATGCACATTCTTTGCCCCACTTTCTTAATTGGCTTGTTTGTCTGTTGTTGAATTCTAAGTGCTCTTTACATATTTTAATGTATATATCAATGATCAATGTATAATTTATAACCAACTTTTTCCATTCTGTATGTTGCCTTTCCACTTCTTTGTAATCTCCTTTGATGCGCGGAAGTTTTTATTTTGACGAAGTCCAATTTTTCTGTTTTTTGTTGTTGCTGATGCTTTTGGTATCATACCTAAGAATCCATGGCCAACCCCAAGCTCATGAGGCTTTACCTCGACGTCTTCTTCTAAGAGTTTTATGATTTTAGCTCTTATATTTAGATCGCTGATCCATTTTGTGTTAATACTTGTAAGCACCGTGGGTAGGGGTCCTACTTCACTGTGTTTTGCACATGGAGATCTAGTCACCGCAGCACCACGTGTCCCAGATACGATTGTCTCCCCCATGAGGAGGTGACTAATGAAGAGTCTTGGCACCTTTGTCGAAACTCAGTTGACCGAAGATGTATGGGTTTATTCTGTACCCTCACTTTTATTCCATTGGCCTACATCTCTATCTTTATGCCATTTTTGTTATTGTAGACACATATACTGCTTTGTCAACTTTTTGGCTTTACTTAATAAACAGAGTAAGTTCTGAAATGACAGCGCTATAAATACTCTCCTATAATATCATAATCAGTCAACCTTTTTTGTGTAAGCAGTCCATATTTCTTCATTATCAAGATCAACGTAAGAAACCCACTTGGAATTTCATAAATGAGATCAACCACAATTATTCCCCAGAATAACTTCCTTCCCAAGATTTTGCAAACGTCTCTGAGTTTAAGTAACTGTTGTTGAACTCCCTTCCCGAGAAGCTCTGCTGACTTGTCCTCTCTCCAGACTGAAGCCACCAGCTCAGTCTGGGTCCCACTCTCTGTTCACCCTAGCCAGACCCCAAGGATAACTCTCCCCTCTTCTCTTCCTTTTCCAACTGTGTCCCATATCAACTCTTCTTCCCTTCAGTATTAAAACGAATCGCACATTGGAAAACATAGCACGTCCTCCATATTTCTTTAGCCCAGAGACTGAAAAAGTCAGCTCCCTTAGAAAAGCCCGGAAGCCTCGTTCCTGGTGCGGTGGCCCTGTAAGGACAGTGCTTCATCACGAGTGGCTCTTGGCTGATGCCTCCACTGGGGCACCACTGACATGACGGGTCCCTGCATCCCGACCAAGCAGTAACAGCCCTCAGTGATTGCCTTCAGAATGGAGATGGATGATTAGTAACCAGTGGTTGAAACTCTCCAGCATAAATCAAGTTACTAGTCTCAGCTGAATTATGCTGCTGAACAACGTCCTCTCACGCCTGCTGGGCAGGGATGACACAACAGAGACAAAAAAAAAATGCCTCCTTTGACACCAGATGCAGACCCTCCTCTCTGCGTCCCTGAGAAAACACAGTTCTGAAAATTCCTGCTCTGTGGCTGACACCTCATCAAAGCCACATGGGCTGTGAAGGTTCAGGGAGATGGGAACGTCCTTTGCCAATGAACTCAGAGCAGGGATTGCTGAGTGGCACATGGGGAGGAAAGGAAGCGGGCTAGGGCAGCTGCCGCAGAGTACGAAGGAGAGTCAAGTCCCTCTGCCCTGCAAAGCCTCCTGCCCACGTCCTTTCCCCGACGAGGAACACTAACACACTCCTCTTTTTAGCACTTTTAAGGTGCAGACGGGTACCAAAAACGTAATTGAGTCCTGGAAAGCCACTAGGAAGACAGGGCTTCTGGCTCTTTATTTCCAGGCTCTTTGAAGACTATGACACAGAGCAAATGAGAAATCAGAAATAAGGAGGCATGGAAAAGCAGGCGGAGAAAGTCGAGAACGTGCTAGACAGCAGGAGAGCAGGAGCGATGAACTCGGGAAACAGGTAAATACAGACACGACTTTCCGTTTACAGGTTCACGTCACAAAGCACTTCAAACCCCAGCATCCCATCATCTGCTAACTGGACCTCCGGGGCAGGAAGCGTCAGCCCTCCTTTCCAGAGGAGGTGACGAGGGGAGACCCCTGTGGTCTGAGCAAGGTCACAGAGCTCGTTCGTGGCAGATGTTTGCTAACCCAGGTCTCCCGGCTCCCGTTAGCATCTCAGCTAATGGCAAAAAGACAAATGCTCAAGGAAGACACATTTAAGAGCCACAATTTAAAGCAGAGCAGAAGGGAGTTGGCAGAATGACTTGGAGCAGGGGCAATGTTCAAACATCACGGAAGGGGGGCGGGGCTCCTGGGGGGCTAAATTCGTTAAGCCTCCGACTTCATCTCAGGTCATGATCTCGAGGTTTCTGAGTTCAAGCCCCATGTCAGGCTGTGCTGGCAGCTCAGAGCCTGGAGTCTGCTTCGGATTCTGTGTCTCCCTCTCTCTCTGCCCTCCCTCCCTTGCTCACACTCTGTCTCTTTCTCTCTCAAAAATAAATAAACATTAAAAAAAAATTAAACATCACGGAAGGAAACAAACAAATGGAGAAGAGTAGCTCTGAGCGGAGGAAGGGAAGGGGAGCACGGGCCGGGAACAGGGCTTGGGGACACACACGGACATCCCATCCCCACGGCCTCTGTGGGCGGCAGGGAAATCGGCAGCCGGTGAAGGGTAACAGTTCAGAAGGAGCTGGCTGGAAGTGCGGAAGGCGAAAGTCATAGGGAGAGCAGCAAACAGCAGGTGTAGAGACACTTCCAGATGGAGCAGAGGAAGGACAGAGCTCCACGGAGAACTACGCCAGGGTTCTCGCCAGGTGCAATGTGGGAGACGCCATGGGTGGGGCGGGGAAACCGAGGCAGAGGTGACTCACACATCCGAGACTCTGATCACAACTGTATGACACTCTGGATTAAAGGAGTCTCCCGGTGTGCCTTCTCTGACTATCTGACACCTTCCTTCCAGAGGTGGCTTGGGAAGAGGAGATGAAAGTTCACCTAAAGATTTCCACTGCAACTCTCTGAGGACGGACCACCTGCCGCGGCTCGTGCTTTTATTTCAGCGCTTTGCATTCAGCAAACACGGTGATTGGTTTTCCTTGGAGAAAAATCAGAGCAGGGTGGCTTTTAGTAGCCATTAATCCCTGCGACCTCATTCACTATTCTCTTCAAAGAGGGCAAAAACCAGAAACAGATTTCAAAGGAAGGCTTCTCTAATGAGCAGAGACACACAGGCAATCTGGGAGTAATGAGCCCTGAGCCGGTAATCAGCCGCTGAGTTAAAAAGTGTCCCCAGATAAGAAAACCCTCTGAATCTAAACAAGCACACATCTTACCTGATGTGGCTTCCTCTCTCCAGAGAACCTCTTCCCCCTGTAATTTCTCACTGCTTATTTTTGTCCCTCCTTCCCGCTAAGACCCAGGCGAGAGGTTTTGGGAATAAGAAGTCTGTTTATGTCACCGTGTGGCTCTCAGGTAGTGATGACTCACCCCCCCCCACACACACACACACACATACCATTCGGGAGACATTTGCAGAGTCCTGGAAGATGGAAGGCGCTGTTAACTCTGGTGGACGGAGGCCAGGGATGTGCCTCACCATCCTACACTGTGCAGGATGGCCCCTAGGACAGCGATCCAGGCCAAAATGTCCATACAGCCGAGGGGGAGAAACCATGGCTCACTGAAAGACAGGAATAAATCACAGCGTGCCTGCCACCTCTGACATCAGAACTAGTTCACACTCAAATCCTGGGATCTGTCATCTTTCTCACAAGTACAGGTTCCAATATTGACAAGTCCAAACAGGGACATGAGCAGGGGACTCATTGTTGCTGCCTTATCTACTGATGAAGCATTGTGTTCTTGTCCAAGATGTTGCTGGCAGATAAGGTTGGCCTTAATTACACAGTGACCTGGGTGGGGACAGCTACAGAATGTGTGAATGCCCGGGGGAGGGATGTGCCACGGAGTTAACTTCAGCACAGTCCCCACGTCACTGTTTTTTCTGCAAGAATTCCAGAGGCTCTGTTCTTACTTGCCTCATTTGCTGCACTTCTTTCTAGAAGTCAGCTACTTTCTCATGACTTAGCCCGTCCTGATGGACAACGGGATTCTAAGGAAATGAAAGCCCCTCGTCAACCCTGGGCAAGAGGCTGCCAGGAACGTGGAGTCTAGTGTGTGTCTCGAAGAAGAGGGAGTTGTGTAATGTTTTTTAATCGTGGTGATAGCAACAAATAAAAAGCCTTTTACAAAATAAGCATGTAGGGGCGCCTGAGTGGCTCAGTGGGTTGAGCGTCCGACTTCGGCTCAGGTCATGAGCTCACAGTTTGTGGGTTTGAACCCCGCATAGGCCTCTGTGCTGACAGCTCAAAGCCTGGAGCCTGCTTTAGATTCTCTGTCTCCCTCTCTCTCTGCCCCTCCCCTGCTCATGCTCTGTCTCACTCTCTCTCTCAAAAATAAATAAGCATTTTTAAAAAGGCATGTGACAATAGCCAAAAGGTGGAAACAACCCTGATATTCATCGCCTGGTGGATGGATAAACAAGAGCAGGAATGAAGAACTGAAATGGTCTGCAGCCTGGATGGAACTTGAAAATGCTGCGCTAAATGAAAGAAACCAGATGCAGAGGCCACGTGTGGTATGATTCCACTTATATGAAACTTCCAGAATAAACAAGTCAGTTGAGACAGAAGTTGATGAGTGATTGCCAGGGTCTGGGTGAGCAGGGACTGGACAGTGGGGTGGAAAATGTTCCCCAGCTAGGTAGAGGGGATAGTTGCACGACACTCACCATGTACTAAAAACCACTAACACATAGACTTTCACGTTGTTAAATGGTTAATTTTATATTAAATGAAATTATGTCGATTTCTGAAGAGAAATTTCAGATTTCAAGAGAAATCTGATAAAATGAGTTCTCCTGAATGGGAGGGAAGTTAGGTATGAAAAACCATTCAGAATCTATTGACTTATGAAAAATAAAGCCAAACAAATAGCAAGGATTATCACAACACCAGGTATTTGTGGATGGTAAATTACATCGTCCACTCTTGGCACCCAGTCCCCCAGTTCTGGGACAGAATAAATGAATACATGTCACTGAACCTAAGTCAGTCCCTGATCACCGGCCTGGCATATCAATTCTGTCATTTCCATTTTTAATCGCTCCATGCAGCTCCATTTCACCAAGACTCGGAGATCTACGTGTAATCACGGTGATTGCCAGCACTCAGCACAGGTAGCTGCCTATCCATCGGGAGCCTGAGACCTCCCACCCCAACCCTAGTGCCACCACTAGCAGCAATGGTCCCCACTCTGGAGTCAAAATCTGTTCTGCAGGTAGTCCTGGGGAGAACACAGACTGTCATGAGATGTCATCTGTAAAGTCTGCACGACATTCAACACAGTGACTAGCATATGGGATGGTCGGCCAGCCTCTGAGTTACCTAAACCAGATTGCACTTCCTACAAAAGCCTGGGTCAAACTGGAGACCCTGCAAGCTCGCACAGGCAGAAGACAGGAAGGAAAGGCCTAGGCGCTCTGAAAAGGAGGTGGTTTTCAACAGAAGAAGGTAGGCCTGGGCTCCAAATGGGAGATGGTGGATCCCTGAAGGTCAGCTTCATCGCTCCCACCTGCCTGCAAACCCCTGTCATCCTCTGCTTAGATCTGACTTTTACCTACACGCTCCAGCCCCTCCCTTCTTTTGTGATGTTGCCAGAAAAGGCAGACTCCAGGGTTCCAGAATGTTCCAGCCACTTGTCAATCCCACAATCAAACTCACAGGGTCAGGGCCATTGCAGAAATGTGGAATCCATTACGACCAAGACATTTTTTACACAGGAGGGCAGGTGTGTACAGACACCCAGACTTGGGACACAGTGTCTCCTGCTCATTGCTATGCCACAATCGCACATGAACGTGTTCTGGGTATTTGACAGTGTGAGAAGATTAACTGAGGCCTATTAAAAATTTTAAGAGCTTATTCGAGCAAAACAGTCCATTCAGATTGGCAGCATCCAAGCTAGCAGATAGAAAGGAGCTCTGAGGCGCTGTACAGAATTAAAGACTTTTATAAGCAAAGATGATTGGAAACAAGGAAGTTCTACTGTAAAAAAAAAAAAAAGCAGGTTGGTCATTGCAAGGTCACTTTCCTTTAGGGCATCGAAGGAGATATAAGAAAGGAAAAAAAAAATCCTTTCTACCCGCCAAAGTTCTTACAGCTGGCCTAATACTCTGATTGACATGAGACAGATTAACAGGAGAAAAAAACCAAAGTTTTATTACGTACGCTCGGAGACCCAATAACAAAATTAGGACCCAAAGAAATGACCAAGGCAGACAGTTTTTTATGCCCTTTAGACAGACAATAAATCTGTGAGGAATTGATAAGACAAAAGTAACTGAACTTCAGGACCTTCCATTAATAAGGAATTCTAAACAGAATTTGGGCTGGGGTAGTGAAGCGTACTTCACTGGAGTGAACCCATAGGGTAGTGAAGTATGGGTTGGTGAAGTAGTGAAAAGTACCAAGGGGTGTTTACACAGCCTCCAGGCTGTAAGTTCCGTATCTCTGGGGACAAGGGCGTCTCTTTACCTCCTGGTACACGGAAGTTACCTTTCACATGGGACATTTATTTCCTGCTTTCTGGAGGCAAAGTGGGGCTCAGAGTATTCTTTTTGCACTGGCTATTAAGTATCTTTTAATTCAAAAATAATTAATCAGTATGTCAAAGTGGTACAGTTTGGGGTAGGTCTTGGCCCCGACAGGTGTATCAGGCAGATTACCTACTCAGTGCTAATTAAGTGACTTCTGATGGAGTTATTTATTCTTCCATTTCCGGGGGAGCCCAAACTTCAAGGAGGTTAGTTCTCAGTTTGGTGACGTGGGGCTTAGCATAAGCAACTCCATTTTGAGACTGTTGTCTTGTTTTTAACAGCAGCCTGGGTTACTTTCTTTGGTTTGGAGCAGGGTTTAAAAACTACCATAGCCAATGGAAGCTATCCAACCCTTCAGAAAAAATAAGTTCCATCTTAAGATTGCTTTAAATGCTAAAATGGGTTTTGTTTTAAAATGCTCAAACAACAGCAGAAGGCTTTAATGAAACTGAAAAGAAAAACTAATATATAAAGTTTCAAAAATTGTAAATCTTTCTATGCTCCTCAGGTGTGCGCCCCTATGCTTGGGGGAGACGGAAGGCTGCTCCAGATATTACACCGTCACATAAACAAAGGCAAACATAAACCACTTGGGTGGTTAAATGCGTGGTCTCTGATGATCAAAGCCACGACGTGATCCCACCTCACACCTGTCAGAGTGGCTAAAATTCGCAACAGATGTTGGCCAGGATGTGGAGAAAGGGGAATCTTCGTGCACTGTTGGTGGGAATGCAACAGCAGTTCTGGAAAACAGTATGGAGGATCCTCACAAAGTTAAAAATAGAACTACTCTATGACCCAGCAATTGCACTACTAGGTTTTTACCTAGTAAAATATAGATTCAGAGGAGCACATGTACCTGATGTTTATGACAGCACTATCAACAATAGCCAAACTATGGAGAGAGCCCAAGTGTCCTTCGACTGAAGAAGATGTGGTAGATATATACAGTGGACTATTACTTAGCTATCAAAAAGAACGAAATCTTGCCATTTGCAATGATGTGGATGGAGCCAGAGTGTATTATGCTAAGCAAAATAAGTCAGAGAAAGACAAATACCATATGATTTCACTCATGTGTGGAATTTAAGAAACACAACAGATAAACATAGGGGAAGAGGAAGAAAGAGAGGGAAGCAAACCATTAGAAACTCTTACTGTTGGAGAACAAACTGAGGGAAGTGGGCAGGGGATGGACTAGATGGAGGATGGGCATTAAGGAGGGGACTTGTTGTGATGAGCACTGGGTGTTCTATGCAAGAGATGAATCATTGAATTCTACTCCTGAAGCCCATATTACATGATATGTTAACTAACCAGAATTTAAATAAAAACTTGAAATGAAAAAAAAAATTGTGGTTCCGTACCCTGAGAGAGCAGGGGAACGTTCACAGCGCACACACCCTCCGGCCTGCCCTTCACACTGACCTCGGACCTCTGTCTCCTTAACTTGCTCCTTAGGAACCTGGTCTGTTTTTAAGACTGGAATCAAATATACAGTTGGGCACTGGAGTTCCTCCGAGTGAGAGGACAGGACAGCGTCGGTGCCCAGGCCCGGGCCCTCGCCGAGGGCTGCGGTCACCTTCCACAGGGCGCCTCTTCGTGACAGAGGACACCTATAGAGGAGAGACTGGAAGAGAAGGGGGTTGGTGTGTAGACTGGGATTGACATGGATGTCAGGCTGCTCGTCACCCCCTGAGGAAGGGGAGAGGAAAGCCAACAAGGACTTTAAGGTGTAGGTGGGGGCATTTGGGGATTTCTTGATACATTTGGAAGATGCTCTGGATGTGTGTGTGTGTGTGTGTGTGTGTGTGTGGTGCACACGTGTTCCCAACTTATCTACACATATAAGCACCTACAAAGATAGGGATATAAGACGCCCACGGCCACCTGGATGAGTCAGCTGGGCAGTCATCAAAGCGCCATGGACTGGGTGGCAGAAGCAACAGCAGTCTTCTTTCTCTCAGCTCCGGAAGCCCAAAGTCCAAGGTTCCTTGTGAGGCCTCAGGGAGAATCTGTTTCATACCTCTCCCCTTACCTCTGGTTTGCGGGCAATCTTTGGCCTTTCTTGCCTTGTGAACCCATCACCCTAGTCTCTGCCTTCACCCTCCCTGGTGTGCATACCTGGGTTCAAATCCTCCCTTTTTCATAAGCGCACCAGTCATACTGGGTTAGAAGCCCGCCTCCTCCAGTAGGACCTCATCCTCACTAAATACGTCTGCAAGGACTCTATTTCTCCGTAAGGTCACAATCTGAGGTGCTAGGGCCTAGGACTTCAACATAGGAATGGGGGGGGGGTAAGGATCTCACAATCTGCAGGATCGAGCTCCACATCGGGCTCTGTGCTGACAGTGTGAAGCTTGCTTGGGACTCTCTCTCTCTCTCTCCCTGCACAGCCCACCCCCCAAAATAAATAAATACATATTTTTAAAAAGGGAAAAACATGACACTTGGCAAGATGGTAAGGAAGGCAGACTTTAGTGAGGGGACTCTCGCAATAGCTCGGGGAACCACCAGAGTAGGGTTTTGTAGTGGAGGAGGGAGGTTTGGCTCAACTCTGAAAATGAGAGGTAAATATGGCTCACCCAGCCTGACACGAGTCTTGTTGGAGGTCAGCCAGGGAGTCTGATGTCACCGGGACAGTGGGGGTCAAGGACCTGAGCAGATATTGGGGGGTAACTTGATATACAGAGAAGGTGGTTCTGGCTAAACCAACTTCGCAGGACTTTTGCTAAAATTTCACAAAGCAGAGATAGGGAAGTCCAAAAGTCAGGGTACAGTTGGAAAGGGGCTAAGAGAGCCCCGACCAGAATGTGGTCAAGGAGAGGTGTGTCACCACCTTGGCCCTCCAGGTCTGGCAAGTAACAGTCATCTTCCCTCCTTGTTTCCGTTAAAGGAGCCCACGCTTCTGAGAACAGCCCTCTCCAGGTCTCCTGACCCATCTGTCTCTGATCTCCTCTTCTGCGGGACGCTGACTGATCCGTGCCTGGGGTCCAGTCCTGTCCGCGAGCGCCACCAAGGTCATCACCGGCGCCCAGCATGAGTTACTGTTTTGTTTCTCATGGCATCATGCAACAGAAATCTGAAGATCTCCTAACAGCAGGCAGGTCCCTCCTTCAACACGGAGGCACGTGAAGGACGGACGCTCCCCCATGACTTACCACGTGCTCTCAAGGCCTCTCAAAGGAGGGGCTTGTGAACAGGAAAGATTTATCACTGTCATCCCGCTGTTGAAAACAAGTCCGCACCTCACATCAGAGCATTCCGGCCGTACAGAGTAAAGTCAGACGCAATCGGCCCGTGCAGACAGCTTGGAAAGGTGCCTCCCCACCCCCAGACTTGGGCTCGTGCACTTTCTTTCTCTCATGCATGCTGATTTGCCTCTAAAAAGGATTTCTGTGCCCTGCACAGCGGAGCCCAGACTTTCATTCTGAGCCTCCTTTTGTCACTGAGAACAATGCAAGCCCATGAGCCAGTGTGCGGAGTGACCCATCTAGTCGTGCTGAAAAACCCATCGTGACACGCAGGTCAGGCGAATCAGAACTGGGCAGAACGTGGAGGTAGACGCTTGCTGGTTTGCTCTCACTCAGAGTGTGGACTGACATCTTCCTTCGACTAAGCTTCCTTCGCTGACTCGAGAGAACAACCGGACTCAAACTAAGGTAAACACTTTCTATCACGGTTGCTCAAGAGCCACCCCATGGGGAAGTGTGGTGCGGCCCCTCCTCCGCCCAACCTTGAACTATACTTTGTCAGAGGCTCTGACAAGGACCAAGGGGCTTCTCCATCCGCCTGGCCATCCCAGCTTCCCTTTCCGGCCCCATCGGTCTGGTCCCTTGGGTGGCCTGTCTAGTTTTGCTGCACTTTCTTTAACTCAAAGCCAGGCATCTCCCTGCTCTGTGGTGACAGCTGCCGTGGCTGCCACGTGAGAAAGCACTCAGCCCCCGTCCTTGCGCAGCGCCCAGTGAGAAGTCAGCCTGCGGAATTCGTGCTGAGCACCTGAAAGACAGACCACCTTGAAGACAAAGACACCTGGAGCCCTACTGAGGCTGCTCCGTGCTCGCAAAACCCAACGCAAGGCAGCAAGACGCCTCCACTAAAGAAAAAAACAAAACTCTTGTTCAATGGAAGGCTCACACTAATAAAAGCCTCACATTTTCAGCTGTAAGCACAGTGTTGGCTGGACCCTAAATAATGCCACTGCCCACGTGCGGGAGTCCACCCAGCCCTCACGTGTCCGTAGTGCATCTGTATACAGCAAGACAGTGAATGCACACCAGACCAGGTGACAGACAAGAGGCTGGTGAGTCATGGCGCGCGAGCTAAACCCACTCTGTTTCCTATGTCGCACATGGCCCTTCAAGTATTTCCAACCATTCATAAAATAATTTTGGGCTGTGGTATTTTGGAAAACCGGTCTTTTGTTCGATAGTGGTCATTAGAAACCGTTTCCTGATGAGACCACATTCCGCTTACAGAACTTTTCCTCCAGAACATAATCTCTACTAACTGTAAGGGTGTCTACAAAGGCCTGGGATTAACTCAGTAATCTATTTACGAATAATACTTTTCCATATATACTGTATTAGTCAGGTTCCAGAGAAGCAGAACCATGGGGTATGTGTAGAAAGAGAAAGAGATTTATTTTGAGGGATTGGCTCAGGCAATTGTGGAGCCCAGCCAGTAGGAGACCTTCAGGGAGGGCTGGCAGCCTGGCGACCCAGGGAAGAGTTCACACTTTAGCTCAAGTCTGAAGTCTTCCTGCAGACAAAATGTCTTCTTTTTCAGTGAACATCAGTCTTTTCCCCTAAGGCCTTCACCTGATTGGATGAGACCCACCTACCTTGAGAAGGAAAATCTGTTTTAATCAAAGTCTTCTGATTTAAATGTTAATTACTTCTAAAAAAGTACCTTCATAGGGACATCTAGTCTGCTGTGTGACCAAACCCTGGGTACTGGGGCACAGCCACGTTGCCACATGAAGCCACCAATTACACATACGCATATACACAGGTACAAGTTAAGTAGTAAAGAGTGTTCGTAGAACGTGCTACTTGCCTACCTGCAGGTGATAATATGTCCGAGCTTTCTGGGCTAACGTCTTATTAAATAAAATCAAAGTCGATGGCACTAGACGTTCTTCATCCATAACAATAAATGCCTCTATGTACCTAAGTTGTCCTTTCTGGAAATTGAGGTGATTCAGTCTGCACAAGATATTTTAACAAAGTAGTGTAGTGCACAACCCAGGGCACAGGTCTTGGAGTCAGCGCAATCTGAGTTCACACCTTGGCTCCTTTATCGACTCCCTGTGTGATCTCAGACAACCCACCTAATCTCTTCGGGCTTGTTTCCTGATCTGCCGAGTAAGTTTAGAAGCATGGAACCCACAGAGCAAGTGTGAGCAGGTGTGCCTGCGACCCGTCACGTTGCTCTCAGAGGCAGTGCTGGGCACACGGCTGTGGCTCGGCCAACGGTGGCTGTGAAAGCGAGACAGAGCGGGTGTCAAGTCACTGTGTACTGTCCACAGTGGAATGAAGACAGACGCAGATGGAGGCAATGAGGGTGCCTGAGCAGTAAACGTATCTGAGCTTCAAGGGGGAAGTGGGGGGGGGGCAGTGATGGCCAAGACTGCAGAGCTTCTAGGCAGGTAGGGACACGGGAGATGTGACCAGATGGTCCGGTGCAGTGTGTAAGGGGATGACCGTCTCCACGCTGATTTCATGGCCAGTTAATAGCAGAAAACACAATCAAGTCGGCAGAGTATCAGAGAGTCATGAACAGTCTAGAGCAAAAGTATTCCAGTGCTGGCATGAGAGCGGTCTTTTTTAGCATGATCACAGATAGCTGGGAAGAAGAAGACTGGTGAGTAGGTTCAATTACTTTCCCCTGTATTATGTGCCAAATTTCTATGAAATCGGTTTATCTAACAAATGGTTACGATATGGCTATACAGCTGAGTTCTAACTCCACTAATACCAGACTAATCCTTCTCCATGAGAACACCCACAAGATCTGAGAAAATATTGTTGAAATGTATTGAAAGTTGTCAGAAAACTAATATGGCAAAAAAAAATTACGGAAACAAGGTTTGAGAACAAAATTAAATAGGTGAGTCTAGCATTGGGGGATATTTGCCCTAGAACCTTCTCCTCCTGCTGAAATGATCGGCAGAACACGTAACAATGAGCAGAGGCTTTGGCTGACGCCCAGGGACAGAGACAGAAACTGGAATTCAGGGCATTCCGGGTACAGAGGATGGTTCTGTAAACACCTAGGCACTGAGTTGGAACATCGAAGAGTTAAAACCTAGGAATGAAGATCAACCAGAAGTAGACTGACCCTCACAAAAAAGACTGTAGTCAAGGCGCCTCGGTGGCTCAGTCGGTTAAACGTCCAACTTCGGCTCAGGTCATGACCTCACGGTTTGTGAATTTGAGCCTGGAGCCTGCTTTGCATTCTGTGTCTCCCTCTCTCTCTGCCCTTTCCCTGCTCACACTCAGTCTCTCTCTCTTTTTCAAAAATTAATAAATAAATGTTTAAAAAAATGTCTTTAAAGAAAAAGACTGTAGTTAAGCATTGATCCATGCCTGTCCCTGAGAGCCAAGGTAACCCCAGCTCTGCATCTGCTCACCTAGTTACGGTCCAGAAGTAGACTGAAACCCTCTGCGTAGGAAGAGTGTGTCAGAAAGAGCCTCAAATTACCTCTACAACTTTTCTAATACAATGCCTGCATCCTATCAAAAATTACCACGCATGAGGAGAAAAGAAAGTATTATTTAAAACCCAGAGAAACAGTCAACCCACATGGGATCCAGACAATGGCATTATCAGACACAGGCTGTAAAGCAACAATGCTTAACGTGCTTATGGAGATCAAGTACAGGCTGAGAAATTGTACAGAACTAGACACTACTTTTGTAGAGAATTTTGTGGAGAGCTGCGAATTATTTTTAAAAGCCCAAGTGGGTCTTCAAGAACCAAAATAAAAAATTACAGTGACACCATGTTAATGAATTTAACAGAAAATTATGAAGAGCTGAAAATGGAATTAGCAGACGGACAGGTAGGTGAGAGGGACTCATCCCGACAGTATGATGAAGACGACACAAAGGACATAGGAGATGCAGGGATATGGTGAGGAAGCCGACTAACGAGAGACCTAAAACCACATGTTCAATCAGGTCTACAAATTCAAACAGGGCAATTGCGAAAACCCCACACCTACATGCAACACAGAAAAACAAAAGAGAAATCAGACAGAGAAAAGAGACAAGAGGCTTTCAGAGCGATGTCAGTGAAAGTTAAGGCTGACTGTTCACGAGAAGTGATGGAATCCAGGAGAAAATAAAGTCATGCCTTCAAATAATAACAACAACAAAACCAAGAACTTAAGTTCATTTGAATTCTAGGAAAATAAATCTCCAGAATGAAAGTAAAATGAAAACCGATTAAGGCAAAAGAGACAGAATCTATTATCATGGAACCACACGGACAGAAATGGTTGAGTCCTCTCAGGGGAAGAAAAATGACTCCAGGTAACAAGAAAGATGGTAAACATCGAACATGTGAATAAATCTGAACACAAGTGTCCAGGTCAAGTGCTAATAATATACAATCAACGTAAGTGATAACAATAACACAGCAGGTGGGGCAAGGCTATGTGCAGGCAGGAAGGACAGGCTACCTTTCCTGCTGGGGGAGGACACAAGGAAAAGCAGAAATTTATGTTAGACATTGCAAGTCACGATGCCTGTTGCATTCTCTGGGGTAATCACTGCTTTGAAAAAAGTACATTACTGAGCGTCTGTCACCTCAGTCAGTTGAGCATCAGGCTTCAGCTCAGGTCATGATCTCATGGTTCGTGAATTTGAGCCCCGCGTCGGGCTCTGTGCTGACAGCTCGGAGCGTGGAGCCTGCTTTGGATTCTGTGTCTCCCTCGCTGTCTGCTCCTCCCCCACTCATGCTCTATTTCTCTCTGTCTCACAAAAATAAATGAATGTTAAAAACACACACACACACACAACAGTATATAACTATGAAACTGATGAGGGAGGGGGATGGAACAATTTAAAAAATACTTAACCAGTTTAATAAAAAAGGTAATCTTAGACAGAAAAACATCTCCTGCAGATATCAAGGAAATCATTCACCAAGGAACTGCCAAGCACTAGTCAGAGCGCAAGAGTGTCTTTTGGCCCAGAAACTACTCCCTGCTAAGAGGAACTCAGGTCTTTCATAAGTTGGACCCTTTCCCTTGACTTCCACCAGAGAAGGGTTGTGTTGGATTGTAATGATGGAATTTGAAATCACAACAACTACATTTTAGACCCAGTACAACCATTAAATTACATTGTCTTAGCAGGCATTTTAACAAGAGAGATCTAGAAGAGAAAAGATAGAGTATTTATCATTTTTTAAATGTTTATTTATTTATTTTGAGAGAGAGAAAGCGAGAGAATCCCATCAGCCTCTGCTCTGTCAGTGTGGAGCCCTATGTGGGGCTCAATCTCATGACCTGGGTTGAAATCAAGAGTCAGACACTTAACCAGCCAAGCCACCCAGGCGCCCCTTGTCATTTTCTAAAGTAGCATGACACATTGAAATTTTACAGCCTCATTCATATAGATATTAAATGCATGTAGATGGCTGTATAGTCAGAAATCCCATTTGGGTCAGGAGTGGATGGACCACAGAAAGACAAAGATCTGATAAGGAACTAGGCGGGTCACATTCTCCCTAAGAGCCTGTCCCGGATTCGGAATTTCTGAGATTCTGAGGGCCTGAGAGACAGCTTGAGGAGGCCGGACAGATCCTATGGCTCTAGGCTTTGGGAATAAGTATGCAAGGCTGGTCCTGCGGATGTCTGCTCAGGATTCACTGCCCTGAGCTCATGCCTCTTTCGCTCTGGTCTGTCCAGAGCAGGAAACGGCAAAATCGTGATCAGCAATGATAGTTGTGCCTCAACCCACACCTTCATCGGGAACTCCGAGAGAGCCCCTCTACACGTGGACAGTGTAAAGCTTTGGAGACAGGCCTATTAAGCCCCCTTCATCTCCTCTGATGAGTGCTTTGTCTGAGTGCTTTGTCTCAGTCTCAACCTCTCACCCCATGGGTCATAGGACACAGATGGAGTCCTGACTTCAACCCCGCACGTGTGAAAATAGATCCATGAGAGGGCTCTTCCAAGAGTCCATATTAGAGCTTTTCCAAAAGAATCATCCCAAATGAGAGAAATAAGACTCCATTAAGGAGAGTTTCCAAGTCTACTAACTGGGCTCATAACAGTACCTATGTCCTAGGGCTTGAGGCTTAAATTAGATTAAATTAGAGGAAGGCACCTGAAACAGAGTAAGTTCTGCAAACAATAGGCATCACCATCATCATTATTTCATTATCATCTCAACCATCCTTGTCCTCATCACCATCACGACCACCATCATGACCACGACCATCATTATCATCGGTACCATCAACACCATCACCTCCACCACCATCACAAGCATTACTGTCACCACCAACACCATCATCATCATCATCAACAACAACACCATCATCATCAACAACACCATCATCATCATCATTCTGGAGCTGGTATGTAGTGCTCCACCTCCGATCTCCGGAACTAAATGCGCCCACCCATGCCCATCGCAGAGGCACTGGCAAGGTGATGTGTGCCCCCTCCCTGACCACGTGAAAATAGCAGGGACACACGTCAACAGCCAACGGTGCACCATGTGAACCAGACACACCACAGGCCAGCCTGGACACATGGCTGTGAGCTCAGCGGACACGGAGCAGGAGGACCCTGGTCCCGGGAAGCAGTATGACCAGATGGCTAAGAATAAAGATGTTAAGCAACGGGCTACCTGTGATCTTGAAAGTGCAACTGACTCACGGCCGCAGGGAGCCTTTTTTGAGACTCTTTGGCCTTGAGGCTTTGAATGGAGCTCATTGTGATGCATGTCTGTTCTGCTTATTTATAGTGATGAGATAAAACCCAGGTGAGTTATTTGGCAGCAGGGAATGCTGCTGGTTTTAATCAAAGCAAATAAAAAGACAATCTCTTTATTGAAAAGATGTATCCTCAAGGCCTTTTACAGACTGCAGATGTGTGCACCTTAATCTTACATTCCTTTGAAAAGAGAACGCTCTTGAAAAGCAATCTATATGTTCCTAATTTCACAAGGAAATACTTGAATAGTTCTGTCTTTCTGCATCAGAAAAGAAAAAAAAGGGGAAAAAATAAGCCTGCTGTGACACAGGAGCCATCTCATGTCACAAGCTGGAAGGCCACACGCTGGGGGGAAACCAAGGTCAAAGCCATCAAAGCCGCGGGCTGCTAAGAGGCAAATTCGATTTGGCGATAGAAACGTGAGAAGCCAAGACAGTGACCGAAATGTGAGCATGCAAAGGATGGACGGGCCAGCAGGACCCAGCGTGTCTGGGGTTAGGGCTGCAGGTGCACGTACGTGCTGTCAGAAGAGACTTCACTCCCACGATCCAAGGTGAAGTTGCACGCCACTGATATCTACCGTACAAGATGGAGCGGAGGCACGTGGGTAATGGTGCTGGAAAAGCAATAAAAAGCATGTTGACCTCTGTGCGTGCTGCCCGGGAGAGACCGAAAGGGCCAGGTGCCCAGGCTGTGCACACAGGAGCTGCAGTCTTCAGCCGAGCAGGGAAGAGGGATGATCTGTCCGGTGATATTGCTGAGAAAAAGCATTTGTTCCTACAGATTCACTTCTCATGACTTTATAGGCAACAGTGTGTACAAAACATATCTTTGTCACTGGGTTTCCAATGGGATTTCTTTACCCAACTGGGTTAGGAAAAAAAAATCATATTTCTAATTTTCTTTTTCTTTTTTAAATTTTTTTAAGTTTTTAAAAAATTTTTTTGTTTTTGTTTTTTATTTATTTTTGAGAGACAGAGAGAGACAGTGCAAGCAAGGGAGGGGCAGAGAGAGAGGGAGACACAGACTCCGAAGCAGGCTCCAGGCTTGAGCTGTCAGCACAGAGCCCGATGCAGGGCTCAAACCCATAAATAGTGGGATCGCGACCTGAGCCGAAGCCGGACGCTTAACCAACTGAGCCACCCAGGCGCGCCCCTCTTTTTATTTTTTAAAACTTTTTTAAAGTTTATTTATTTACTTATTTAGAGAGAGAGAGAGAGAGAGCACAAGTGGGAGAGAAACAGAGAGAGAGGGAGAGAATCCCAAGCAGGGTCCACACTGTCAGCGCAGAGCCCGACACAGGGCTAGAACTCACGAACTGTGAGATCGTGACCTGACCCAAAATCGCAAGTCAGACGGGTACCCGACTGAGCCACCTATGCTCCCCAGTTTCTCTTTATTTTTAAAAAATATTGGTTTGCGTGATTGCCGGTTCAATTTCTCCATTTCTTTGGTGGTTTTACTAGTCTCGCATGTCTCTTAGCACCAAACCCAGTGATGCCTTGAGGAGTTTTCATTACGAAGAGAATATGCAGAATGAGCAAAGCCGAGGGCCGCCGGAACTCGGGGCCTGAGCTTGAGGGGATAAATGTGTGTGAACTTACAAAGTACGTACTGGGTAGGAGAGTGTCTCCCCCAACGCCCACATCGACCCTGAACTTCATGATGTGACTTTATTTGAAAATAAGGCCTTTGCAGGTATCATTCGTTCAGATGAGGTCCTTCTGGGTTAGGCTGGGTTCTAACCCAATGACTGGAGTCCTAATAAAAGGAAAACAGAGACACAGAGACGACAGGGAGGCAGGCCACAGGAAGCCTGGCGGAGAATGAAGTGTCTACCAGCTCAGGATCCCCGAGGATTGACTGCCACCGCCGGAAGCCAGGCGACGCAAGGAAAGATTCTCCCTTTGAGGCTTCTGGGGGAACACAGACCATCAAGTTTGTGGCACTTTGTAACCACAGCACGGGACCTTCCTGGTCCCGAGGCCGTATGGGGAATGGAGTCCGCAGAACAGCACCTTCCAGGGACCCACACCCCCTGAGCATTCAAGTGGCTTTGGAAATCTGCAAAGGGAAGGAAGTGCTGGAGTAGTTAGAAAACCCCGCCCTGGGGTGACTCGGAGCTCTGACGGGCACTCTGTCCCGCGCCACACGCCACGTGCCACCGCGAGTCTGCCAACCCCGTGTGTGCGATGAGCAGGCTGATGGAAACCGACTTTGTCAATCACCTGGCCTGCATTTTCAAAAGCCTGGACGGGCTTTCACTCTACCGTCAAGGGTTTTTCGCGGAGATTCTGGAATTCTCACCTGGTGTTCCCGGCTGCCTCTGCATCTGTGATTACTTCAATGCCCGGCCCTCCCTGCCCCAGCTCTGCCTCCCCTGGCCCTTTCGCTCTCCCCACTGCACGGCAGGCTTCCTCCAGCCCCTTGCGCCTCATGCGCCTTTCTCGTCCCTGCACACACAGGTGCATTCCTACGGCAGCTGTGACTGCAAACCGACAGAAATTACACTCTCCCACAGCTCCGGAGGCCAGACGTGTGCAGTCAAGGTGTCGGCAGGGTCCCGAGGGTTCCAGGGAAGAATCCCAGGCCTCCTCCTCATTTCCAGAACTGCAGGCAATCCTTGGGGGTCCTTGGCCTGGGGCCCATCACACTGCTCTTCGCCTCTGGCCTCCCCGTGCCACGCTCCCTGCATGTCTCTGTCTCTGTGTCTCTCTCATAAGAACATCAGTCAAAGGACGAGTAGGGTTCAAACTACCTCCGCATGACCTCATTTTACCTCGGCGAACACCCTATTTCCAAATAAATGCACGTTCGCAATGCACTGGGGGTAGGACTTAGACATCTGTTCCGGGGGACACAGATCCGCTGACAGCTGGATAGCTGGCCCTCTCTCCTGCCGTCACTGCTCACATCTGGGCTCCCTGCCTGCAGCCAGCCCTGCGGGGCAGGCTAAGACCCTGTTTCTGAGCCTTGCTCTTGCCTGCACAGGGTCTGGCCCTGGTGGTCTCTGTGTCCCACAAGGCTCTCAGTCTTTTTGCCGCTCAGGACACACAGGTCCCCTTCTGCTGAGGGCCCGCCTTTTGGGGATCAGAGGTCCCCAGTGCCCTCGGCTTTAGGGGAAAGTGGCAGACCCAAGTGCGTCCCTAACAGACCCAGCTTTAGACTTTCAGCGAGGAGCAATTCTACCTCCCAAAATAAAGCAGTTCCCCACATGCCCACACGAGCCAGGGCCTCCCTCCATGACAGCTGTCCCAGGGCCCGCGTGTCCCTGCTCTGCCTGCCAAACTTGAGCCGGGGCGCCCCATGGAATGAGCCCCTGGCACCGCAGGGCTGCTCGTTTGAGAGCAGGGCTCTGCCCACGTGGGGCTGGGGTCAGCAGGTGCAGGCCGAGCTCAGCCACGGAGGACCCTCCATGTACCCTGTGCCGGAAGGCTTCTGCCTTCTGCAGCCCCACGTCTGTACCTTCAGAGTGTGTCCAGTGTACAGAGAATGCCCCAAAGGAAAACAGAAGAGAGAAACAGGACGTGACATGTATAGTAGAAGCTAAAAATAGCCACCAATTGTGAAGGGCCCATGAATGCAGGGTAGCATTGTAATGACCTGAGCGCCGTGTTTTTAAAACCTCGCTTGAGCCCGGAGCGGGGCTTCTGGCTCTGATAAGGAAGCTGGGACCCAGGTAGAGTGACCTGCTCAGGCCCACGTGAGTCAATCAAGGGCAGAGCTGAGGTCTGATGCCCACAGGGTTAGATCCTGCACTATTCACCACGGTGTCTCTGTGCCTCATCCCCAGTCAATGCCCAGCTCTGGGTGCTCCCACGTCTGCATTGTTTCCGGCTGCTAAGAGGGCTTCCGTTTCAGCTGCAAGCTCCTTGCCTCCCCAGTGAATGGGGTCAGGTCCAGGTGTCAGCTGGAGCCAGGGCTGCCGACGGAGGTGGGGAATCAAAGCCGGGGCCCAACGGCCGACCCCGGTGCCAGGGGCTGTGTGGCTCCAAACACCTGCTATTCGAGTGGGTGGATGTGGCCTCTCGGCTGGTGTCACTGAGTGGCCATTGGAGCCACCATCGGCTTCCGAGGGGCAGCAAATCACAACACCCAACTTTGACTTGGGAGAAAAATTCTCAGGTCATCATTGCCCTGAAGGAGCCCCTACATCACCTTGCTGGGCCTCAGTTTCCTTCTACTTCTTCCTTCTACCTCTTCTAATGAAGAGGCTGGATTATATCATCTTTAGGAAGTGACTATAGTCTTTTGGCTATAAAATTTCCATCGAGACCAAAGCTGACTTTGCCTCAAACAGGGACAAACCAATACAAACTGTGTGCAGAAGTCACAGGGCCAAGCATATTCTGGCCTCCCCAAACACTGCCCTCCCTGCTTGTCCTTAAATTTGCCAGCTCCACCTCAGGACCTTTGCCTCTGCTCTTCCCCCTGCCTGGGATGACCCGCTGGACAGCAGAATGCCTGGCCTCTGGGTCCTTTCCTTCCTTCAGGGACTGGAGATCTGGGCAGTCCTGGGGAGGAGGGAACGTACTCAGGATATAGGTCAAGGACACAGCTCTCCAGATTTACTGAGGGACAGGGATGTAGAGAGTATGAGAAATCAGTGTGTGATCACTCCAAGTTCCCAGACCTGGGAACTAGGCAGGATGGAGATAGGTAGCAAGGGCACGCTCAGGGGTTAGATCTAGATGCGTCACATCTAGGACACCCCTTGGACTCACAGGGGAAGATACTGGATAGCCACTGAGAGATGAAAGTCTGGAGTCAACATATTGGTCATGGCTGGAGGTACAAATTGGGAACCAAGAGCTAACTCACAACATTTAAAACCAGGAGGATTAAGTGTGAGCAGAGGAGGGAAGAGGCATGAAGGCTTGGGGAGCACCCCCAGAGGAGACTGCCCAGCTGGAGGGGACTGGATCTCCACCAAGCACAGAAGGTGCAGAAAGATAGGAGAAACCAGCTCATTACAACCAGTATGTGAAGTGTTATTCCTTCTTTAATGTGAGGAAATGAGATGAGTAACTTGCCTAAGGTCACTGAGCTGGTGAGACACTGATTTGGGACTCAAATCCAGGTCCACTGGAGTTGAGAAACACAGAGGTTTCCACCACGGTATCCTTACTGCTTGATGAAGGACGGCATATTCTACATAGTTATCATGCTGCATGGTACAGGCAGAGGAGTCCTGGGCCACTGTATCATTCATGCCACTTCCAACTGCAATGCTTTATGGGTCAGTATCAATTCTTTGTTCTTCCAAAGTTTTTAAAAAATTAAATAGAAGAAAGAGGTGCTGGTTGGCTCAGTTAGTTAAGTGTCCGACTGTTGATTTTGGCTCAGCTCATGATCTCACAGTTTGTGAGATCGAGCTCCACATCAGGCTCTATGCTGACAGTGTGGAGCCTGCTTGGGATGCTCTCCCTCTCTCTCTACCCCTCCCCCACTCCCACATGTGTGTGTGCGCTCTCTCTCTCAAAATAAATAAACATTAAAAAAATTAAATACTGGAAAATGAGTCCAGATGTGTCCAGCTAGACAAACATCACAAAGTGATCATTATCAATGAGCTCCTTGTATCTGTGAATCAATGTCCTTCATCGGTTTGGGGAAATTCTCAGCCATCATCTCTGTAAAGATCATCTCTGGCTCATTCTCTGTTTTCTCACCTTTAGGAGTGCTCATTCCATCAATACCTGACCTTTCCCTTGTGCTGCTCTGTCCTTCCATTCTCTGTCCTATTTTCCATCACTTCCTCCTTCTGTGATCCAGTCTGGATATTGTGTGTCTCCTGTTCTCTGGTTCTCAGGTGAAATTCTCCAACCTGACTTTTGATTCTTGAACATATTCATCACAGTTATTTTACAGTCCATGTCTGCTAATTCCAATATCTGGATCTCCTGTGGTTCAGTTCCTGCTGTCTAACTTGTTTCACACACACACCCATTTTCATTACACCATCAATCTGTAGGGACGATTACCTCTCTCTTCAGACTGGTGGTCAGCGTGAGGTGAATTCACAGTGGGGCCCCTTCTCTGGGAGACCCAGGTTTCTGGTTTACCCCTACTCTTATATGCTATCCTGTGAGAGTCTCAAATAAAAGCCTGGACTTATTCAAGACAGTCTCTGAGAGCCTCTTCCTGTCTTTCCAGTTCTACAGATGCTGAGACATCTGGCTACTGTAGTGTCTTGAGAGGAAAGTGACACCTGACCTCAGCGCTTGTTGCCTCAAATCCTGCAATGTTGAGAGCTCCACGGTGGCTACAAACAAATGAGTCTCTTTCCTTTTATTGTGTTCTGTTTTCTTATTGTTCTTGGTGGAAAGGCTGTGCTGCACTATCTAGACTTCCATCACCAGGAACAGAAGTCTCTTCTGAGTTGCTTAAAATGGCTTCACAGACATTCCCCTGAAACCATTCGTCACCCACCAGCATGGCGGATGCCTAGAGAGACACAGTTCACTGGGAAGTCCCCACAGGTATAAACGCAAATGACTTCATGCAGTGCATTAAGCACATTCTTTCAAGTAATCTCCTTAATGAAGTTTTCTTCCCCCTGCTTCATTTTGTATCAGAAAGGGCCTAAAGAGTTCATTTTTTATGAAACTAGTAAATCTCTCTCGGGTTTCATTGTGTTGTGCTTGTAGAAACTGTCCACCCCTCTTCAAAGCATGCAGGGCATTTTATTATAAGTTTCCAAGTAGCAGCTGGGCCAAGATAAGGAGTTTCAAGATGGACAACCTAGCCTCAAACTTAATAAATGTATTTTTAGGGGGCAAAAAAGAACTTTAATTAAGAGAGCAAAATGACTGATCAGTGAAATATAATCAAGCAAGTCAATCCTACACAGCCTCAGTTTTTATCCATTTCCTCTTGAGATCCAGCTTGGAGAATGAGAGTCAATGATTAGTTGGAGTTGAACTCTTGCTCAGAGTCAGCCTGTGCTCATCCCCCCCGACCACAGTCCTCATCACTCCTGGAACCCTGTGGTGCAGCCTGAGTGTGAGGGCTGGGAAAAGAGGCAAGGAAGGAGAGCTCATTGTACAAAGTAGAGATGGGGTTGGGGGTGGGGGGTCTGCCCTCTGTATAAACAAGCAAGGATGTGCTCACCGATGCGTATGGGCAAGTTGTGGAGAAAACTCAGCAAACTCCTTGCCTAATGAGTATTTTAGGTCACTTAGAAAACATACTCACTAAAAACATTGATCTTGTGTGCCAAATCTTATTTCATCGGCATTGTGTTGAGAAAGATTGAGGCTGAATCAAGGTCAATGGCAAAGAGCACTACTATAAAAGGGTGATATCAGCCACAGGCTTGGAGCTACACAAGCCACTCCTCCCATTAAAATATGTGTACAATGACAAGTATTCCAGAATTGCTGTGGCATGTCACGGTGCATCATTATGTGTTCACTTATTTCTAAAACAACCTCATCATGTAGGTAAGGCAGGTGTCATAAATCCCATTTACAAGTAAGAAAACTGTAATACAGAATGTAACGGGATTTGACCACATCACCCACAGATCCTTATTGACTAATACCCCAATTTCTACTCAACTTTCCCATAGTTGTAAGGAAGACAGTAGACACCTGATAACCAGGGCATCGTGTAAAAAAGTGGACCAGGCAAAGATATTCGCAGCACTGGTGTCAAACAACACAACAAGTACTCTCTAAAGAATAGCAAATAATTCTGCCCATTCATGTTACAAAAATTAAACACATAATTCATATTCTTTTACAGAACATATTTAAAATATAAAAATTATGAATAATCATGAATATAGACTTTTTTCAAATTACTGATGGAATACCATAATAAGTAGTTAATGCTGTAAACACATAACAAAATATAAAAGTATCTTCAGGATTGAAAACTTTCGCTGCTAATCATTGTGCATACCCAAAAACAAGGCAGAAAAAAAGCAGTTCAATTCCATAAAATAAATATTTAAGTGGACCATATGCCAAATGCATAAAGTATAATCTATGCATAGGATATACTAGAATATAATCTGGTATGGGTTAGATAAATGTACAAATAACTATAATTCAAGACTAGATATGATACATGGCATTGCAGAGACGCAGAGAAAATATCACAGGAGATCACTGAACCAGGATATTTGGAAATAAGCATTCAGAAAGATGACTACATGAGCATGATTTCATTTTTATAAATATTTAAAATTTACTTTCAACTTCCAGAAGGAAAAAGAGAGAGAGAGAAGTATTTCTTTCAATTTTGTGGCTTGAATCCACTCCTGTTGTTTTTCCTAGAATCCTCAGATGGATATGAACAAACCAGGACACCCATGTACTCACCTCTATACCCAGGAGCCTTTCTTTGTAGGATGGTATGTAACAAGCATTCAATAATAAACCAACGTATCTCAGCACTCATGGCATGGGTTTTAATTTTTGCTTATTGATCTTCAAAGGTTAATAAAAAGGAAAATGGCTTCGACAAATGAATCATAGAAACCAAGAATTTGATGTAATTCCTTCCACCTCAAATAGAAATATCACTCGACTATCCAGCCTAGACTATTACTCACCTTATTTTATGGCTCTCCTGGAAGCAAGATATGAGAACCCCTTGCATCAAGCATTTGGGCACAAAGTCCCCTTGTGCTCTGAACTCTTCTCTAAGACTAAACACATGGGCACCAGGCACGTGGAAAGAGACTTTAGAATTGCATTACTAATTTCTTTAAAAAAATTTTTTTAATGTTTATTTATTCTTGAGGGATAGAGAGAGACAGAGCATGAGCAGGGGAGGGGCAGAGAGAGAGGGAGACACAGAATCCAAAGCAGGCTCCAGGCTCTGAGCTGTCAACACAGAGCCTGACATGGGGCTTGAACTCACAAACCATGAGATCACGACCTGAACTGAAGTCGGACACTTCACCAACAAAGCCACCCAGGAGCCCCTAGAGTTGCATTACTAATTTCTAAAGTCGCTGGTCCATGGGCCGTCTCAACAGTTGCGTCTCTATGTGGTTGCCTCTCCTTAGACCTCCCCCTCAAGTCAGGAAGCCAATATGGCAGAAGTGACACCACCTCACTTCTGGAGGAAGGTCATACAAGCCATGCATCTTCCATGTGGCCTCTGGGAACACTCTCTCTTGGAGTACTCATTCTCAGAGCCTGACCAAGCCTCATGGAGATGCCCCTCAAGGGCACTCCCGCTTACCCTCCCCAGCAAAGCCCAGCCTTCAAGTCTCCCCAGCCCAGACACCAGAGGTCTCCATGAAGTAGCTTCTAGATGCTTCCAATCCCAAACTCAGGTCACCCCAGCCATTTGAGTTTTCCAGATATGACCCCAAACCTTCTGTGTTCTATACAATTTCCTGACCCATTCTGGACCTATAGGATTTCCGAGCATGATAAATGATTCTTGCTTTACACCACTAAGCTTGGGTTTGCCTGTTACACGGCGTTCAGTAACTACAACACCCACCGTGATTTTGGCCACGTCACTCAAACTTGTCCAGTGTCTATGTCATACTCCTCTTCTATCCTGAGCACATGGGCTCTGTCAGTCCTTACACAACTTTTCCATCTTACCACGCACCCAATTTGCACCAGTATTTTTCTCATTGCCATAGTTTGGTGTATTCATTGCCATTTTAAAACCATCTTAATATTATGTTCAGATTCTTTTCCACTGGATGCAATTAGGGATAATGCTATCATGAATAGCTTTGTGTGTGATTCTGCACTTGAGTTTGGGATTGGTTTTATAAGACAGATTTTCAGAAGTTCAATTACCAGCTTAAAGAGGATTAATGACTGAAGGCTCTGGAGGCATACTGTTAAATTTATTTTCAAAGAGTTATAACAATTTAGAGGGACACCAATAATATATGAGCATGTCTATATCACTGTACCCTCTCTGGCTAAATTAAGTTTTAAAATTAAGAAAAATATTAATTTGAAGCATCAAATGCACAGATTAATTTATCTCCCAAACACGTGTAGATGTGCAATAGCAACAAGGGCATCTAGAACAACAGGCACATTACAGTGTGGGATAGAAACCAGATAAGGTATGATTTGGAAATGAAGAACACAAAAGAAAATAATAATTGTCATGCCTGAGGGAGAGAGAGAAGCCGGTAGGGAATGATGCAGCGGAAGGTAAACTCAGAGGCCGTGGCTAGACCGCCGTGCACAGAAGGGAGAGAAATAAAAACAGAAAACTCTGAGCAACTGCGTGCATCACTGTGTCGAGGAGGAGGCTGAATATTGGGGTGTTCTAGATGTGACTTCACTTCGGGGTATTTTCAGGGGTCTGATGAGCAGACCAGGCATTGGAGAGGCCCAGACAGGAGTCATCAAGAGAATGAGGGGGAAATGCTGAGCGCCAGTGTCCCGAGGATAACATTTCCACCCTGTTTATCATCCTGTAGTTTCCTCAAAGTGTAGTTCGAGGTTAGAATCCAAGCTTTAGATAAATAGCATTAGGGGGAAATAATCCCCCCCCCCCAAAAATTGGAATGGGCGCGAATGCGGCCAAAAATGGGATTCAAATATCCTTAGCACCATTTTCCAACTAATATTTCTTCTTTCAGGTAAATGTAGCTCCTAGAAGGAAGACATTTATGAGAATATTCAAATTGGCATTTTAAGGAGTGTGTTGCTTGAAATCCCACCGTTTAATGGCTGGCGTGCTGCGTTGTCCTATTTTTTTCCCGGATACCAAGGGTTTGTGATAAAAACATCTGGTCTGTGTGAGCTGGGTTTTGGCAGTAGCACATTATGTAAATAAATATCTGCTTAAAATGCATCACACAATTGCAACTGATGTCATCAGCTACATCGTTTTCCAAGAACAATACGGAGTAAACCACCAATTAAGCTTTCTCAACAGGGAGAGAACAATGGATAGAAGAATCCGTTTCGTTCAGCCTCTGCTCTGTGCTGGCAAGCAGGACCCCTGTAATTCAGGGCCCTTGACGCTACTGGACTCGCACAGAGAAACGCATCTTCCCCCAGATCGTATTCACGTGCTTGGCACATACGTCTCGCGTTTCCAAACTCGTCACACTTTGGGTTTCTGCTTGGCCGGGAAACAGGAAAATTAAACTAGTTTATAGCATAAGCCGTATTTATATATCCGGTGGATTGCCCGTCACTAAAGATCACCTGTATTTGCACACTGACCCGGTGCTCCCTGGTGTGAGCGATGGTTTCCCGTGTACACCATTCCATTTGCATAATCCTGACAAAACACTGTTAATAGCTCCACTTTTCAAAACTCGGGTCCGGCAGGTCCAACTGCTCGTCTACACATAGGTAGCCAGTGCTGAGGGCAGAAATCACACAAGCACCACGGATGGGCCTCCAAATGTGTGCTCTCCTCATGTACCTGGGCCCCTGGACCCCCACACCTGGGCCCCAGACCCCCACCATACCTGAGCCCCCAGCCTCCCCACAACACCTGGGCCCCCAGACCCCCACACCTGGGCCCCAGACCCCCACCATACCTGCGCCCCCGACTCCAGCCACACCTGGGCCCCCAGACTCCCACATCTGGGCCCCCAGACTCCCACACCTGGGCCCCCAGACTCCCCACCACACCTGGGCCCCCAGACTCCCCACCACACCTGGGTCCCCAGACCCCCACCATACCTGGGCCTCCGACTCCAGCCACACCTGGGCCCCCAGACTCCCACATCTGGGCCCTCAGACTCCCACACCTGGGCCCCCAGACTCCCCACCACACCTGGGCCCCCAGACTCCCACACCTGGGCCCCCAGCCTCCCCACCACACCTGGGCCCCCAGACCCCCACACCTGGGCCCCCAGACCCCCACCATACCTGGGCCCCCAACTCTAGCCACACCTGGGCCCCCAGACTCCCACATCTGGGCCCCCAGACTCCCACACCTATCTGAGCCCCCAGGCCTTCACCACACCTGGGCCCCTGATTCCAGCCACACCTGGGCCCCCAGACCCCCACCACACCTGGGCCCCCAACACACCTGGGCGCATAGGGCCCCGCCACACCTGGGCCCCCAGACCCCACCATACCCGGGCCCCTAGAACTGTAGGCCTGGGCCCTACTGCACTTCCGGCCTCAGTGGGGCCTCCGTGCTGGGCCCTAGAGCCCCCCGGTTTCCGCAGCCCTCATCCACTGTTCTGTTATCACTACCAGGTGCCCCTATGCCACCTGCAGTTCTCACAGTGAGCCGGACCCAGGCCCATGGAGAACAGAAGATTTTGGGAGGCCTCAGGGGGTCTGTGGACAGCCTTCAGCGTCATTTCCTGAAGAGCCCCCTGGATTCCAGGGGACCCCTAATGGAACAGGAAGGCCTCGCTTGGCCCAGAGGTTCCTGCTGCCCCTCTAGCCAGCTTTTCTCTCAGGCGGACAGCATTCCCGTGTGGCGACCACGGACGTCCCCCCGTGGGGCTGTGAGGAGGAAACAAGAGTGGCAGCCTTTAACGCTGCTTGGCTAGAGCCCGTGGAAAGTGGTCGCCTGCACCACGGGCTGGCCCCTCAGTGATCTTCACCTGCGGGACAGGAGATGGGAGCGGCTACAGGAGGGACGGGCGGCCATCGGTGATGTTTCCAAGCAGGTTCCCGAGAAGCAGACCTGAGACCACAGGTGACACGTGTGAGAGAAGAAGCAGGAGGAGCAGAAACCATCGCCTGGTCGAAGCAGGGCAAGGATGGGGAGCCAAGCAAGGGAGATGCCCAGCCCAGTCCCTGGAGGGCAGCTTGGCCGACCCGCAGGGAGCCCTGGGTGTGAGCTCCACCTCCCCGAGCAAGGCAGACGGAGCCCCCGGGGACACGGTCAGCAGTCACCCTGGGCCAGGCACTCCTGTTCTGTGCACCTGGGGGGACAGGCCAGAGCGTCAGGGAAGAGCCCTAGCTGCTGGCCACTGGATGGGCACTGAAGAGGGGGACCAGCCTGGAGCAGCACCGAGGGACCGGGGGCATCCGAGGAAGGCGCCGGCGTCCCCCACAGGCAATGGCCGTGTTTATTATTTGACACCTAAGCACTGTATGCACGAATTCACTTTATCCTTGTAACAATCCTTTCATCCCCATGTTATAGATGGCTAAGTTGTGCACAGAGAGGTCAATTAAGCGGCCGGAGGCCATGCTCCTCTGTGGTCATATTCCTGCAGGTGGCAGAGCCGGACCCAGTCTGTACCCAGGGCCTGCACTATGAGCCTCTCTGTTCTGCCCTTGTCTAAGAGCCTGTTTCCTTCTCTGAAAAATGAAGTAACAGGGAGCTAGTAAGGTTATACAGGAAGATCCTTGCTAATTATGAAATTGCTGGTGAACTACGTTCAGGGAGCAGGAAGAAGCGGAAAGGAAGCCCTGCCGGCCCCAGATGGCCAGAGGCCCGGTCAGCTCCAGCCTGTGGGAGCCCCTGGTCCCCGAGTCCAGCGTGAAACCGGCTCACGGACAGGAACAGCTATGCACGTGTTTAACCCCACTCTCACAAGAGCCTCTGTGCAACTTACACACACACTCTTCCACACGCCATGACCCGCCAGCTCCTACGAAACATTGGGTTATCCTTAGAAACTGGCCGTGTTGGTTCCTTCACCTAATGGGAATTCCAGAGGGATTGGCTGCCGGCACTGCTTCAGTGACTCAGTGATGTCAGGAACACGGTCCGCCGGTCTCTTGGCCTTCCCTCAAGCTCACAAGATGGCTGTTGTGATTCCAGCCATCACTGCAACCAACAAAAGGAATGAGGTGAAGGGCAAAGGGAGAATGCTATGTGGCACCTGAGTCTTCTGCTTTTTAAAGTTTTCCTAGAATGCTCACCCCAGGACATGCATTTGTCAGAACAGTTTCACATGGCGACATCGTGAGCAAAGGAGGGTAAGAAATAATACTTCCTTATCCGAGTTCACTGCTGCTCCAAAATGATGTTTCCATGGGAGTATTCGTTTCCTGCTGCTGCCGTAAGAGATTACCGCAAACTTAGTGGCTTGAAACAGCACACATTTATTCTCCTACAGCGTTAGAGGTCAGGCATCTGATGTGTGTCATCGGGCTAAGTTCAAGGTGTGGGCAGGGCTCTGTTCCTTCTGGAGGCTGCAGCGAAGCATGTTTCCTTGGCTTCTCCGGCTCCCGGAGGCCACGTGCATTCTTTGGTTTGTGGCCCCTTCGGTCTTAAAAGCCAGCAAAACCTGGTGGAATCCTCTCGAACTTTGGTCTCTCTGATTCTCCCTCTTCTGTCTCCCTCTTCCATTTTCAAGGACGCTGTGATCGCTTTGAGCCGACCCTGACAATCCAGGATCCTACCCCATCCCAAGGTCATCAGGGAATCGGCAGCCTTGACTCCCACCGCAGCCTAAATCCTCCTGTGCTGCCTAAGGTAACCCATTCACAGGTCCCAGGACGTAGGGCGTGAACATCTTGGGGGCGGGGTGCCATTTTCCTGCCACCACAGCTGGAAGGGAAATAGACACTGGCTGGGCCACCAGCAACATCTCCCACTTGGGTAAGTGCATGGATCCTTGCCGTAAACTGTTCAGTGAAAAGAATCCCACTTCCCTCTTTGGACAGGGTTGTAATATCAAGGAGTTTAAGGAACAGCCACAACGTATCTGGTTTTGCTTAGCACTGAAACTGGAACGTGAGGCATGAGAGGGTCGACCGGCCTGCTCGGTCACTGAGCAGCAGAGCCGGGGCTGTTAGTCGGGGGTCGAGGGTCGAGGGCAAGCTGGGAGCTGGTCCTGGGTCTGAGTCCTCACTCCCCAGATGTGGCTTCTCCCCTGCACCACAGCCCTCCTGCCTTCCCCACCAAAGGTGTCAGGACTCCTGGGCAGTCCCTTTACATTTGTGTACATCTGGGGGAGAGCTCTGCTCAGCAGACTTGCCACCACCACCCCCCCCCCCCGCCCCGCACAAGGAATCAGATACTAAATATTTACACTTCAGGACTCTGTAGTCTCCTCACAACCCTCCTACCTCGGTCCACATATGCACGTGGATGGGCGTGGATGGACGACAATGACACTCTATCGCAGAGGCAGAAGGTGGCCCAGAGTTGGCCCACAGGCCTAGCTCGGCAAGCCCCGGCCTAGCAAAGAGCACAGCTGGCCAGCTTGTTTCAGAAAGCCGCCGTGGACGCTACACTGGCCGATGTTGAGTCACGTCACGCCAGGGGAAATACGGGGGCCTCTGGTCACACTTGTCAGCCTATCGGTACATAGCCTTGTTCTACGTGTGTCTCTGTTTAAAGTCACCTTGTTCAAAGTAGAGCTGATTCAGAATCAAAACCACGATGAGATACCACCTCACACCTGTCAGAGTGGCTAATATTAACGCAGAAAACAACAGATGTCGGTGAGGATGTGGAGAAAAGGGAACCCTCTTGCACTATTGGTGGGAATGCAAACTGGTGCAGTCGCTCTGGAAAACAGTGTGGAGGTTCCTCAAAAAGTTAAAAATAGAACTCCCCCATGACCCAGAAATTGCACTACTAGGTATTTACTCAAAGGATACAAAAATGCTGATTCGAAGGGGCACATGCACCCCAATGTCTATAGCAGCGCCATCAACAATAGCCAAATTATGGAAAGAGTCCATACGTCCATCGACTGATGAATGGATTAAGAAGATGTGGTATCTATATACAATGGAATACTACTTGGCGATCAAAAAGAATGAAATCTTGCCATTTGCAACGATGTGGGTGGAATTAGAGGGTATGACACTAAAGAGAAATAAGTCAGTCAGAGAAAGACAAATACCATATGATTTCACTCAGATGTGGAATTGGAGAAACACAACAGATGAACATAAGTGAAGGGAAGGAAAAATAAGATAAAAACAGAAATGGAAGCAAACCATAAGACTCTTAAATACAGAGAACAAACTGAGGGTTGCTGGAGGGGAGATGGGTGGGGGATGGGCTAGATGGGGGATGGGCATGAAGGAGGGCACTTGTTGGGATGAGCAGTGGGTGTCACATGTAAGAGATGAATCACTAAATTCTACTCCTGAAGCCAGAGTACACTGTATGTTAACTAACTTGAAAATAAATTAAGAAAAAGAAGAGGTCATAAAAAAATAATAGAGTTGACTCAATGACACTGAGGCTGCGGCCACCGGGAGCCATCCTGCAGAGCAGAGCGGTTCACCTGTGCGCACACAGCTGGCTGTGGCTCTCCCTGGCACCGCGTCCCCCCTGCTACGGACTGCATGCGTCCCCCAAAAATTCCGATGTGGAAGCCTAGCCCTCAGTGGGACGGTATATGGAGATGGGGTCTTTGAGGTAAATAGGTCTCCACAAGGTCCTGGAAGTGGCACTGCCATGATGGGACCAGTGTCCTCATAAGAAGAGACACCAGAGAGGTTGCTTCCTCTGTGTCCTCTCTGACATGCAAGGATGCAGCAAGAAGACAGCCATTTGCAAACCCAGAACCACCCTCGTAGAGTCCTCTGGCACCGCGATATCTATGGTGATGGGAAATACACATGTGTCGTTCGAGCTGCCCAGTCTGTGGCAACTGGTTATGGCAGCCTGAGCAGATGGACACAGTACCCTGCTCCCTCACTCCCCAGCGGAGCACGCATTGGCCAGCAGCACATAATCCTTTCCTCAGGCTCTGTTTTCTGGAGGAGAATGCAGGGTTGGCTTCGAGCATTCCATCTCTCAAATGGAGATCAGAAGGCAAAGTGAGAATGGAATCAAATGTGGAGAAGCCAACACTTCTTGTGCATTAGCCGTATACTGATACTGTGCTGAGCACTTCACCTTCAGCATCTCTAGTCCTCAAACAACCTGTGGGGGGATCCTGTTGCCCATCCTTCCTTCACAGAGCAGGAAAGTGAGGCAGAGAGACTTGCAGAGATTTGGCCAAAGTCCAATTGTGAGGTCAGGGGCTGCACAGGGCTCCACACCTGCAGGTCTGGCTCTGGACGGTCCTTCTTTACCTGATCTCTAAAGCCAGAGGTGGCTAGTAGATGATGGCCCCTCTTCCCCTCCATCTGTGCTTACCATTAGGATAGAACATGGGCTTGCTTTAGGTCACATAATTTCGTGACATGACAATCCCCAAATGTGTGCTTCTAGCTCCCATGACATCTCCTACAAGCACCCTCCCCCATTGGGGATGGACTCTCAGAAAAAACAAAGTGAATGGACTGTAGAACGTATGCCGTTAAATTATTCTGCAAGATCCTTAAACACGCCCAAGTGCCCATCTTAATAAATATTTATTCTCAGAAGCTGGTGTTATTTCTGAAACTCCTTACAGCATATTGATTTTTATTATAGTGCTGCAAAGTTGTTCAATTTGATCATATTTGCTTCTTTTTGACTTAACAATTTCGCAAGTAACTTTTTGATTTCAGGAAAACAGATGAATTAAAAGTCAACTATAGGAATTGAGTCACACTTGAGTTCAGAGCCCCTCGCATTTTTCCTCCATATTATCTGCCCACACTCTCCTCTCACCCTTTTCCTTTCAACTTAGAAGAAATTTATTATCACTTATCGGAAGAAAGCCAGCATAATATGCCATTTCCGGATAATTGGAGAAATTGACACTAGCTAGTTTCTGTGGTTCTTGGGAAGTTCTCAGACCCAAGCCGATCCCAGGGCCCCAACTGATGGCCCGCTGGGAGAACAGCACATAGAGGAAGGAAGCAGACAAGAGTCTTCCTCCAGAACTGAGGGTAAGAGGGCAGAGCCTGGGCAGTGGGGGGACACTGAGGCAGCCTCCTCAGGAAGGCTCAGGGGTGAGCCTTCCGCTGTTGAGAAGTGTGATGCTTGTCGTTCAAGAGACTGAAGGGAAGGCAATCCCAGATCCAGGTTCCGTGAGCAAAGCCATGGGGGATGGGAGTTCACCCAGCTGGGTGTTCACAGTGCAGATGGCGTGTGAGAAGATGAGGCTGGAGAAGCAAGGGGCAAATAATGCCGGTCTCCCCGTGGGCCCATCAAACAGCCATAATGGCAGGTAAGTGGAGGCAGGCAATCTGTAAAGGCAGTGAAATTAGCATTCTAACAACCAGCAGGGGAAACTGATCCAAGCCTGGAATAAGATGGAACGCTTCCTGTGTGTCATCTCCAAGGCGAGAGAGGAGTGCGAGGGGATGGACAGGCTTCCTGGCCCCACCTGGGGCCCCCATCTGTCTATGCCTTTGAAAAGGAGGGAAGAAACTAGAGAAGGTGAGGTGCCGGGACAGGGGTGCAGGCACCATCTGGAGGACGGCGAGGCAGGGTCCATCATGGTGTGCAGCCAGGTAACGTAACCTCCTTAAGAGGAATCAGAGATTGGCCTTTGCTGCCGTGTTTCTTTCTAAGCCCCAGCCTTTACCTTCCTTCTGCTCTGGAACCCATGGCCTATCCCAGTTTGGATGCAATTGTCTTCAGCTATGTGCTGATGACAATTCTACACCATCAGACACACCTGAAGACTGCAGGCTGCAGTTGGGTCCCACTGTGGGATTCTGCAGTCCACCTGGTGACCCAGGTGAGACGGAGGATGGTGTGGCTCTCAAGAGGCAATGGTGTGACTATGGAAAGGAGCTGCGGATCTAGGGACACAGAAGGAAAGAGCTTCATACATCCTGAGAGGAGGGGTGAGGTGGGGAGGCCGAGGGGGAGTGGGACCATGTGCATGCCTTGTGTTGGCGTGGACTGGGGTGGCAGGGTCCAGACAGGGTGGTCCAGCCCCCATATCCATTCAGTCTGGGGTTCTAGGCACAACCAAGCAACTAATCCTATGATGACTCTGAGAAGCGACATTCACCCACCCGGTGTATTCACTCTAGAGTAACCAACGACGTGATTGCCTTCAGCAGAAAGAATCACCTGGGGACTGAAACACTCACAAACCAGAGATGGAGAGATTGCAGTTCAACAAGTTTGCCGCCAACCACTGCTTTTCATTGAGAAAATAATGAATAGGCACATCATGAAGAAGTATGCAATGAGCAATACAGCACAGGGTTGTAGGGAGTCTGGATTCAGAAATATGAATGCCCTTGTCCCCAAAAATGCCAGCCTGGAGACACCCTCATCAATCACTTCAAGAATGTTTCCTTCCAAATAAATGACCTTCCCCACCAAGCCACCTGCTTCCTCTGAACTGGGATTCTGTGCTGGTGTGTTAGTATGGGCTCTTCAGGGACAGAGACCAATAGGACATGTGCTGGTCAGGAGTGTGTGGTTTGGTGTCTCTGGAGAACCTCAATATGACAGATGCACGGATGGATGCATGGATGGACGGATGGATGGCATGGATGGATGGACGGATGGATGGATGGGATGGATGGATGGATAGATGGACGGATGGATGGATGAATGGGATGGATGGATGGACAGACAGATGGATGGGATGGATGGATGGATGGACAGACGGACGGATGGATAGATGGATGGACAGATGGATGGATGCATGGATGGATGGATGGATGGATAGATGGATAGATAGATGAATTAGATGATAGATTAGATATGACAGATACTGATAGATAAATGATATAGATATTGACATATGGATCTCTATATATCTATAGATAGATAGATTCTATCTATAATTCTATCTATCTATCTATCATCTATCTATCTACATTGTATCTATCCAGGTTTTCCAGAGACACAGAACCACTACGACACATATTAGTCAGGAACATGTAGTTCTGTGTCTCGGCAGAACCCTGACTAATCTAATACAGATGATCAATAGACGATAGAAATTACTTTCAGATATACTTTCAGATATAGATATACAGACATAGATCTAGATATGACATGTAGATCCCTGTATATTTATATATCTATTTATCTATATATATAAATCTAGATATCTATATACCTCTATATCTATATAGTTATCTAGGTGGATATAGATTAGAGAGATTATGTCTATATATTTATATAAAGCTATATATCTATTGTAGATGTGAACCACACTTGGAAAACACCCTCACAGTGACATGTAGAGACGTGTTTGACCACAGCTGGGCACCATACCCCAGCCAAGCTGATGCATCAAGGTAACCATCCCAGCTGGTATATATTTCCTTCCCTCTAGAACTTCCATGGGGTGAGAACAGTCATCTTTCCTCAGACAGCACACACGCCACTGGGTCCACCAGCCATAGGTCATGAAGCAGAGGGAACCCAGGTGGTAGGAAACTGAGGAGGGTGGAGGTCCTGGGAGGGCGGGCAGAGCTGGCTGTCCTGGGAGTGTTCTCAAGGTCAGCTCCTTTGTTCCCCAAGAAATGTCCCTGAAGGCTACTTCGCTCTGCTCTCTGAGCCTCAAGGGTGGAAAAGTACCCAGGGTTACACAAGGAAAAAAAATTCAATGTAATTTACACACAATGAAATGCTCAGATTTTGAATGGATTATTCCATAAGGTTCTGTGAATATCCACTGAGGCACATGGCACTTTCCTGAATGGAAAGTTGCCTCGCTCCCTCCCTGGTCAAGCTCTCCCTCTCTGAGGCAAGCTTGATCCTGATTTCTATCACCATAAGTCTCTTTAACTTATATCAGAAGAGTTTATATCTACAGAATAACACAGTATGTGCATTTTTGTGTTTGGCTTATTTCACTCAGCCTATTATTTTTGAGACATTGTGTGTATGTATAGTTCATTTCTTCTCATTGCTGAGTCATATTCAACTGTGTGGACAAAGCATGGTTTATCCATTCTGTTGATTAATAATCCATATATGACTATTATAAATATCTTATTAAAGACTTTTCATACACATGCACACATTTATTTTGGACAATTTACCCAGGAGCGGGATTACTGTGTCGTAGAAATAGATTTACCACTTTAAGAAACTGACAGAGCGGTTATATTCCCGCCCCACAACATATGAGAGTTATGGTGTCCTTTGTGTCTTCCATTCTTTTCTGTGCATTCCAGATATTCTAGTGCAGCATGTGTGTCATTATATCATATTACAGCCAATGCTGCATTGGGTTTTTAATGTGCAAGTTTCTTGATGACTAATAAAGTAGATTTTCACTTACTGACCATTTACATATTTGTGTGTGTGTGGAGTGCCTATTTGCCTTTATCACTTTTGAAACTGTATTGCCTTATTATTGAATCCAGGAGTTCTTTATATATTCTAGATACAAATACTTGGTCTTACGAATATGTCCTCACAGTCTGTGACTTGCTTGTTTGTTTTATTGATAGTGTTTTGTGATGAAGAATTTTTTTATTTTCATAAAGTTTAATTTATCATTTTTAAAATTTTATGAGCATGTCTTTGACTCATTAGAAATCTTCGCTTACCCCAAGGTCACAAGTATGGTCCTTTGCGTTTTCTTATTTTCTTGTTTACATTACCTTATGTTCTTGCTTATGTTACCTTTACATTTTGGTCTATCTTAACTAGGATCTTGTATGGAGTGAATTCCACACAAGTTTTTTTTTTTTAAAGGAATATATTTTTTTAATTTTTTAAAAACGTTTTATTTATTTTTGAGAGAGAGACAGCATGAGCAGGGGAGGGTCAGAGAGAGAGGGAGACACAGAATCCAAAGACAGGCTCCAGGCTCTGAGCTAGTTGTCAGCACAGAGCCCGATGCGGGGCTCGAACCCAAGAACCGTGAGACCATGACTTGAGCCGAAGTCGGATGCTTAACCGACTGAGCCACCCAGACGCCCCTCCATACAAGTTTTTAAATGGATCTTATGCAAAGCACATTTTAAGACCTAAATTGCCAGGCAGTAATATAAGCAACGGTATTTGCTCGATTTGGCTATTAACACAGATTTTGACAACCAGCTTTCATACACCTGGGGGCATTAGACAGCCCCCTGAGATCTGCCTGCTCTTTCTGCATTTCCAGCTACTCTCCAGGGGTCCACTCAGACCTACCAGCCACACTTATCACTGTCTCCTTGCCATCGAAATAGCACTTTCTTTGCATCCCTCCATTGTGTAGCACAGTACTCATGGCAGTCTCCAGATGGATTCACCTCCCTTGATCTCTTTCTCTCTCTACTTCTAACACACACACACACACACACACACACACACACACACACAATGTCTTTTATATTTATACAAATATATTCCTTTTCTGGTGCTCTTTCTTGCTTCCTACAGATTCAGAATTGGAGCTGATATAATATTTCTTTAGCCTGAAGAAATTATTTTAGTGTTTCTTGTAGAGAAGATGTCATAAGGAGAAATGCTCTTAGCTTTTATCTTCTCAAAATGTATTTAAGTTAATTTTTTTGAGATAGTATTAGATTCGTAATCAGTTTTTAAAAACAGAGGGATTCCATGTCTCCTGTACTCAGTTTCCTCCAATGATGACATCTTGCAAAACTACACTGTTAACCCACAGCCAGGATACTGACACTGGTGCAGTCAAGACACGGAACCTCTGTCACCTCAAGATCTGTTAAGGTGCTCCTTTCAGTAACACCTCACACTCTCTACCCCGGCAGTGGCCCTGAGTAACCATTAATCTGTCTCCCCTTTCTGTACCGTTGCCATTTCAAGAATGAAATCATACAGGATGTAACAATTTGGGATTGTCTTAGCCTCATTTTTTAAGGTTATTTTTCAGGATATTGAATTCTGGATTGACAGCTGTTTGCATGTGTGTGTGTGTGTGTGTGTGTGTGTGCGCGCGTGCGTGCATGCACATGCATGCATGCATGAACATCCTCTCTATTTTTCCTGATTTGTGTTTTCTGAGCATTTTGGAATTGTGGGTTGATATCTTTCATCAATTTTAGACATTCAGAGCAAATATCTGATTAAATATTTATCCTTCCTCATTCTCTTCTCCTTCTTAGATTCCAGTTACAATGCTGCACCATTGATATTGTCCCACAAACTAAGAAACTCTTATCTATTATATTTTTTTGTATTTTTAAATATTTTTCCTCTTTGTATTTCAGCTTGGGTACTTCTAATTAACCTGTCCTCAAGTTTGTTGAGTATTTCCTCTGCTGAGTCACTCTGTTATTAAACCCAATAAAATATTTTTTTCTGATACTGTATTTCTCACTTCTAGCATTTTTACTTGATTTGTTTTATAGTTTCCATGTGTCTGCTAAAATTCCCCATCTGTTCATATCTACTGCACACTTTTTCCAGTAGATCATTTAGTATATTTCTAGTTATTTTAAAACTCTTGTCAAATAATTCCAACATCTGAGCCATCCGTGGGTCTGCTTCTATTTACTGTGTCCTTTCTTCATCATGATATATGAGAATAGTTGAGACTGAAGTAAATAATATTTCCTTTTAAGATAGGGCACTTCCCTTCTGGTTCAGGCCACTGGTTTGAAGTGATCGAGTAAATGTATCTTACAGTTAAGCTAGGTCTGAGCTTTTTGGCAAGTTTAGTTAATTAACCACTATCTTCAAAGGTTTTGAGAATGGGATTCGGATTTTCCATTCTGCAGTGCTTGGGGTCTGGGCAGTGGCAAGATTTCCCAAATTTCTTCATGCTACTCAAACCACCAGTTTTTCACACCATGAGATCTCGAGATTTACAAGTTGACCAATAGTTTTTTGAGCTCTCTTTGCATTCTGGTGCAGCCACAGACCTTGGGATATGTGTGGAGATCTTGTTCTGCCCGGGGTACATGGATGGGCTCTTTCGGTTCCCCACCCACCTGCAGCTAACGCCCATCGACAATCTCCCAGGTCTCTCGCTCACGCCCAGTCCTCGGCAGCTGACAATCCAAAGTGCCTCTGACTGACTGCCATCAGTTCTCATGCTCTGCCTCTGCCCTCCTTCTGTAGGAGGTTGTCTTGCACTTGGAGGCGGTGCCATGAATGTCAGGGGAAACTCCAGCTTCCTGTCCAGCCCTGATCCTGAGCACTCGATGAGGGCCTGTGAGAAAGACCTGTCCTGTGACTGGGGCTCCTCGGAATTCCAATCTGTCAGCCTTGTGTTCCAAGAAAAGACTGTTAAAGTTCATACCCACTTGTCATTATCCCCATATCCCCCACTTCTCTTGTACGTACACCAAGAATAAGAGTAGCTATGGGTCTCTCCTCCCCTCTGAAAACCTTGACATTTTTTGGAATTAAGTGGATTTCAGCTTCCTTGTCCTGTCCCACCTTCAGCAGATTTTCTTATTTTCTGCCAGCTCAACTGTGCACTATGTTCTCAATGTCTTATTCAGTGTTTTTTAGTCTGCAATTCTGCAGGATTCCTTCCTTAACTTTTACCTCTGTTGGGCTTTCCTGACAACTAATGTGCAAGTTTGTGCTTTCCAGGGGCCCTTGGGAGCTATGTTTTTAAAGCACACTTCAGGACATGGGCTAAGTGCAGGGTAGTTGTGTGTAGTTCTACGCACTCATCTGGATGACTGCCTTGCAGAACTTCCGGAGACAGAGCCCGCTCCTTCCTCAGGCCACTGAGGAAGCCATTTTGACTTTTAAAACTTTGGGTTAAAGTGACTTTTACGTTAGTCTTTACTTTGGCTCCTGTAAATGTTGAAATGAATGGAGATATTACGAAGTTTAAAAGTAAGGTTGAATAAATCTGTGCCAGTTTAATAAAGGGAAGTGTGTCATCAAATCTGGAATCACGTGGAAATGCTGTGAGCCGGTCCAGGGTAAAAGTGGAAGTAAGTAAGCTTGGAATTCTTCACACACGGTGCTCTTCCCTTTCTGCAGAGAAGAAACGCCTCCTGTGTGGAGACACATGCTGGGGCAGATGGTGGCACGGGCGTTCGGAACAGCAGGTTCTAGACTGAAGTCACAGAGACGTGGCTTGCATGCCATTCCTGCCGCCCTGTGGCCGGGTCTGGGGGGTCTGGCTGAGAGCACTCTTGTGTGTGTGCCTCGTGTGGTCCCCTGGCTCCCGGTCTACTGGCAGCTCCCTTCTGAGACAAGGCGAGTGGCGATAAATCAAGTCTGACCTTTCAGATACCTTTTGTCATGCCTTTGCTCAGTCCACCCGGATCTGAGACTCAGGAAACACCTTGCCCGCGGCCACTGACTCCTCACGAGGCTGCCAGAACCAGAAACAAGTTCCCAAATTCTGCTTAGTGCTCTTCACAAGCCATTGTGTCACTGAGTTGAGGCTACCTAGCCTGCCGGCCACGCAGCCCCGGTGGCAGCCACAGCGACGCCCTTATCTGATTTTCGAGCAGGCTCTAAGAAAGACAGAGATACGATACTCCTCTGTTTCAATAAAAGTGGTTTGTCTTGAAAAGCTCCACCAAGCAAAAAATCTAAACATTTAACCAAATGAAATCGGTGGCACTTATTTACTTCAATAATTAACAAAGAATATTGTGATATTTCGGTAAAAACTTGAACATTTAAAGCAAATCTCCCCCCACCCCCCCAAAAAATACCCAACCAGAATCAACAAGAAAACAATAATGGCAAAAGAAAGCAATCAAAATAATTCCATTCCAATGGTGAACGATTACTAGCTGTCAGTTACCAAACCACCAGGATCCTAGCCAAATGCTATTAGGGCATTAATGGGCTTTGCTAATAAAAAGCAATATCTCCAAGGTGAAAGTCTCCTTGACGGGGGAGCGTGGGGGCAAGCTGAGGGCAAAAGACAGACTGTTCACACACACACACACCCTACCGGTGGAATATGTGTGCTGCCTAAGAACAAAGGAAGGGGTTTAAGTGCTTGCCATGGTGATGTGGGAAACTAAGGCAAATGAAAAATTAAATCCCCTTACTGCCTACAGCCCACTGACAAGTCCTTGAGACTGGCAGGGTGACCTCCCTCTAGGAGCTCAGCTTCACGTTATCCCAACCTCGAGGACCCTGTGAGTCTGCTTCCTTTATCTCAACTGCCCCAAGATATATGCCGGCAATCAGGCTCCAAGCTTATGTATGGCGCTGATACACCTCTGAAGGGTCTCATCACTGAGGTTTTATTAACGGTAATACATGGTGTTTCCCTAGCAACAGCGAGCCCCTCAAGGTGCTGGAAACCTCGCTTCCAAAGTACCTTAGAGACTTTATCCCTGCCCCCCTTCCAACCTGAGGGTATGTAATGAGAAAACCATCACAACCCCAGTGCAGCTCTTCCTGCCCACGGGCCCTGTCCCCGTGCTTTAACGAAATCACCTTTCTTACACCAAAGACGTCTTCAAGAATTCTTTCTTGGTCGTCGGGTTCTGGATCACCCCACCATCACCCTAAAACGTCATCATCCTGAGCGCAAATTCTCAGGATCTGAATCGGCAACTTTCAAGGGTACTGTATGTATTTTCTACAGAACAAAGTCACCAAAATTTGCTGGGTGACTCTTAGAAAGGTGTGATGCATGGTGTGCAAGTCCTGTGTCTTGCTACAACCGAGGCAGGAGACAAGTCCCAGGGACGCCGACAGCCTCAGGAAGTCACAGAACATAGACATCCCGCCACCCACGCTCCACCTGCTAGAGGGTGCGCATTCCCAGCCTCACTTCCACCCCATGGATCCAGCGAGGCTGCCCTGGGGTTAGGTTAACAAGCAAGGGTGTGATCTCTCAGCAGGGTCTCAAAGGTTCCCTGCCAGAAGCCCCTTCCCCAGGGGGAGCCGTGCCACACCGGCTCATGCAGCCTGGACGTCCCCCCAGAACACGCCCCAGGAGTACTTTGGATTCATCTGGGTTCCTTTCGTGTCTGTGCTCACCTAACCCCGCGTTCCTGTGGCCGGTGCAGTGCACCCCCTGCAGGCAGGCCAGACGCCACCGGGCACCAAGCTTCCCACGGACACCGTCTGCACCAGCTTTCTTTAAAGTCCCAGGCACAAGCCTTTTCTTATTTTAAGATCTTTCTTTTCCCTCTCCTTTCTCCCCACGCGGCCACACTGCGGAATCTGAGGGTGAAAGGAACGCAGGTAAAGGGCACGATGTAAAAACAAACCGTTGGCCATCACGTTTCCTTGATTTTCAGCGCGCTGAGAAAGTGGGGGTGTGCAGCTGAGCAGAGCCAGAGAAAAAGCAACGTGAACCGACAGTTCCTGGAATTGTATTTATCTCGCTTTATTTTGTCCCCCAATGTCAACGTTTCTATTTCGAAAGTAAAGTTATACATTTCACAACTGCATCGCAATTCAGAAAACTGATTTCCTCATCACTAAACAAATGGGCTCTATGGACCCAAAGACGCAGGCCCATTTTATTCTGGATGATGGCCGCGACGGCAGGAAGGTGGCTTCAGGCTCCCTAAAAATACAAATCCGGAAAGGCCAGGGGTGGGAGCTTGAAAAACTATTTTCGGCTCCACCTCTGATGTCACAAACACATCTCCAAGATGCAAACAAAGGCTGGCGGAGAGGAGGCTGTGGGAACTCCCCGCAGGCTGGGAGAGTCACACCCCTTCTTCAGCTTGCGGGCAGCTCCCCAGGACAGCAGTGTCCCTGGGGCCCCAGGCTGGAAGGGGACTGCAGACAGAGGCATTCTGGAGCCCGCCCTATAAAAGGACCCCCCCCCCCAGCATTTTCTAGAGCACTCCTTCTGCATTCGCAGGTGGGGGCCACGGTCCTGCCTGGTTTTCTCCATCGGCCTCTCCCTTGCCGTCTCCAGAAGAGAAATGATGACTCTGGAGCGCTGGCTGCCACCACAAAGGACCCCGACTCTGCTTTTCTGGATGTTTCCACACTAACTCCGGAGGAAGTGGACACCCTGCAATGGGCAGGTCCTCCCCCTCGGGGTCTCCTTCCTCTTCTCCCCCGGGTCCCCAGGGTGACATGAAAGCCAATGACGCTGCAGACAAAATCCTGAGAACCTCCCTCTGAATTACAGAGGGGGGGTCCGCTGCTCAGCGGGCGCAGGGCTGTGGGGGCTTCCTCGTGACCCTCCTCGGCCCGGGGCAGGCCTGGGGGCTGGCAGAGACCCCATGGAGCGGAACAAACCCCTGAAGCCCAAATGCCTGTTTTTGAAAGACTCTATACACTTTCTCCACAAACTTATTTTTTTCCCCAAAGGAGAAGCATTGGCGGGAAAACCACAGACCTGCGGGTCAGGAGACCGGGGCAGCATCTTCCTACGAGGGAAGTTTCCGCAGGTCAGATTTGGGTTGTCCAGACATCTGCAAACATGACTGCTGTTTTCTATGAAAATAAGCAAGTCTTGGGGCGCCTGGGTGGCTCTGTCGGTTAAGCGTCAGACTTTGGCTCAGGTCATGATCTCACGGTTCATGAGTTCGAGCCCCGCGTCGGGCTCTGTGCTGACAGCTCAGAGCCTGGAGCCTCTTGGGATTCTGTGTCTCCCTCTCCCGCAGCCCCTCCCTTCCCCCCACCCTCAAAAGTAAAATGGAATAAAATAAGGCAAGTCCTCAATTATCTGCTGGTGACTGATGGGCAGGTGGAAGTGAGCTTTCCCCAGTGCGTGTGGGAGCAGGTGCCTGGCCCCTGAGGGACACCTGGGGGTGGTACCCAGAAAGGGCAGAGTGCCTGGCACGTGTGGTTTCGGCCCTACTGTCCATCGTTTCGCTAACCCCTCGTCCGTCACCTTCCACACATTGAAGGTGGCCTTAAATACTGCATCAGACAAAGCAGGTGCAGACAGACACTGACTTGGTTAGGTCCTCATAAACACAGCCCCCCTAGACTCCAACCCCCCCAAACATTACCAGCTGGTGGTGTTTTCGAGGACTGAATGGTCCCGACCTCCGAGGTCCGAATGGTTACCCTATTGGTTAAGGTTGGTTTTAAGAGCCTGACTGGTGTTGGCTTGGACTTCAGGGAATCATAAGTTGGGGGTTCAGGTGTATGAGCCACCGGGGTGAAAGCCGGGCTCACACCCACTGCATGGCCAGCTCAGGGCCCTCCCTCCAGCCAGCAGCCCTCCCCTGGGGGAGCAGGACCCTAGCGGGAGTGTCTGCACCCAGAATCCTAAGGCTGGAGCAAAGGGACAGCCCTCCAGGCTTCAGCTTCTGAGGGCGCCCCTTCTAAGGTTACACGTGTCCCCCCCAGTCACTGCAGGCCCCCCCCATCCCCATCCCTTCCTCCAAGCAGGCAGCTCCCCTGGAGAACCCAGCCCTGCAGGCAGGGGAGGAGTGGAGATGGGAGGGGCTGCAGCTCCGAAGCTCAGGAAGCTCTGGGTCATCAGCAGAGGGGAGGGGGGGCACGCGGTGCCCCACGAGGGCGTCAGGCCGGCCGGGGGTCGGGAGTGGCTGGCGGATGTGGCAGGAGCTGTGGGCCCGGGCAGCCGGCCGGAGGGGGGCTGAGGGGCCAGTGTGTGACTTGCTTCCGTCTTTCATTTACTCCATGCACACGGTACAGAATGAACGTGAAAATTACATGAACACTTGCACTGGGCCCCAATTTGAGCTATTAAAAGTGGATACGTAGGAACACACACTTGCACACAGACACATGGCAACCAAGTGGATGCGCTTCTGTGAATGCCAAAGGCGTGGAGGGTTCAGGGCTGCCCTTTCCCACCCCTCGTTTTCCTCCTCTGTCAGCTGTGCACCCGTGAGGCCGGTGACTCATCCCACGGCGGCAACTCCGAGCACTTATTAAGGAAAGCAGACGCCTGACGATGCACGAACAACTTAGACCCGCGCTTCCAGGTGGCGGGAGGAGGTTATGGGCCCCTCCTGAAGGGACTGGGGGGCGCACCCCTCACGGGAGGCTCTTTACCCGCAGCCCCAGACCACCCCACTCTGGCACCCGTGGGCGCAGGGTGAGGCCAGGCCCTCCGAGAACCAGGGGTGCGGGGATCGGCGCCCAAGCACAGAGCCCCCGACGGGGCAGAGGGAGAGCAGCCGCCGCGTGTGGGCGCCAGGGGGCCCCAGTCCTGCCCCGAGAGCTGGCGGATGCGGTCACCCCCCCCAAAACTGGTCACACTGTCCGCGCCACCTGAGCACGCTGAACACAGGACCCAGCTCAGGGACCGCGCCTCCCGGCACACCAACAACCCCCTGAAAGTCGGTCTTCCTCAGAACTCTCTTTAGAGGAACGAAAAGGAACTTTCTGTGGTTCACACCCACGCACGGAACTTCTCCGACAAAGTATGCGGCAAATGCAAGGAAATAAGGGAGGAAAGTGCTAACGGCCCAGTCTTCGTTTTGAAACACTTTCCCCTACATTTCTAGAACATTCCACACTGAACCCTTTGTCTCTTCAGTCTCAGGCAGGTGGATGAGACATAACCTGTGTCGCCTACACCGCGGTCCTGCGCGAGAGGGCGTGCGAGGAATGGCATCTGAACGGAACCCGGCGCGTTCGGTGCGAGCAGGGGTATCTCACGCCTGTGCACACGTGACTGGCTCATCAGGCAGGAGCCCACCGCCTACCCACCTGGCCACCTCATCCGTGCATCCGTCTGTCCGAGCACTTTGCTCTCGGGTCATTAAAAAATACCCGGGGAAGAATCTAACAAACGGGCAAAGCATGTGCATTTGTGTTTGGCGGGGAGGTGTCGGTGTGCTCTCAGATGCCGCTGATCTTACGCGCAACCCTTTCCGTCCTCCCCATTTACTACTGGGGAGAATGGGCCGAGGCAGGAAAGTCACCCCAGGGCACAAAATACGAAGGGAACCAGGTGTCCCCGGGGGGAAAGGCTCTGAGAGTGTGGGCTGTGCTCATCAGCCACATGCCAGGTAAGGTGCCCTTGGTGGCTCAGCTGGACTTGCTCACGGGTGAGGCTGCAGCACCCTCTAATGGCCACAGTGCAATTCTTTCTATTTCCAAGTTAAAGCCAGTCTCCTGATTCGTTTAAAGGTTCAGTCCGTGAGTTACACCATCACATCCTGCCTTAAAAAACAAACGAGGCAGTGACCGAGTGCCCTCGGGGGTGGAAAATGACAGCCTGAAGTGCCACGTGCAGGCTGACTTTGTGCTCAGAACGAAAAGCGGGGACTTTCTGAGTCCCCGCGGACGGGGCTCAGCAGTAAGTTGAGATCACAGAGCCACACGGCTCACTGCCCTCGCCACGGCCACTGTCCTCAGGCTCCTGTGCCCTTAGCATGCAGCGGCCCAGCCCAGAGGGCACGGCCTGGCCTGAGGGTCACCCCGCAGGGCAGCGGACCAGGTCTGCCCCGGGCCGCTTCTCCTAAGTGATAAAAGCCTCAACGGTGCCCCGCCTGGGTGCCAGAACTTAAATGAACCAACAGCTTACAACTGCCGCACCAACTGAGGCAAAGGGACCAGCACAGGGAGGCTTAGCCCGGTTCCTTATCGGATGGACACTGACCTGTGACTCCACCCACCCGGGGGCCAGAGAACAGTAACCAGCACAAAGTGTCACCAATTAAAGACATATACGCCCACCGAGGTCAAAAAGCTGTTCCGAAGCCTGTGACCGGTCCATTTGCCAGGCAGATCCTCCCACCACCCTGTCCGCAGACCGGCTCTTCCGTCTTCTTGAGGGCCCTCTCCTTCGGGAAAGGCTCACCGAGTCCCCGCCACCTCCAGGAGGCAAAATGCGTCACCTCACCTGACCCCGCAGCTCAAGCACAGACAGACGGCCACTGGCCTGCCTCCCTGCCTTAGCCTTGCCCAGGAGACAGCAACCAAGGGGCCACCCTGCTGCCACCGGCTCACGAAGCTTCAAGTGTCAGGAGGAAGTGAGGCCGGCAAGTTCTCCCCCCTCGTGACCAGGCACCCAGCTTTGAACAGCCTCCCTAGGCCGTCCCTCCCCAACTTCTGCCCGACCTCCCCCAGCCCCGGACTCCTCCCCGACCTCGTCCACTTCCGGACTTCTGCCCTTAAAGGCTGCTGCCTCCACTTGCAGGTCTTGTGGTTCCCACCTCCCAAACACACACCTAAGACTCGTGATTCCAAGCACCAGCCTGTGTGCCTGTCCCCCGCCCCGGTGCCCATCTCCATGACCTGGGGATCCCGATTCCTACCTGTCCCTTCCCGCAGTGCGTAGCTGAGCAGTGACCTTATCTCCAAGATGGGTCTGAAACCCCCCCATGCCCTTCACCGTCCGCACTGCGGCCCTCTGCTCCCCCCTCCCCTTGACCTCCTGACAGGTCTCTGCTTCCCCTCTTGCCCTCCTCCCATCACCTGCCCCAGTGAAAGGGGACCTCGTGTTGACACCTCAAACCTCCCTCTAAGCGTGAATGCACCGGGGCCCCTGGGCGCTGGTGACTGACAGGCTGTTGCCTGTGTGGCTGAACCAACACCATGCACTCCCTTCCACAGCGTGTCTGGGCCGCCACGCTGGCCTCCTTCCCGCACCCAGAGGGTTCGTCCCTCTCAGACCCAGTCACCTGCCCAGGAGGGCCACTCGTCTCCTCCCAAGGCTCGCTCCCTCCTCCCAGGCCCTAGCGTGCCGGCCACGTGCCCGAGCAGTGCTGACGGAGACCCCCCTGCCATTCCCGAACAAACCCCCACGTTGACCTCAGCGCCCTGGCTCGGGTTTCCGACTGCTGCCTCACTGGGGCGCAGGTTTGAGAACTGGGCCCTGGCTGGCTGCTCCCCAGCTCCTCCCCGTGAGGCCTCAGCAGAGAGCCCACGCTCAGTAAATCCTGGCAGAAAGAACGACACGCCAACAAAAGCTTCCAAAGGGCAACGCAGAGTTATTTATAAATGTCAATTATGTGTGTTAATAATTATTTTAAAAATACGAGGCAGGAGTGACAACATAGTTGTCAAACGTAATTTTTAGAGGGCAGCAATATTCGTAAGTAAACAAAGAGGGGCAATCAGCACATAATTATGTGGCACCCGGTGTCGCTAGGAGCATCTCGGAGAAGCTCGTGACCGCTGGAGAAGGGCACGTGGCGGATCTCTGTTTTGGAGCCGCCCTCTCATCTCTGGTGAGAGTGGAGGATTTTCCGTCTTTGGTGAGAACACCCAGTGTCACTCTTCACGGATCAGAACAACCACGTGCATGGCTTACTTTTTATTTTTTATTATAAAAAACACATACAAGAGTTTTAAGAAATGATGAATATAAGACAAATCGGGACCACGGTGAGTTATTAAACCCATTTTCTATGTACAAATACTACAATTCCGAAAGTGGAATATCATCAAATGTGAAACACATTATAGCACTGTCCGTATGTACACGGCGCACACAGAGGCCTGCCCGCGCCGGTCTCCCAGTCGTTCAGAGACACGTCGCTGACACGACCCTGCACGTGGCCCTCTGCTCCTGGGCGCTCCTGATCCAGTGAGTGACACGGTTTTACGGAACTGCAGAGACAGGAAGGAGACACGCTAGAACGGGGCTCGAAGGCTCTCCCGGGGCTTCCTCTGGCCTGTGGTGCCCACCTGGAGAAACAATTTGGCAGCCTGTTTCCAGCTAAGACCGTGGAAGAGTCTTCTAGGTCTTTCTTAGCCAATTCATTTCTTCCTAGTCAACCATTTCAGCGCAAAATCCAAAATTACCTCAGGAACGAAATCAATGCTTTTATATTAAATTCATTATAAAATGCCACTCAATTTTAAAAAGCGACTAAAAGGACACTTTCTGCAGCAAAAAAGGGCTAAGTTCAAGTTTTTGTTGTTTGACCAAGACACAACAACACAACCCACATGTCATGGAATCACAACAGCCGTAAGTGAAAAGGATGCGGTTCGGGGGGAAGGCGGCCGGCCCCTGCTGGCTTCCACGTCCTCGCCATGGCGACAGGGCGTCTGGCGTTTTCTGTCTTCTACGACTTGCGTTCTGAAGCCCCAGTCCGGGCTCTGAGAGCGACGCGTCTGTTCGTGCTAGAGCCACGTGAAGGCACTTCTCTAGGCCAGGGGCCCGCGCGGCCTAGCCCACTTCCTCCGCGCACAAGGAGCTGACTTCCTCCAAGCAGCTGAGCACGGCCGAGGGGACGCTGTGGGAGGTCTCCCTGCGCCAGGCTTCCAGGATCCGTGAGATCTCCGCCGGGTTGCTGGGGCTCAGGTCGCACAGGGCGTACACTGCCGCCAGCTGTATGCCCCACGGTATATCTGCAAAGAATTGTCCTATCAGTCACGACCCAAGGAAACGCTTGTGACTCAGAATTTTAATGCCGCGATCTGCTGAAGTACTATTCAAGACCAGGACGCTTTCTGCCGGCGATGAAAAATACCAAAGAAAAAACCCGCAGTGAAAAAATGAACTAACGCCCCATCCACAGGCGCAAGCGCAACCGCAAGAGGGCTGAGCGCGGGCCGGCGGCGGGGCCTCTGGGAGGGCCCCACTCCACGTGCACGTGTCCGGTGGGTCCGGAGCCTTCCTCAGATGAATGACTCCGCTACACGGCCACCGCGAGGGCTTACAAACGGACTGTGAGAAGGAACAGATCCGAGAGCGGCCGCAAGCCGTTCCCTGGGCTGCACTGCGCGCCCACCGTGCGCCTGAGAGAGGACTGCGGGGGCGGCAGGTTGCCGCGACCTCACGGACCACGGATGCTAGGGTTCTTTCTCGTTCATCGTACGTTTATTTACAAGTCCTTTAATGAAAATGTAACTCAGCTGAATTTTGGTTAAATTACAATTCAAAGAACACAACACAAAACCCGCACGCGCTCAAACGTCAGTGCTAAAATGTAGGCAGAAATGCGGCTTTTAAATTACTCCCCCCTCAAATAAACATTTAAAAAAAAGTGGGGACAGGGGAGCACCTGGGGGACTCAGTCCGCTGAGCGTCTGACTCTTGATTTCGGCTCAGGTCATGATCCCAGGATCATGGGATCACGCCCGCGTGGGGCTCTGCACTGTGGAACCTCCTAGAGCTCTCTTTCCCTCTGCCTTGCCCCGCTCACGCCCACACAAACATTAAAAATCAAATCAAATCACTCACTTCTCCCAACACAGGCAGTGAGAGGTGCGCAGAGCAGGGCGCACAGTAGGGACTCAGGAAGGGCTAGCCCCCGCCGACAGAGGCCTACCTTCATCCTGGGCGTGCTGGATGAACATGCCGATAACGGAACTGATATTCTTCACGGCAGACGGGAACCCCTCCTTCAAGCCCAGCTGGCCTAACCGACCTGGGGGGGAGTAAACCAAAACGTAAACAATCTCAGGTTAAACGGTAACTTTTCGTAAGAATTTGAAATTTACATTTTCTTCCGCATAACATTATGCACATTAAGGTGAAGGATCCTCGAACTGAAGCAGGTACCTGCCCTCGCCAGAGAGCAGGCGGAACAGTAAAGCGTCAGGACCCCTAAGGCACCACTTGTCCCCCTGGGGGTGGGGGCAGTGGTGGCCAAGATGACTAATCGTCCCTTCTCCGGTCACACTGAGGCGACACATGACGTGCGGCCTTCTCCGCCGAGGGAAGTGCGTGGGGTTCGGCGGAGCACGTGGCCTCAGCGGGCTCCGTGTGACACGGCGGATCTGTGACAGGTCAGGAGGCCCCAGGTGAGGCCGCAGTGCCGGCAGGCGGGGCTCCGGACTAACACGGTGAGCAGCGCGGCCATGGCGATATGCAGCCCGGGAGCGCACAGGCGTGGCCTGCAGAGTCCCCAGGGTCCCCACGGCCCACGTGGCTTTCACAGCAGGACAACACTGACCGAGAAGTGCCCGGCCTCCGTCCCAGTGCCGGAGACCGAGGCGCGTCACCAGGGCCGATGGGACGACGGGGCCCTGGGCACCCATCCTGGTGGTGGCGGCTGCAAGGGGGCCGCTGTTCGTCCCCAGGAGCTCCTAGTCTAAAGCGAATTTCACCCAAAAATGCCCCATTCGACGTACTCAGTTACTCTAACTAAGCCGAGACCCCCAGGCCCGGCAGCCCGTAAGCTGCTGTGGGTGTCGGGGGCGCACGGCCCACCCAGTGTGCTGGCCCGCCCTGAGCCGGGACCCAAGCGGGGGCTTTGCCACGAACGCCCCCATTTCACTGATGGAATGACTGACAACCTCCAGCTTTTCAGACCCAGACAGACATTTTCTCAAAAATGAACAAAGTGAGCCAGTGACTGCGAGGAAATCTGTCACTGCTGTCAGTGACAAAACGTGAGCTCTTAAGCAAAATTAGAATTTGGGGGAAACTTCCATCAGCCACGCTGAGCCCGACGGCTTCAAAACCTAAGACCCATCCAAGGAGACCGCGAGGACTCTCATGTCGGCTTGCTCCGCACTGCTGGCGGCTGCAAGGCCTATGCAAGCCCGCGCCTTCCCGGGGGGCCGAGCAGCGGTGCTGCAGCAGGGAGGCAGGGCCCGGTGGGTCCACACGGCACACCGCATCCCTGCAGGGAGCCAGCGCCGGTGCCCTTCCAACGCCGTGTCGGAGACCGCCCGCACCGAGCTAGAAAGGCAATAAAACACTCAGCGGCTCCGTACAAAAGTGGACCGTCTTCACCCACTTCAGCCAAACAGCAGAGCGCACGAGCCCGGCTCGGGGCAGATAGGCCGTGGACCCGGACACAAAGCTCTGCAGCAGGGTGACATGCGTCCTGCTGGCGGCTGGTTTTCCGTGGCAACCGCTTCTCACTGAGACAACACCGGTTTACTGGTACCAAATTTAAATGACTAGCTAAACGTTACTTTCAACTTGGCACCGGCTCACCCCAGGCTCCGGGGGGGGGGGTCCTCACCAGGGGGCTAAAACCCACTGAGGCCACGTGGCTGGCCCCCACCCAGCTGGATCCGGGAGGTGAGCCTGCTTCCAAGGGGAACCCCGCTGCCTCCCTCCCTCGTGTTCTCTGCTCCCCCTCTCTCACAGGAAGAGGATTCCAGACGTACCAGCCTCGCCACCAGCCTCGCCGCCATTTTGAACATGGAGAACCTGAGGCACGAGAATCTAAAGTGACCTTTATCACTTAGTACATCCTACAGGGACCAACTCAGTACTGGTTACGCGCACCCCGAATGCTGTCACAGGCAGCAGGCACTTGGTAAGTTCCTACCGATGGATGCATGCCTGGAAAACTTCGAGTCCAGGACGAAACTATAAACATCTGGATAACTTCTGGGAAATCTTTCACTGAGGTTGAAAGGTAATGTACTTTAGAGACCAGGAATGTCAATTAGTGATCTCTCAATTATCTGCTTCCAGCTACCCGCCCCCCCCCCCATCTGTCCTCTGAGACAATCTACCAGGGGTGTTCAACATACACGTGACAGCTGAGAAGGGGAAAGGGCGTGTGCTAAACACAGACATGGGCTCCTTCAGCCCTGGGATAACATAATGGCTCCTTTTCTTTCAATTAAAAGTGCTTAACGAACTGGATCTTATAAGCTCTTTAGATTAATAGAGCTATCGGGACACAAGAAGAGGCAATCGTCAGTGGAAGGCAGGTGGCTTGGGGGAAGGACTTTATACACGAGAACAAGATGACTGACACACCGGCCCTACAGATGGGAAGAGCAGTCCCCCAGAAGGAATGGGGCCGGGGGGTTCGGCCACATGAAAACACAAGTAAGAAACGCAGAGTTAACCTCACTGTCACAGGCAACACTCCCTGGCACTCAGGGAAGCACGAGGGGGACAGCTGGGGGCCCTCGGGGGAGGGGCCGAGGAGCCTCCAGGACCCACTCAAGACTGCAGGTGCAGGCACGCTACGGAAGACATGGGTTGAGATAATTTCGAAGAAAAGGTTAAGAAAGGCCCGGCAAGAGGCTGGGTGGAGGCCGACAAGCGATGGCTACTCCAGCCTGGCCTGCAAACACCTGGTGACCTGATGTGGGAGGTGCTACCCTAGCTTCCAGGCTCAGGAAACCCGGGTGGGCCCCTGGGGGCCAAGCTGGTGCTACACAGCTTTGCACTCAACCAAATCCAGCAGCAGACAGACTTATGTCTCACCTCTGCCCCTTCCCACCGAGGGACCTCAGACAAGGGCTTGACCTTTCCTAGCCTCAGCCCTGCCCTGAAATGAACGGACTGAAGCAGGTTCTAGCCCTTCTCCACGTTTCCCTCGACCAAGAGCAGTCCAACACTCCACAAAATGCTCAAACACATTATCACCCAAGTACGTCAGAAGAAACCCCACTGCAGAGTCACGTCCGACCACCTGCTGACAGCACTGCTCACACACCACCCAACATGACGTAACCCTGGACTATTCTGACAGGAAGCATCTTCTGTTTCCCATGGAGTGAAAATTCATTTAGGATTTTGCGAATTTGGAAATAAAAATAAGAACAACTCCTCTATCTGATCAATGATTAGTGTTTCATTATTATTAAAACCATGGCTTACCAGTTTGTTTGCTACGTTCTACAGCGTCAGCCTCGGAAACCCCACAAAGCTTCCCTAGCAGAGCTTCTTCTTAGAAACAGCTCAAATCCTACACGGGACCGGGGTGCTGGGGGTCCATGCACATCTGGCCCGGACACAACTTGTCACAACTCTGCTGGTTCTAAAGAGCGGGCCTCACCTGGCTCTGCCCCCACCCCTGGCCCCCCTCGCCCAGGGCTACCACCTCAGCGGCCGCAGCCGGCCGGAGCTAGCCGAGCCGAGCCGAGCCGCCCTGGCCACCACCGGCCTCCGCCCCCAGCCCTCTGTCTCCACACCCGCCTCTGGCAGGCGTGCTGGCCCGGCTACGCTGGGTGCCTGCAGACCCAAGGAGAATTCTCCAGGCCTGACTCTGCTCGTATTTTCACCATCACCACTTCCTATTTATCCATCCTCTGAATCACATTTATAAATTTATAATTATCATTCTATCCTACCCGCTGTTAATTATATGTTATTGATTATTCCTAGAACATGTACCTTAATCATATGGCTTAATTATGTAAGCATACACGTATTTTTTAAGAAGCTTCTCAGGGAATCTGGATGACCAGCCAAACGTGGAAGGCGCGGACTCGTGAGGGCCAGCTGCAGGGGCGCAGCATGAGAGGGGCTGGCCCCCGGCACAAGTGCACAGGGACTGCGCAGGAGCCACCAGGAGCGCAGCCCTCCACTCCCCTACACCTGCTTCCTCCCCTCACAACCAACATGTGTGCAAACAGACAACCTCCTGCAACAACAGTGGCAAAAATCACACCATATTTTGTAAGCGTTGACTTCAAAAAGTTTCGTGTTCGTTTCAAAATTCCAAAGATACTTCATCGAGGTCGATCTATGTATTTCTAGACTTAACATCTTCTAATTTTTTGTCTTCAAGAAGGTTTCAGAACGTAAAATAGATTAGTTCAAACTGTGAACACTTTTCCCGAAAGTGTAAGACAGGAGAACGTGCAGACACACACGCCACCCGCCTGCCGTCCGTGGCCCTCGTGTCCTTCCTGCTTCCCGCTGAGGACGCCAACTGTCCCGGGGGCCTGGGGGAGGAGCGCTGTGGCGCACGTGTGGCGGCAGAGCCCCTGGAGCGGCTGGCTCGCCCCTCCGTCCACACCTCTATTCACCTCTGCAGGCGGCTCTCCTCCTCCACGGCCGCGGGCATTCACCGGGCCTCCCACACCTCACTTAAGTGTATTTTCAGTCATTTCCAGTGAAACGAGTCTTCCTTGGAAGCAGGTTGCCGTCTTGACCCATTTTCTACACTTACTCAGCACAAGGCTCTCGGGTTTGCGTGTGCAGAGGGCACAGAGCAGGAACGCCTCCTTGCTGACACGGTAACAAAAGCAGACGTGGACAGTTCTACGTAGCACACTTACTTAGACAACTTAAATAATCCTCTCAAAGCTTCTCTCAAGGGGTACGGTCTGAAGTCCTAACTAACTAAACTCCGGAAATCCTGAAAAGTCATGGGAAGTACCTTCCAGGCTCTGAGGGGCTACGACTCAGGTTATCAGATGAACCTTGTTTGGTGTGTGCCCGGGGCGATGCCACACGCTGCAGATAGAGAAGTCAGGGGAGCCTTCTGACAGCAGGCTCAGCACGGATAATCCTGCAGGGCTTGGAGAGCACCTTGTCAGAGATGAGGCAAAGAGGGAAAAATGAGTAAAACTAAGAAATAAAAATTTGTGGGTGACAGGGAGGAGCAGAAACAAAAAGCCACTGAGGTCCTCCTTATCAGAGATGGAGAAGAATCTATGCCTATTTAAAATGTGCTGAAACAACGATTTTAACTTCTATGTATCAGTTTAGAGGAAAACAAAGCTAGTCCCCAGTCACAGAGCTGTAGGACGTGACCCTGCTGGGCAGACAGGAAGGACCCTTGGTGCATGGCGGGGAGACAGCCGAATTTCAGGAACCAGATGAGACCAGAGTGTCATTTGTAGCAACTCCGTGTCCCGCTGTGCACATGGCAGCGTGCGCACGGTGTGCTGCAAACAGCACGACACAGGACGCCCCACATGCGAACGGCATCACTGACCGAGCAGGATAAAACAAGAGTTCGTAAGAGAAAATATCTACTCTGATGATGGTGACGTCACTCCTCCTGGTGAAGTTTCAGTCGACATGCATTACTAGACCTCAATCCCCCTACCCAGATTGCTCAATAACAAGATCAATATAAGAAAGAGCTTAATGAAACAGACAACTCACCAATCAGCCTCAGAATCGATGCTATGATAATGTCAGGAGTATATGCGATGTTTGCGTGTCCTTTTCGGTATTTTATCCACTTGTCCATCACAGGCCACAGCTCTTTGCTACGGAACAGTAACAGCACATGTGCTTATGAGCACGTGTAGGAAAAGAATGTACGCATGTCATCACTCAACTGTTAACAACTTAAAAATAGTCCATGAATGACAATTAATAAAGAAGAGGAACTTTTTAAAAAATATATTTATTTATTTATTTTTCAAAGTAGGCTCCACGCCCAATGTGGGTCTCGAACTCACGACCCTGAGATCATGAGGCGCACACTCTACCAACTGAGGCGGCCAGACACCCACCAAGAGGGACTTCTGAAGATGTAACATTTTAGGTTAAGAGGAGAGCTCAGGGAAGCTCACACACCCTCCCACAACCCAGGACACTGCCCACGCTGGCTTGCACGAGGGCACCAATCCCTACGCTCGCACCCAGACTCTGTTTTCACCCTTTTCTCAAGGCTTCGAGGGGAGAAGCTGAACAATGTCTTGGGGTCCCAGAGGCGGAAGAGATGGGGGTTGGGATTTTCACTGGCACCTTCCAGATGTGCGCGGGGCACCCGTGTCCTAGAAGCCAGGGTGTCCTCGAGGAGCAAGCAGCTCGAGCGAACCACACTTTCGAAACTCTCTACTGACTGAGAACACTGCCAATTCCTCTTTGCTTTCTCTCCTTCTGAAAACATGTTTCCTTCTTATACAGCATGTGCAGTATTAGAAAAGCTGAATGACAACACACAGGAGGAAAATGTAACTTAAAAGTGCCCCACATAAAGCACTTGCAGATAAGATGACTCCACTAATTCCAGACTTTTCTCCCCAGCCTGCATGTGCGTACAAAGCTGGTGCGGGTGACCACAGCCCTTAGGGACCCGGGTCTGGACTTGCTCAGGCGGAGGTCCTGGTCTTCCCCACTCTGTCCTCACGCCCAGTGGGGGCACCTGGCCAGAGCACCTCTGACAAGGACCACTTCCGGTGGTCTGTCACCCTGCCCACTGGGCTCCGACCAAGAGCCAGGAGATGAGGCCCACACGAGGCCTGCATCCCTTCACAGACGGCACCGGACAGACGGCTCCGCCACATCCTTACTCGTTAGCAACGGACTGTGAGATACAGTCATGTCAACACCTCAATATCCGTTTGCAGCTTCTTATTTTAACCCAGCTGTGCCTCATTACACACAAGTACCATCCTCCGGTTCTCTCCTGTTCCACATTTCCACGTCTAATCCTTCCCTGGTGTTGAGAAGAAACAACCGAGTATACTTTTCCATAGATCACACACAAGTATCTCCAGGATATGCACTATCAATCCTTTGCGGATCCTTTTCAACGTCATAAATTCCTTTAAACCAGCCTTTCGGGGGCGTCTGGGGGGGCTCAGTCAGTCAAGGGTCATGATCTCACGGTTCGTGGGAACGAGGCCTGCACTGGGCTCCGTGCTGACAGTGCAGAGTCTGCTTGGAATTCTCCCTCTTCCTCCGCCCCGCCCCCCCCCACACTCACTCACTCACCAAAAAAAAAAATAATAATAATAATAATAATCAAAAGACCCAAAAAACTCACAACCTTTCAAAGTCAGGGTTCCAAGAACATTCAGATCTAATAAGAACAATTATTTGAGTGACTGTTTTCTCCTTCCTCCCCTCTCCCATCCTCCCAAAGGTGGTACATCGCTGGTGCCGAAACTCTCCAAGCCCAGAGCAAGGAGGACTCGTTACATAAAACCGACGCCAGAGCCTCCCTTCTCTCCTGAAGCCCCAGGTGAGAAGAGCTGCTAACCTGAACGCTCACTCTGCCTGTTCACGTGGGTTTTCCCGGTATCGTATCTGAACGGTGAGGTACGATCGTTATGTCATCCTGCACTGTTCGCTGAGCCGGGACGTGCCAGGGACCCCAAGCCCCTCCCCCAGAGACCCATTTCCCCTTGGGAGAGAGATGGTCATAAACCTACTGACAAGAAGTGACTGGCACCACGAAAGATAAAGCAGAGGGATGTGACAACACAAGTCCTCCAAGGGCGGCTTTACCAACTCTCACCCGAACCACACCGTCATCCGCACGTCGCCGCCACCTTCAATAGACGGCCTTCCAACCCGCCACCCCAACACTAAGCCAGTGAAGCGCCCGGTACCTTATGATGTTGTCATGCGTCCAAATCCACCGCTGGTGGCAGCACAGCAGGTCAATGGCAAATATGTACTCCCAGGTGTTATCACTCAAGTCTTCACCAAATTTTTCACTGGACTGAAATTCTGTTTTTGGACACAGCTGTATGGTCAAAAGCAGCTTAGAAACCATGAAACCCACATCCACAGGAGCATTCTAGCAAATGAAAAAGGAAAAAAACCAAAATACAATTTAGAGTTTCAAACATAAAACATCTTTCATTCGTCATCTCAAGTGTAACATGCATCACACGAATAGTCATTTACTGTTAAAAGACACCTTTTGAAGGCTGAGTTTGAACAAGGAACCATGTGTATCTCAGTCCTAATACTTGTCCTAAACTGATCATAAGCGTGGTGGCGGGTAGGCCAGAAAACGAAGCCCTGGGCACAATGCAGAACCTGCTCAGGTAGAAAACAGATCGGCTGCAGTCCAGACAGAAACGCAAATTGTTCATGACCGCAAATCAGAGAACTAAAGTTATAATAAAAGATTTCTGTTTTAACCTTAAAAAAGTCCTTTAAATTCTAACATCTTTCTGACCCTAGATACCAGTCTTGTTACAGAAATTCATAAAATTTAGCTAGCCGGCCGGTCCCAGACCCCTCTGTCTAGCTTCTGTCCCACCTGCGCACATCTGTGGCTAGTTACCCACGTCCTTACCCCTGTCGGTGGTCTGAACGTGCCTCCTTGCTGCTGAACACTTCATTACCCACGGACCGGTCTGCTCACCCACTCACCTCCTGGCAGACAGGTGGGCTATTGCGGCCTCAGGCGATGTGCAAGAATGCGGCTATGAACGCGCATGTACAAGTCTTTGTATGGACATTAATTCGACTTCTCTTGAAGAAATACCTAACAGTGGATTCATAATTTTTTCTTTCTCATCCTATTTTCTATTGGGTTTTGTTACCAAAAAGAAATAGGAAGCCTTCAACCTTTTCTTATACTTGCAAGACTAGAATAACTTGGTTCTTTAAAACATGAGGCAAAATTCAGGTGAAGCCTATACGTGCTTTTTGTGTTTTACATCAACTTTTCACCTCTTTTATAAAAGTTAACTGAAAACAACTGTTTATTCAAGTGTTCTACCCCAAAACCAAATCTGAAGCTGCTTATTTTGTCACAAAACATCCCTGGCTTCCAATCGTGCCGCCACAGTTGTGGCTAGCGGTCTTCTCACACTCTGCATCCTGCAACCACAGCTCTAGTTTCCTTCTGCTTTGAAATCTTCAATGTTTTCCCTTTTCTCTTTTTTCATTAATCTGACCTGGGAGCTATCTGTTCTGTTACTATTTTTTAAAGGCAATGTGTTTTTCTTTTATGTGTTTTCTTTTTGTTCTCTGCTTCATTACTATTACCTTTTAAGCTATGTTCTTTTTTTTTTCAGATTCCTTCTCAGATTTTCAATTTTTAAAATAATTGTCAACCACATTAATATTTGTTTCATAATGAAAACATTTAAATTACCTTAGTGAGTATAAGTTTCCCCCAAACTAGAGATCTTTGGTATGGAGGGGTTTCCTTTTCAATGACTTTCAAAACACTAACTTTGCTTTTGAGTTCCTACTTATTCCCCGATTGTCCCCAGTTGTCCAGGACCATATATGCCAATGTTCAAGTAGTATTCATGGAAGCTCTGAATTATTTAGAGCAAATCTCACTGAATTACTACCAGATAATTTTGAATATGGAATCATCACTTTTTAAATGTCTTTTTTTTAATGTTTATGTATTTTTGAGAGAGAGAGAGAGAGAGATTGTGAGCGGGGAGGGGCAGAAAGAGGGAGACCCAGAATCAGAAGCAGGGTCCAGGCTCTGAGCTGTTAGCACAGAGCCCGATGTAGGCTCGAACTCACAAACCATGAGATCATGACCTGAGCCATGCAGGATGCTTAACCGACTGAGCCGCCCCAAGAATCCTCAGTGTTTACAAATCCAGGTTTTCACGTGGCCAAATCCGTGATGGATTTAGTGCACGTGCTACAGGCTTCCACACTCTTCACTCGAGTTGACTTCGTACATTGCTGGGTTCTGCTGTGTCTACTCCTTCCTGTCTATCTGATCAGCTGAACTCTGTGAGAGAAAATCTGCAAGTCTTAGACTATACTGGCATTCTTCCCCCAAGTTATCACTCATTTTTGTATGCCTCTGGCTTGATATTTGATATGATATGATATAGGGCAAACACATTTATTAAAATCCTGCTTTCTTCATAAAGAATGTCTTTTATCATTAAATCACCATACCTGGTTTCATCCTGAACAGGCCAAAGGAGGAGGACCAGGCAGAGGCACGTGGCTGCGCATGTACCTGGCGGGGGGGGGGGTGGTGTGATGGCGGCCATCACAGTGAATGGCAGGAGACAGAAGGGCCTTTCTGACTCAGTGACGGACTGGAATCTGACGATGCCTCCCAGTAGGCATACACTCTGCTTTGTCTAGACAAGTTGCTAAACAGATGATAACAGACTTGCTTTTCAGTATTTCCTTAACTTGTATCCACCAACAGCCCTTTCCTTTACATAAGTAGAAGTCTAACAAATATTAATATCAAAAGGTACTAAAAAGGAAAGCAAACCAGTATATAAAATTCCAGTACATGCATAAGGCAGGATGATTTTAAGAGGAAATTAATACACAGTCCTTTAAAAACAAACCAAAGTCAACCCCTCACTGAAGTCAACATCTCTTCTTCAAGGTTCCCATTGTCATTTCAACACCCAGAGATTCTCATTAGATAACAGCTGTGTGTAAAGGAATACCAATCTAGGTGCCACATTAGCACTCAGTTACCAAATAAACACACAGGAACAAAACACTTACATAAAAATCCCAACAACCAAAAAGAAAAACATAGATTCAAAACAAATCAAAACAAGGAGTTGACATGTTTCACCTCACCACGTTTCCGTCTCTTCCAGTACCTACTATAGAAGGAGACGCTCTATCAGGCCCCCTGAGCCCTGCGCCCACATACACGTGACACGTGGACCTCACCAGCCGTAAGTCAGTGGACAAAAGAAAGTTTTGTTAAATGAACACAACACGTGAGTCTACACTTCTTCCCAAAGTGGCCCGTGCGTATTTCCCGAACTAAACGCACAAGCTGAGGCTACGAGATTTCAAAGGCTCTAATACGAAGGGGAACGTCTGAAATGCTGATGAGCTAGTACGGCCCTGCGTGTAAATGCGAGTACGAACGCTCGTGGAAGACGTACAAGCACGGCTACGACAAGGGAAAACCAGCCTCACCTTCTCCCAGTTGAGGAAGGCCTTCAGACAGCTCCGAACCTCCCCTGTGGCGCGCTGCCGGGCAACCAGCTGCATCGCTTTATTAATCACCGACTGGGAGATGAATATGTCATGCCACATGTTTGCGATGAACAGAGTCAGTTTTTCTGATTCTGGAAAATCTATGAGAAAGACAGACAGACAATAAACCGTTGCATCTGATCAAATGAATGTATCACGAGCTAAGAACAGATTTCAGTAACTGTGAAATCGCAAGGCCTCCGATCACCGAAGGGAGGGAGCTGAAGAGGTCCCGCCGCAGTTACTTCAAAATCTGCTTCCTTCTCCCCCAAGCCCTTCGCTCTGTCAAACCTTCCTAATTACATCTGAAACACGACCCCTCATACACAGCACTGAATTATGAAAAGAGCCGTAAAATCCAAAACACGAAGCAAAGGCAAACCCCTCTCTCCAGACTCCGCAACCCTAGAAGTTTCCCGTTTGTTAAGTGGCATTCCAGGCCAGGTTTTACGCATCCGTAAGACAGAACTCACCTGTGCCACACAGAAAGGGCTCTCGATCTGCAGAGATGCTTTCACACCCTGCGTAGCAGAATCTCCTACCGCGAGCGCTCCCGCCCGCATCTGGCTTTGTCTAGTCAGCCCAACGCAGGTGCAGCTCACGTACAGTAAAATACGCTCTTCTCAAGCAGACAGTTTGATGAATGAATGTATCCGTGTAGCCCCCGCCAGTCAATTTAAGAACATTTCCGTCACCCCAGATTCCCACGGTCTGACCCTTTCCTGTGCGTCCCTTAGTCCCAGATACGGACAGCCCTGGTCTGCTTACTGTCACTTTCAATTAAGTGCTTTTTCTCAAATATTTATGAATGGATTCTGATGGCATGAACTCCTTTCTGTCCGGCTCCCTGACTCCGCAGAATGTTTCTGCGGTTCACCTGTGTGGCCACACACACGTCAGCAGTCCCTTGTTGTACGTGGCCAAGCGGTGGTCAGCTGCCTGACACAGCACACCTGTCCTTCATTCACCTGCTTCCAGCCATAGGCCGCTGTAAATGAAGACGCTCTGGGTAACTGTGAGCCAGTCTAGGAGGATAGGTCTCTACTTCTGTTAGATTAGGACCTAGGAATGGGATTCCTGGGTCATTTGATATGCGAATACTTTAATTTTACAAGAAACTGTCAGTGTTTTGCAATGTGGCTGAACCAGCCAACACAGACTTTTTCCCTGTTTGGCAGGAAGCGCATCTCTTCAGTTTTCTGTTCTAGTTCATCTAACACTGCAGTGTGTTTAAAGGGCAGATAACTCAAAGCATACACTCGCTGTACTATCTTGCTCTATTCTTTCTGAAATTTTGGGTCCTGCCCCAGGACCTCTGCACACGCTGCCTCCTCTGCCTGGCATTCTCTCCCTCACTTTGCTCGGATGCACTCTCTGGCATCTTGCCACCCCGAGTTCAGAAATCACTCTGACACGGAGAGTGTCTCTGCGTCCACAGACACTCAAAATTCCTCCTCGTTCCACAGATACTCCGTGACAGCGGACGGTGCACTGCTCTGGGGTCGGGGTAAGTGGGGACCAGACGAAGTTCCTTCCTTGCAGAGTGTGCAACCGAGTGGAGGAGAGGGACCACAACGGAAGCGGGGTAAGAGCCATGAAGAAGGAGCCAGGAGAATGCAGGGGAGAAAGGCCGCAGGGGTCCATGTGGGAGGTACTCACGTGAGCCCCAAGGAGGCGGCAGGGGAGGCTTCCCAGGGGAGAAGGCTGCGCCCCAAAAGCCTGGCGGGGTTCAAGTGCATGCAGCCTGCCCTTCTCCCGCCTGCCGCCGCCCAAGCCCTGGCGAGCCGGGGCCACGCCAGCACGTGCGCCTGTGTCGGGCTGTGCTCGCCGTCGGAGCCCGGAGGCCTGGCATGCACCTTGCTACCGTCACTGATGAGAGCGCGGGGCCCACAGAGTAAACAAAGCGATGGAGAGGGCAGTGGACAGCAGCCTCGCGCATGCCCCGCACGTGGTGGACGAGCCCCGCACACGACACCGTCAGGACTAACCATCTCCACGATGCAGTGCTCACTTTGGCAGCACACACGCTACACGTGCAACGACTCAGAGAAGGTTAGCATGGCCGCTGCACAAGGACCCATGCAAACTCGTGAAGCCTTCCAGACTTTTTGTATGTTGGCCAACTGACAATAAATTATATCTTAAAAAAGCAGTGTAGGCCATTCATAAGGAGATGAATACCCACTTGACAATAAAATTCAGTTATTAAAAAAGAAAATCTAGATCAGAGTTTCTGAGATGCAATTAAACTGCATCCGTGCGCGGTCTGAGTGTCCACAGACGTGTCCACAGGTAACGTGCAGCCACGAAGGAGGCTTCTGTGCTGATCCGTCTGTGGGGGCGGAAGGGGTGGAGGGGCAAGGGGACCGGGACAGCCCACGTCTCTCTGGTCCTCGTCCAGCGGGCTTAGACATGCTGCCCTTCCCAGCCAGGGACACAGCAGCACGCACCGTCACCGACTTTAAGACCATCCCTGATCCTGCGTGGCCTATACTGGACTCCTGAGTAGCTGCACTAGGGACAGACGGACACGCAGTCACAAGACACTCCATATTCGAGGGGAAACATACGTGCTGATACAAGGTCAGCCACGTAACTCCTCCCCCGGAAAACCAGGCATGGCGTCATCCAGGGGAGGTTCTTCGTGGCCTCGGGGAAACGCACAAACATTCCGTGTACTTGCCAAGATACAGGGCAATCAGTCAGCTGCAAGTACAGCCCCGAGTATCATGACGTAAATACGTAAATTCCCCTACAAAACGATCCCCGTGCCGACATACCTTCCTTCAGCAGGCTGTAGCAAAACAGGCGGGCGCGCTCCAAGTCTCCCAGCTGCCGGCAGATCCCCACATACACTCTGCAAAGGGCGTGAATGTAATTGCGCTCCAGAGAGATCTTCTGGATCTTTAGTTCTGAGAGAATGGAGTGAAGCAAGCACTCTGCTAGATGCTGGGTTGAAAAACAAAAAGAAAAGGCAACATACACAGCGATTTCTCTCTCTTCCTAAAGAAGAGCTAAAAGCTACAAAGTCTCTGTGGGGACCACAGGACTGGCCCGTACCAGCAAGCAGAGGAGAGCACTGCCTGTCTGACTGTGGAGGACGACCTGCCCCATTGGGCTCAGTGAGCCACGCGCCGGGGGGTCAGGAGCCACGGCTGTGGGCTGCCTGCGGGTGCCACAGGCCATGCCCGAGCCCATCTGGGTCCCTGAAGCCACCACCACTCCACCAAGGAACACTTCCTTGGTTTTCAATTAAGTAATTCTGGGCGTGTGCTACACAGACTCTGACCTACCCCCGTTCCTGTTTTCTGAAGTCTGGTGTGCTCTGCACATTAATTCCGCGTAGACCTTAAAACCACTGGGCAACGATTTTCTCACTCAGGAAGAAGGGCATTAAATAATTCGATCCGTTCATTCATTTGAAAATGACCTTTCCAAAGCCACTCGCACTGCTCTTGGTGCTTTCTGAAAGTACGCGATCTAAGAAAACTACACGCGTCTTCCCACCGCTCCTACTGCCAGGACGTGCGAGCATAAGCAACACAGGATCCACGGGGCAGAAGGAATCTGCACAAGGTGTCGACATGGGCACTTAGAGGACACGACCCTATGTGGTCCTGATAAACCACGTGTGTCAATCTGCACGGTGCTCCCACTCTGACCTCCCCGCCGGGAAGCCAGCACGCGGTCCTGCTTCACGTGCGGCACGTGTCGAGGGAGGGACGGGAACCCCGCGCTATCTTTCTGAAAGACGCTCACTCTCAGGTGTACACACAGTGCTACTCACAGGAAGGAAAGGCTCCGCTACATGAGAATAATTTGCTGCTTTGAAGCAAATCATTTTGAGCCTTTCAACATGGCAGAATGGATGGGAAATGTGCAACTGCAGTCCTGATGGATACTTTTTTTCCAAATCGTAAGGTATATGACAAATACAAGTGCTCAAATCTCCACCATTTTATCACATCGCACGTGTGTAACGTGCTGACTGGAAACCGAGTTCGGGTCACAATGTTTACACGGGTCACTGTTCACCCCGGAATGAAATTTCCGTTCAGGGCCACCTACCCCTGTGCTGCAAGCAGCCAGCCTGTCTGGGAGCACACGCAGCCCCTCGTGCTCTTACAGAAAAGTTCCACGTACCTTTTTGGTTGTGCTAAATTCATACACAACCTCCTTCTCCTGGTCTCTCATCACGGGCTTTTTGGAGATGTTCCCCACGTACACGTGGCTCCGAATGACGGGCAGGAGGTCGAAGGACGACTCTGCGATCTTCTTCAGCGCACCAGCAATGGCTTTGTCATGGGACTCCACCGTTTCCTTTGGGTTTGGAGGCAACTGGGAGGCTGTGTTGACCGTGAGAAGAGCACTTCTCTCCTCCTCCGCTGTCACACCTTCAGCCTGAGGGATGCCCCTTCGGGGGGTCCTGTGGACTCCTTCTGTGGCAGGGCTCCCAGGCTCCGGTTCTGGGGACCCGCTGTCCAGCCGCAATCTTTTAGCGCTCCTCAGTGTAGCTGCGGACAACGTCCTTTTCCCGCCTGAATCCTGGTGAGTCCCCGGATCTCTTGGCTTATCCTGATTACAGTCACTCCCAGAGCCGCCCCCCGTTTTCACAAAGGCGGTGGACGTTGACGTGATTGCTTTGAATCCCGTGATGGCGCTGACAGGCCCTGGTAAGTTCTTACAGTCAGCAGCCGGGCCCCGAGTGAGCTGGATGTTCCCTTTGAGGATGTTGAGTGTGCGGGCCCTGGCCGACAACTCTGGGTACATGGTGTCCAGGATTCTGACAGAATTCTCCTGGGGCCCGGCCACAGCCGAGTGGGCGGGAGCGAAGGGGGGCAGGCGGCCCGGCACGGGGAGGGCGTGCTTTGGTGTCGCAGCGCAGAACTGCAGGGGGGAGGACAGGATCCTCTCGCCGGCTGGTGCGGTGGACGGGGACGGGGACGTGCACAGGGGTGAGGGGCATCCGGGCTCCTCCGGCAAAGGAGACATCACAGGGGGCACTGGGATTTCACACAAGGGAGAAAGGGGGCCGATCGGAGAGGCAGGGGAGGAGGGAGTGGACGCGGCTATGAGAGGAGACACCAGCTGGGACGTCCGTGGCGGGGTAGCAACCAAAGGGGCGAGCAAGGGCGGCAGAGGGGGTCCCACCTCCTGCCGTATTTTACTGAGGGTGTCAGAACAGTCCGTGGGGGTCGACGTGTCCGCATTGGCTAGGATGGTCTGAGTTTGATTTCTCTGGGTCTTTGTGTTCTCTCTTTCCCCTAGAAATGACTGGGAGCCTTCACTCTGACTGGCCTCACCTCTGCTTGATGCTGAGGTCTTGGCCGGCTTGCTTAACGGATCTTTGTTGGACACCTTTGATCGATTCTTATTCTTGCCGAACGGCTCTAGTTTTGAGTTAAAATACGTGTGATCAGACGCAACCACCTGAGACTCAAAGTTCTGGTCGTAGATTTCAGAGCTGAGCCTCACACTAGGTTTGACCGGCCTATTGCGCAAACGACTTTTATCAAAGTTGGTGCTCTGACTACTGCTGGAAATCTCCTCCTGGGAACCCGCGAGGGTGGCACCCTGGGGCTCCAGAAATGCGGGGCCGGGGTGACCGGTCTCTGGGGACTTGTCCACAGCAGTGACGGAAATGAAACTAGCTCCCGGGGCTCCTGGCTCCGGGGAGACAGGGAGGTCCTGCGGTGTGTCGCACAGTATAACCTGGTCCACATTTGGCATGAGAGCTACCCCGTTGATGATGGTCCAGTGGTCCCCCTTTTCAATGACTAGATTCTGATCCTTATTGATCAGCACGTTTATGACTTCGGAGGTCACTGTAGAGATCTGACACTGGAATGTCGTTTCTGCCTCCTCTTCGGAGCCGCCCTCCACCGTCTGCCCAGCTCCCGAGTCGGCGCGCAGGGGTGAGGGCTCTGCCGCTTCTGACAGGCCCTCTGCGCCGTCACGGACCGGGCTGCTGAGGTGCGAGTCAGCCTCAGGGCCGCTGGGAGCACTTCTGTTCCCTGCTGCACCATCGCCGGGGAAGCTGCCGCTGGCGGCCAGGCCGGCGGCTGGAGGGGGCGAACCCGAGGGGTGTGAGGCGAGGCGTCCGGCTTCCTGAGGTGGGCCGTGCTCTCCGGCAGGCCCGGCGGCCATGTCGTCGGGCGTATTGAAGAGCAGGAAATCCGCAGCATCTTCGTCGGGGGAGCCTTCGGCCTGAAGCTCCTGGCCGATCTTGTTGAGGACCTCGGACAGCGTCTCCAGGGAGCGCCGGGAGAGCCGCGGCATGCCCCGCAGAGGCCCGTCCTCCTCCTCGGACTCGACCCACTCTTCCGAGGTTTCCAGCGCCGCTTCTTCACAGAGCTGCTTCCTGTAATTCTCTGACAGCTCGCCTTGCTTCAATTCTCGGTTCCTTACCTTACTCAGGGTTCCTTTGCTAGAACATTCGGAAACAGAGTCTCCGGAACTATAATCTCTTAACTGACAACTCTCAAGAAACATAACGACCTCGGACGTAGACAGCCCGTCTATCTCCGGGAAAGTACTGATGTTGAAGTCCTGCAGGGCCGACGTCAGACACCCCACCTCCACGGAAGGCCTGCTCTCGGCCACACCAGCCTCCAGGGCTCCCACTCCTTCCCCAGAGGTGCCGGTGGCCCCGAGCTGGGCGTCCCCCGTCACGGCCTCGGGCTCACTCTCGCCCTCGCTGCCGCTGGGCGCCTCACTCTCCTCCACCTCCGTGTCGCCCCCTCCCGCCTCCCGGATGCCCGTGTAACACGGAGCCGCGGCCAGGCCGCCCTGAGGGCCCCCACGCGCCTCTGCATCTCTCCTGACGCTCGCCGTCCCCATAGTGCCTGTGTCTTCAGGAGAAGCAGCGCCCGGAGCTCGCGACGACAGCTCCAAGGACCCCTGCAGGCTCTGCCGCCCGCTAGGGGGATCCTCAGAGACGGCCGGGGCCTCCCCGCCAGATGTGACCAAGCCCCTGCACGGAGCTTCTCCACCAGGAAAGCTTCTCGACGCAGGCGCCAGCGCGGCCGGAAGGCGTCCACCCACGGCCAGGCCAGACGAACCCAGACTCGAGGCACAAAGGAGCGGGCCCTGCTCCCCCACTGCTTCCTGCACTGAGGCTCCCGTCAGGACATCCTGGTTCGGGACTGGCATGTTCTCACAAGAGAAAGACAGTGTGCTATTGGTCGAACAGTGAGAACTTTCTACAGGTAAAGAACCACTTGGAGAACTGAAATCTAGTTTTCTCCTCGAGGCAGAAACTTGGGGCGAGGTCCCGCCTGCAGCAGCCATCCCCGGCATGTTCCAGGCCAGGTCCTCTCTTTCCCCACCACGTCCCGCCACAGATGCCATCGCGAAGGCAGGCTCAGTCCTCTGCGGTCCCCGGTGCTCCACTCTGGTGCCCTGCACCGTGTCGGCTCTGGCCTGCTTGGTGATCACCGACACCTGGTTAGGCAACAGTGATGCCGCGGCCCTGAGCCCCCCGGGGTTATCTTCTCTGGCAAGTTCAGGCTTGGACGCAGGCCCTCTGTTTTCTAAGAGTGGCGCTGCCTTTTGAGACTGGCAGTCGGTCTTCTGCTCGTGTTCTGATTGAGCTCTCGGCCTTGCCACGCTCCCTCTCCTTAACAGCTCACTATGGTGCCAGGAAGGGCTTTTAACAAAACCAAACCCACTCGTGGTCATGCCACACCGAGACTCTACCAATGACGTGGAATCTGCCCTAATCAGGGGGGGCTCAGTTCTTGGACCCTGACTTCGACACTGCGCCTCTTTCATGGCTTTCATAAATACTGACTGCGGAAGTGAGCAAACTTGGGGCACACCTTTCACAAGGTTTGTGCCCTCGACCTCACTGCTACTTAGATTATTAAAATCTGATGATCCCAACTCAGGGCTCAAAGCACACAAGCTCTTTTCCAGACGGTTCTCTCTGGCAGGACACTCTGGGGGCTCAGGCTGCAGGCCTAGCACAGTGAAGGCTTCAGCTTGCGACCTGTGCTCTGAGCGCTGCAGCTCGGCAGGGGCTGGCTCAGGAATGTGTGCATCGGAGCAAGGCTGGGAGTCACTGCAGACAGACGACGCTCGCGAGGTAGAAGAGGAAGGAGGTCTGGCGTCAACACCAAGCCCCATGGTGCCCACTGTGTGACCTGCGTCCTCTGCGGGTTCAGGCAACGCTCCTACAATGAACCTTTGAACATCTCTGTCTTTTCCCAATACTCTACACATTCCCTGAAAGTGGTCAGAAATGGATATACGATCCGATTCAAAAGGGATTTCGTTAGCTAGTGTCCATGTAGTAAACTGTGATTTGGGCGATCCTATCATTTTGGAGAGTAGGGTTTTTCCTTCAGGTTCCACAAGCTCATTGAACGGTCTGCTGCCGGGCGGAGGCTGACACACATCAGCCGTGCAGAGGGCCGCGGCCCCGTTGTGGGCCCAGCTGCTGGATGTCCCCACGTACACACTTCCCATGGTCTCATCAAGTGTGTTCTCAGTCTGAACTGACTTGTCCACCTCCTGACCCTCTCTCTGTCTCTGTGCCTCATCCAAAATGCCTCTTTTCCCATCGCTCGTGGGTTCAGAGGACACTGCCCAGGGATCCTCGCGAGCTGAGGTACGTGTGGCTGGAGGCTCTCTTGGGGCCACTGCGACTGTCCCAAACCCCACCGTCATGACTTCATTAACGCCCAACGTAGTCATAGTTCGGGTGTCTTCATGTGATGTGAGTGCTTCCTCCCACGTACCCCTCCCTCCTCTACTGTTTCTGGGTGAGCCCAAGTAGTGTGAGGCGGGCGTCTCGTCTTCTGAAACAGAGGCAGCAGCAGAGTTTCTAGGTTGGGACGATTCATCGTCACTGGAATCCGTATACTCGCCAAAGTAGGTTTCCTTAAAAAGGAAGGAGTTACTCTCATTAGTTAGAAAATAACTGAGCTGAGTGAACATTACCATCAATCACAAACATCAGAGAGTACAATCTGCTTCCTGAAGATCCCTGAACCCCATCTGCAAGGACACGCATCACAGGAGGAGCCCTGAACCCCATCTGCAAGGACACGCATCACAGGAAGATCCCTGAACCCCACCTGCAAGGACACGCATCACAGGAAGAGCCCTGAACCCCATCTGCAAGGACACACATCACAGGAAGATCCCTGAACCCCATCTGCAAGGACACACATCCCAGGAAGATCCCTGAACCCCACCTGCAAGGACACGCATCACAGGAGGAGCCCTGAACCCCATCTGAAAGGACACACATCCCAGGAAGATCCCTGAACCCCATCTGCAAGGACACACATCACAGGAGGAGCCCTGAACCCCATCTGCAAGGACACACATCACAGGAAGATCCCTGAACCCCATCTGCAAGGACACACATCACAGGAGGAGCCCTGAACCCCATCTGCAGGGACATGCATCACAGGAAGATCCCTGAACCCCATCTGCAGGGACACACATCACAGGAGGAGCCCTGAACCCCATCTGCAGGGACATGCATCACAGGAAGATCCCTGAACCCCATCTGCAGGGACACACATCACAGGAGGAGCCCTGAACCCCATCTGCAGGGACACACATCACAGGAAGAGCCCAGAACCCCATCTGCAAGGACATGCATCACAGCAAGATCCCTGAACACCATCTGCAGAAAGAGCAGCTCCTCGGGTGCAGCCCACAGGCGACAGGCGAGCTGCAGGACGGGCGCAGACAGCGCAACCTGGCCTCCTCCGGGACACTCACCCTGAGCCCTGTGCCCACGGCCAGCTCCTCCCACACCTCACAGCCCGGGATACTCTGTTCTCCTAAGGCCCCAACACCCCTCCTCCTCCAGCTCTTCCCTTCTGTCTGGGACAACAGTGTCCGACCCCGGCCGCACGGCCCTCTAGTCCCCGGCTTCCAATCCGTGTGGTGCAGGTGTCCTGTCCCAGCCCAGTGCAACCCCTGCAGACGGTGCGCCGGGCCCCCACTCTGCTGACGCCGTGTAGACGTCTCGTGTCCACATCCCTCCCGCCAGGCTGAGCAGACAGGCCCCACTCTTTCAGCAGTGCGGGTGGGGACATGCTCCCTCCCACGCAGGCCTCTCTCCCCTCTGCTGCAGAAGGCCCCACGGCCTCCGGTGAACTGGCCCCCATCACCCAGACCCCCAGGAAAGCTAAGTCCTCAACCGCGGGGTCTCGTTCCACAAGGGAGACCGCGGACTGGGGAGGGACAGCACGGATGGACACTGGCCCCACTAAAACAATCCTCTTCTCCCCTGAAATCCTGGCCACTCTTACCTGCTTCTGCTCCTGTCCTGCCACATGTTCTCAACCTCCTGTCCTCTTCAATGTGCTCACACACAGGCGATCGGGCCCCTGGGACCCCATTCTCCAGAATGAATGACATCCCAGCCCCACGGCTTCTGTGACACCCCAAGGCTGGGCAGCTCTGAAGTCTGGACCCACCACGGCCTCCTCCTGGGCCCCGGCAAGCCCGTGGGTCTGACATCACACCAAATGTGTCCCCCTGGAAACCCACACGCACCTTCCTGCCCCCCAAGGTTTCCTCTTTCCTCGATATTCCACCATCCCTGACTCCGCCTCCCTATCCTCCATGCTGAAAACCTCACCAAAGGCTGCTAGCCGCTCACCTGACAGGTCTCAAATCAGCCCCAGCTCCGGAGCCCAGCACTGTCGCAGGGCTGACGTGTGGAGAAGGCCACAGCTGCTGAGTCAACCATCCATGTCCCAGTCTGCGCTCCTGCCTCCCCCCGGGCTCTCCCCACTGCCTACTCCACCACACAGGGGCTACATGGAACCTTCCAACTGAAAATCCATCAGCAGGTCCACTTCTCAGGATCCATCAAGGACCTGCCACTGCCCTCAGGATAAACTGAAAAGTCCCGAGGCCCCAGATGGCCCGTGCGGAGCCGGTCGGCAGGAACGTCCTCTGGCACCAGCTCCCCTCAGTCCCGCAACTGTGTCAAGAGCTCCACCGGAAACACCCTGGCCCTCTTGAACACCCATGGGGTCCTGTCTTTCCAGAGCATCCCGCCAGCCCCGGCCTCCCTGAGGGCTGAGACTCCGGCCTGGGTCCACTCCAGCAGGTGCGCCTCCCCAGCGCCCCCCTGGGTCCACCACAGCTGCGCAATCGCCTGCGTCCTTCTCAGCCCGACGGCCACACCACACACAATCTGCCGAGTGGTAACCACAGCCTACGTCGCCTCGTGTTCCCAGGGCCAGCACAGCCTCCGGGACAGGGCAGACATGGACTGCTTCCCGAATGAAGGGAGTGACTCAAAGGAGCGCTCCTTCAGCCAAAAAGCATACAAATCAGCTTTATCAAGACTAACTTCCTAAGAAATTACAATAAACCATTCTGCAAACACATGAAAAGATGATGAACTCATCGAGCAAAGGTGGGGAATGTGGCAAAGTCAATGGGCACGCGTGCTATAAACATGGATTCCCCAGCTCTGAAACACACTCCGGGCCTACGAGCATTGTCTGCAGGGACTCAGAATTTGGCTACGGATAAAGACAAACAGAACACAACCCTAACACAAGTACACAATGTCACGGTGCCCACGCTGGCCCCAAGAACACGGACATGCCCTATGAATTCTCACGCAGTCCCCAGTAAAATCTGGCCTGAGGATCACAGGCACCTCCCTCTGGGCATGGCAGGCACGTCAGGATAGGCGACGTGCCCACTGGGTGACTCAGATGCAGAATGCAAACTCACGGGTGCGAGTGTAGACGGCAGTGTGCTCAGGTGTGGTAAGGACGCCGCGGGGGGGGACGGCACCGGAGACAAAAGAGGAGGGGGGAGTCTGAAGAAGTCGACGGCAGCCTGGAGGTCTTCATCAAAGCAGCCATCACGTCCCGAGAAGTTGGCGCCGTCCTCGTTCCTCTGCACGGAGACCTCAGGATCCGGGCCCTCGGCAGACCCGGGGTCGGGGTCGGGGTCAGGGCCAGGGCCAGGGCCAGGGCCAGGGCCAGGGCAGTGAGCGGCTGCACTGGGCCCCTCTCTGCCCAGACTCTGACAGGCAGAGAGGTCGCCCTCTATTTCCATGGACACCTCTGTCAGGCATGTCTGCAGGGCGGCGGCTCTGAGGGGACCGCCTCCCGCGGGAGGGGGCGCGCTGTCGCCTCTGGACTCCCCAGGTGCGGGGGGGTTTTCTTTGGCAGGTTTCTCTGTGGGAGACAAAAGTCAATACTAAGCGTCTATGTATCGAGAAAACGTTAACAAAATATTCTAACCACTCAAAATGCTTGTATTACTGAGTAAACCCAAATAAGCAGAAACGCCCTCTAAGAGGTAACCTACCAATCCCTTCCCATAGATTATTCTAGAAGGCCTGAGCGCATTTCCCGTAAGTGCACTTCCCTCGCAACGAGCAAGCCAAGAGGGTGGGCAGGCGGAGGGAGGGGAAGCCCCCGGCCCACGGGCAGCAGGGCGCCGGGGCGGACCGGCACCAGGACGGTGGGGAACGGGCCTGGACGGCACGCGCGTTCCTCAGTAAACCTTCCACACAACCAGCAGGGCTGGGGAGGGGCAGCTCTGGCATAGACACCGGGAACATGATCTTCTCTGTCTGAAAAGCAATCAAAAATCAGCCAACATCAAGCCCGTATTTATACAATGCTCTAATTAAGGGACTCGACTGGGTCACATAAATACTTTGTATTTTAGCACAACAGGAAAGCTACTGTAAAAAGCAAGTGGCTTGGGGGTCTTGATTTTGGTGAGCTGCAGTGAACTGTCAGGGAAGATATGTGTGTCCCGGGAAACAACTGCAAACAATCATCTGTCATATATGAAAGTTGTCAACATAATTTTTCCACAAGACCCATGGCTGCCTGGAGAAGGGACTGACTGTTGGGCTGGGGACGGCCTGAAACGTCTCGCAGAGCCAGTAAGAAGTTCTCTAAATAGGCTGGGAGCACCTCATGGGCCCTGGAGCCAACCTGAAGACGGACCCAATCACCAAAGCGGGAAAAACTTGAACAATGAAATGATATGATGAATTATGATGCAAAGAATAAAGAATTCCAATGCTTATGTGCGGAAGGCATGAGAGAAATACAAAATCGCTAACAGACGAGGTAGTGACTGTAGCACACAGGCTTTGCCAGCGGCCTAGAGCAGGAGAGAAACAGACCATAGGCAGAGTATCCGAGCGTCTCCCTCAAGACAAGCCATGGCGACTTAGCTGCAGAAGCCTGGCGGACACCACCTTAACCAAGCAATCCTGCTCGCCCCCCGGGGTCCTCCACCTCCACCCCCTTCCTGGCGCAGTGCCCCGAGCAGAGCGCCAGGGCACCGCTGTGCAGTTCTGGCCATAAATACAGTCTGAACCTCGTGTGACAAAACAGTACACAGGCAAAACCGATGGATTTCCCACAAAATACTTCCTCTCAAAGTGTCAAACACACGAGACAAAGCGAGATGGATTGATCACCAGACTGGGGGCCGACATGCGGGGTGGGGGGGCTGCTGGGGGCAACGTGGGCTCGGGGATGGAAACGCGGCCTGGAGCGAAATTGGAGGCGTCCGCGTGAGGCTCAGCTCGGCTGAGAGACCTGCACTAAGTGTCAGATCCAGGGAGTCTGGGTGAGAGTCTAAGGGAATTCTCTGCATTATTTTCATAAATGTTCTCATATAAAACCAAAAATTTGAAAAGAAAGAGTATGTTTTAGGATTTAAGATTCCAAAGATGCCACGTTCTCCTCTTTACTTGAAAGTTAACATCAAGCCACAGACTTACTCCTCAGAATAGTCTTTTAAATAAAAACGTCAGATTATTAAATGAAAAGCCCTTCCACTAACATCTTTAACAAGTCAAGGGCTCGTAATAAAATACGAGTGCCACCTGCTGAAGCAGACGGGACGGACCCAGGCTGGTTCTGCCTAAATGCAGGGAGATGGATTCGGAGCTGCAGGGACAGGCTCCGCAGGCCCCACTGGGCTGTATTAGCGCAGCCTCTACCCAGACTGTGACAGTCTACTAACAGCACGCCTCTCTCCACCTCGCACCCCATCCCAGGCCCCTCTCCACCTCGCACCCCATCCCAGGCCCCTCTCCACCTCGCACACCCTCACGAGCTCTGAATGAAGCACTAACAAGAACCAGGAACTTGCCGAGCAACATTTTTCTGAGGGAGCTTTGCCTTCGGAAGCCTGAGAGTAAAAACTAGTACCCATCTCTACAGATTTAGATCCTCAATGATCTGGGAATTCATAGCAGCTAACGATAAGAAACAAGTAAAATGGAAAAAAAGGCAAGAAGCACTTTCCTCCTGCGCAAGACTGCACACTTCTCCCCATCCACTCTGGTATGACCAACACCTGTTTCCAAATCCTAACTCCTGGGTCGGGTGTATGCGAGCACATGGTCGGATGCCTCCACCACGGCCCCTGCAAATCAGGGCATCCCACAGATGAAGCCAAATCTCTGAAAATGCATCAGGGGGCGGTGCTGCGCAGTGCCAACGTGACGGCGTGGGAGGAAACAGACCCTCGTCCGACAACTCCGGAAGTTTCAGGGAGACGCAAGCGCAATAGACGGACACTACAAGGCCAACCGAAGAACCAGAGTGTTCCAGGAAAGCCACACTCAGCTCGGCTGCTGCTGGATCTGGAAAGAGCCATGCCCCCTGGTCTCGGGCTGGCTCCTGCCACATTTGCTCCATCGTGTGTCTGTCCAGTTCCCCGCCATTTTAAGCATTAAAAGCCGAAGGCACTTTTAATTTTATTTGAATTTTATTCCAGGTCCCACAGAAGGGAGCGGAGTCCTGTGTGATTAGGCGTACCCATGCTGGCCCAGGTCATTCCTGTGACATGGGATTCAGGAGACACTACAAACTAAAGGCATATGATACCCAGGGTAAACATTTCTACTTTCATATATGAGAGATACTTCCGGGAGCTTCTCTCTCACCTGGGACACATCTGCTGCCTTCACCAGGTATTCTGTGTGTTGTGTTTATACATAGCCAGAGCTCCTTCAGAAGCAGTTTTACTTTTCCTGTGAAAAAGAGTAAAGTATTAGGACACGTCACTTGACCGCACCTACACAAGGCCGAAACATACTCGTGGGACATCGGCTCTCAGAGACCCAGAAAACTAGGTACCTGCAACATCTCCTGCAGATCCAACCACTACGTGCAACACTCCGCTGCGGACGAGAAGGCCTGTGATGCTTCAGCTCAACCCTGAAGGCTGACTACACGTGTGGTTTTGTTCAGGGAGGTGGGGTGGGGAAATGAGAGGGCAGACGATTCAAAAGACCAAATCTACTGGCTGTTAAAGGTCTGTCACCTTTGAGTAGGCGTGGACCAAAGGCTTCTCTGGTGAGAGGTGAGGGATGGGAGCACGGACAGAGCACCGACAGAATGAGCGCCGTCAGAGAGGCCGCTCTCCGTACACTACACACAACAGCAGAGACGCATCCCTCAGTCACAGCAAGGGTGTCAGGAAACCCCTGAGAACAGACCACGCTGTAACTCACCCGGGGGCTTCATGGATAATGGAAAATCCATTAACATTTTTCAGGGGTAACGGGGTGGGAGACAAAATGTGTGTGTATAAACAAATGGAAAGGAAGAGAGAATCACACACACGAGCAGACACACAGAGAAGCTTACGCTTCTATAAGGAGAGTGAAAGCCCTGGAATTTGTATAAATTTTCAAAAGGGTCTAAATTCCAAAAATAGTTAAGAACCATTGGTTCAAGTTGAAAGGTACATATTTCTACAGATTTAGATCCTTAATGATCTGTGAATTCAGACGTTCGTAACTAAGATAGGTCTAATGAAATTCATGTAACATTAAAAACATGACACTATAGTTTTAAAGTGAGTTTAACATTATTATATACCTACATTCCAAAAACTCCCAGAACAAAAAATATTCATAAAAATTTAAGTATGAATGAATAGCTTGTGGTCAAATCTACATAAAAAGACCAACCACGCTAATAAAAGTTCAATTAAAAATACGCTTTAAGTGTTAGGTAATTTCAGGCCATCTCAAGCTCCATTATAGTTTCCCTGAAGTTCTTAAATTAGCCTGAAGCATTTATTGAAAATACTGAAATCTTTAATCCAGTTCTAGAGAAGATAAAAGACCAACCTTTTAAACCAAAGTATCTGCAAGGATTCATACTTTAAAACAGGTCAGCCCTACTGAAGCTGGCAGACTGCAATGCCCCGAATGGGGACCAGGGTAAGTGGTGAAAACACAGTAATGGGCAAGTTTAAAAAAAAAAGTCTGACATTTCCAGCCTCTCCTGAGCCAAGGCAGCTTCTGACTTTCACTGTGTGTGAGCCACATCCATCCCTGGGTTCCAAAGTTCTTCAGTAAGTAACTTAACTACACTGTGATTTAACCTACCCAAAAGCCTGCTTCCAAACACTGTAATCCCCTTTGCTTAAATGACCTGACCAGGGTCCCTGCTTATTACGTACACCCAAAGCAGCAAATAAAGAACCTTAAAAGAAAAGAAAAAAAAGTTACTTTTCTATCCTTATGTTGGCTATTAACCAGAGCTGTGCCTGTTCTGAGAGTAGCCATTCCTAGCAAAGCAGAAAAAGTCCACCCTGTGATTTCGTTCCTCAGCGGTGAAGAGAAAGCCTCGTTAAGCTGTGCCGCACGCCTGTCCCCACTGCTGTCAGATCCTCCCGGTGTCAAGCTCCAAGGCAGGAGGAGCAGCTAGTACCTGTGCGCGCCACGGGTGCGTCAGTTCCCAGTGTGAGCACCGGGCTTCCTGCGTCATGACGAGCGCACAAGTGTGTTTTAGTCTCTGTGTGGGCGTGAGCTTTGCTCCGGTTTTTCCTTCTCAAACACTCGATTATTCTGAATTCTGATCCTGATAAGCCTTTACCGTCTGCTTGTCCTTTCCCACACAAAACCGCAGTGGGGTCTGAGTACGAGGGGGAAATTCACATCTTGATCCGGCCAGCATCTGGCCCAGGAATGTCGCGCTCACTTACGTGACCTGCTCTTGATGAGGTTCATGGTTCTCCCGGCTGAGGCCTGGCGCACACTGTTCACAGGTTTTTCTCTTCCTAGACGGCTGACGGTCCTGCCGCCTTGGAGAAGGACTCGTTCCTATCCCGTCTCTATTCTGACAAGTTACCACTGGGCACTGCGGGCGTCCACGGGGTACACCCACTCTGCCAGCACAGCTGGCACACAGTCGTACCATTTGAAATGATGACCATTCTGACCCATCTGTGCTGCCCTGCTCCACTGAGTACAGAGAGCACATGGTGCAGGGCACGGAGAGCACACGGTGCAGGGTCAGAGAACACACGGTGCAGGGCATGGAGAGCACACGGTGCAGGGTCAGAGAGCACACGGTGCAGGGTCAGAGAGCACATGGTGCAGGGTCAGAGAGCACACGGTGCAGGGCACGGAGAGCACACGGTGCAGGGTCAGAGAGCACACGGTGCAGGGCACAGAGAGCACACGGTGCAGGGTCAGAGAGCACACGGTGCAGGGCAGGGAGAGCACACAGTGCAGGGGACGGAGAGCACACGGTGCAGGGGACGGAGAGCACACGGTGCAGGGGTCGGAGAGCACACGGTGCAGGGTCAGAGAGCACACGGTACAGGGCACGGAGAGCACACGGTGCAGGGCACGGAGAGCACACGGTGCAGGGCACGGAAAGCACACGGTGCAGGGCACGGAGAGCACACGGTGGAGAGCACGCCTGTCTGCTTCTCACAGTAGTGACGTGGCTCTTCACACTTCACCTTGTTCGATTTCAAAACGTGTGTTTCTGTTATTACCTCTCCAAATATTTTTCCATGAGGAACGGGTACTTCCCCCTTCGGCAGCGGTTGCATGTAGTATTCCTGAGATAAATCCGTAAGTCATACTTGTGTGTGTTCCCTGTCACTACTGAACGTGAGTCCCCAAAGCGTCACTGAGAGTTTTGCAGCCCTGCTCCTGAGTGAGTGCACTCAGAGTCTGGAGGATGTGAGCCCGTCACTCTCAGCCGCCTTTGGAACAGCCCTATTCGAGTTCGAGAAAATGACATGGAAAGCGGCCTGTGTTTTTCTAAGTCCTGAAGTAAATACGGAACAATAAAGACAGTCACCTCGTTCACTGAAGCCTTTATAGAGCTCCCCTGTAAGTCATCTGGATGTTCGATGGTGTTAGAGCTTTATTATTTTTTAAATTTCTTCTGGGTTACTTTTCCGTTCAGGTTCACGACAACCGTCCCAAGTCAATCTGAGCATGTTTTCCTTGACATTGGCCCATTTGACAACCACCATCAAGTCTGAAGATAACTTGTGAACTAAGGGATTCTCTAACTGCAGTTTTGTTCCGGTCTCCCAGTGCTCGTGCTTCTGTCCTTGCCTGTCTCGACTGCACCTGGCACAGAGCTGCGGGCCCCACCAGCCTTGCAAGGATCCGGCTGCTCGTTTCAATGGCCCCGAAATCAAGTGCTTTGTTTCCTGTTTCATCGACTTAGGTCCTTCCTTCCATTTTCCTTAGTTTCTGCTGCATTTTCCTACTTTGTTATTCATCTTCTGTAGCTCTTGCTTTCTAGAATAATCACGTAAGACCGCTGATTCCTGTGAATGCCATACTTGCAGGATCTCAGAGACTTCGATACTGCCCTACTATTGTTTCCTTCCGAAAGGGTTTAGTATTTCAGTTTTTATTTTCTGTTATCCAAGACATGGTTTGTGTTTATGCACGTTCAGTTACCAGATAGGTTTGGATAGTATTTTTCCCCCCTTTGGGCAAGGGCAGGATTTTTATTAATATCTTTCTAAATATAAGTATCTTAATACTGTATTAAGCTATAATTCCTATTGTCTAGAAGTCAGCCTTCATATATGTTGAAAAGTAGTTTAAATAATTCTAGGTTTGTGGTTTAAAAGGATTAGATAGAAATCACCAATCTGCAATTAGGAAATCAATTCCTCCTCCTACTTTGTCTGCTTTTACAAATCACTGTTTCTGAGAAGAATACTAAGGCCTCTCGTGGAAGCAATGTGACTATTCCCTCTAGAATTCCCAGGCATTTTTACCTGACACAGCTTCATGTTCTTAGGTCTATGGCAGTAGCATCTTCTTGGTGAACTGTCCCTTTAATCAACCTGGATATTCCCTTTTAATTCATGTAAACTCACTTCTAGGCTTGAATTACTTTCTGCCTGATTTCAGCTTTCAAGTTAGCATTTGCTTGAAATTCCTTTATCTGTCCCTCTATATTCAACTACATTCGATTTTAAAAGTCCTTCCCACGAACATGTCAGAAACGAGGGTCATACACAATCACACTCAACACCCGAGAGGTCTTTCGAGTATAAACATTGCGTGTATCCTGCTCTTGGGAGTTTCCTGCAATTACTTCTTGCTGACCTTCTCTCCCGAGGGCTCTGTCCTCCCTTCGGACTGAGGACTACGGTAACATCTAGGGTCTTGCTTTCCATATTCGAGAACTCGAGAAGCCCACTGGCTCAATCTCAGAGCAGCAGCCGATGGGTATGCTCTTGGACTTTCCCTAATGACTTTAACTCTATTTTTCACATTTTTTCCTCGTTCATGATTTAATCCCGTTTCTTCAGGGTTTTTCTCCTGGACTTCAGTGGCTTCCTTCCTAATGATGCTGCTTCTCAGTTTTAAATGAAAATCGAGGCAAGACATCTTTGAGAGCCAGTGTATATTCTTCTTCAGCCTCCACTCCCCTGGCAATAAACGAAGGTTCTCATTTCATGGACCTACAGGACTCTACCTTCGGACGGAAGGGGTGCAGAGTGATGCAGTTATGAGGATTCACACGGAGAACAGAAGTATCTCATTTTCTGGGAACTTGAGTGGCTATCCTTCAAAGCAGCCATAATTACTCAATTTCCTGATTTCCTGACATCCACACCCACTCCGAGTGCCTCCTATGTAATAAATGACACTTCACAGAACAGAACTCTGGGCCACAGCGTGTAGACAAGGACCAGAAACAGTTTCTGAAACCGGAAGGCTACATGACTTTCCCCCGTGGATCAGTTACCTGGCAAACCTCTCCTGTCCTGCTCCTTCTCGCACCCCCAGCGCCTCTGATCTGAAGACAGGCCGGGCTTCTGCAATGAAACTTGCTTTTTGAGGGCTGCTATTTTCTCTGTAGTTTTGGGTTTCATCACCAACTGATACCATCTGCTTTACATTTTCCTCCACTAGTAGTAAACTTTTAACTCTAAATTAACTCTAAAAGAGAGGTTTTTTTTTTTTTCTGTCATCTTTAACAGAATTTAGAAGGAATGAAAGGCAAATGTGGCATTCAGGCAGACTTTTTAAAAATGAAGTCAACCCAATACTCTAACTTGTGAATTCTTTCAGAAGTACAGATGGCCCTTGAATGACGTGGGGGTCGGGGCACCAGCAGTTAAAAATCCACATGTAACTGTGACTCCCCCAAAACCTAATTGCTAATAGCCCACTATTAACCAGAAACCTTCCTGATAACATCGCAGAGAGTAACACACATATTACGTCATATGCATCATATGCTGTAATCTTACAATGAAATAAGCTAGAAGAAAGAACATGTTGAAAATTCAGAAGCAGCATTCAGCATGGTGTGTACTGTAGTTACAGGAAAAAACCCCACATATAAGTGGATACGTGTGCAGTTCAAACGACTGTTAAGGGCCAAAACAGTGCATTAAGAGAAGCGTTAAAGGCCTACTCAGGAAGTAAATCCACCAAGGTCCTTGGCTAAATAATTCAGATTCCTAAAGACTCCATTTGTTCAGAAACAGAATGTACAGCAGACAAGGCCCTCACCGTCGCCGTGAGGGCAGATGAAAAGACCAAAGAAAACATAACATAAGGCTAGAGAGCAACCACAGGGATGGGGGGAGGTTCGGTTTTAAACAGCAAGGCCTGAGAACAGTGGATCCTAAACAAACCCGCCAGTGGCAGAGAGAAGACAGTGACGCCAGCAGCGGACAGCTGGCCGGGAGAGCCCAGCCAGGCGCGCCCGCTGCTTCCCTGGGCAGCACCCTCCTGCTCGAAGCCTGGCTTTCCACGTGGGAGAGCAGGAAGAGGAGGGTCAGAGCACACGGAACTACGAGGTGGGACAGCAGTGAATGGCAAACCGGTGCCCAGGAAACTGAAAGGTGTCAACTATTAAAGCCTCAAGCCCAGGGAAAAGGGGCTTGTGCTCTGAATTTAAAAAAAAAAAAAGGTTAGGAAGACACAAGGTAAGGTAAAGGAGACTTCTGAAGAGACACTATCTACATGCTCAGAACCCAAGTGGTTATAGTAATTTTCATTTGGAGGGAAAATTACACACCAGTGAATGAAAATACCATTAGTTGCTTATTTATCATTTTAAATCCATCCCTATCAAGAAAGCGTGGAACAAAGCAGAAATTCACTCCCTCCGTTTTAAAAATGAAGAACAGGGGCTCCTGGGGGGCTCAGTCGGTTGAGTGCCCGACTCTGGCTCAGGCTGTGAGGTCCCGGTTCATGGGTTTGAGCCCCGTGTCGGGCTCTTCGCTGACAGCGCAGAGCCTGCTTGGGGTTCTCTGTCTCCCTCTCCCTCTCCCTCTCTCTCTCTCTCTGCCCTCCCGACTCACACTTTTCTCTCAAAATAAATAAATAACTTTAAAGAAAGAAATAAAATAAAAATGAAGAAAAAACACAAAGAAGGGAAGTAAACAGCCCAGGATCAGACAATAAAGAGGAAGATGAAAGCAAAAACTCCCAATTTCTCAGCTTCCAGGGTTAGACCTTCTTGCCCACGAGGTAACACACCCGATGACAAAATGCACACCTGGTTCCCCCACGACTGCCCTGTTACTTTCCTATATAAATTTTGGCCTTCCCCAAGTTCTTCTGTCCTCCAAAGACAGAGTAGAAGGCTTTGACCCCAGTTTTCCTGCCTGACTTTAATAATCATTATACATTTGGCACCTAAGAAATTTTATGAATTAACTTGGTAAACTGTAACTTTGTAAGAAAACTATACTTATTTATTGAAAAGTATGGAAAGTATATCTCTGACAATTTTGTTTCCCAAACAACATTGCTTTTTGAGTCTTTTATTCGCTGTTTTATTTGATCAGACAGCAAGGAGGTAACACATGCAGATGTGAGGAAGACGTAAAACAGGGCTTCTCTCACATGAACATCCGCTCGACCTCAGAATTTTCATAATTACAGGTAAGAGCAGCAAGCTTCATCCCAAACTACTAAACATAACGCATAGTTAAAAAGAAACCTGTCACGTACTCACTTTTATCTATGCTTCCGTAAGAATCGCTTGAAATTTGTGTCCCAATATGTCTCAACTCTAAGAACACGGGGGGAAAAGCTGTTAATAAAGAATACTGCATGCTGAAACAGAATTTTTAAGTAGGCATAAAGTGAGTCCTCACCCTTTTCAGTTTTCTGTTTAGAGAATTCATCAAGCCGTTCCTGTGAACACAAAGGGCCACCAGTGTTTGTAGGGACAGAGGGGGACACAGGGCGTAGGCCCCCACACCCAACGCAAGATGGGGAGCCGGGAGGGCCCTGTTTGTAGGGACAGAGGGGGACACAGGGCGCAGGCCCCCACACCCAACGCAAGACGGGGAGCCGGGAGGGCCCTGCGGGCTGTTTCATTGGGCGGCTTCGCTCCTGACGCCCGAGAGACCCTGACCTGCTGGGCTGGCGGATGCTACGGGGCCGAGGCCGGTGGTCCGCGCATGCATGCCATTCTCTCTTACCTGTGTCTTCCTGAATTCCTTCTCCAGTATCTTCTTCTCATTCCTCAGTTGCTTGAAGTCCTGAGTTTGCCTGACAGCAGCCTCTTTCAGGAATCCGACGAAGGAGAGAGACAGCGGTAACTTACCAGCTTGACGGGCACCGGCAGTGAGATACTCACAGCGTACTCTGAGCCCCTCACTTCACAGAACTTCAACACCAACTTTATAAAACGTCAGTGCTCCTTCAGCACTGGCCAGTCAGGGACAGATGCGGAACACGTGTTGTTCACGCTGTCATCTGTGACACCACAGCCCTGGAAGAGGCCTCACGACTCCTTTCCAATCCCAGCACGACCAAGCCCACGCCCGCTGGTCAGGCGAGGACCCAACACACACGGACTTCCAGAGGGAGGGGCACTGCTCTCCCTTGCTCTTCTGCAAGAAGGACCGTTCACGCTTCAGAGACTTTAGAAGCGTGGCTTCGTCTGGGAATAAAGCTCGCACCCTTCTCTGGATTGGGGAGGGGTACAACCTTCTCCGGGCTTGTTACGCTGCTGTGCCCTCCGGGCGTTCCCTTCAACAAACGCGTGGGTCTAGCGAACACCTTTGTTCTGGACCTACTTTTAAGGTACTGCTACGGCTCTTCCCTAGATCTTCAGCAAATTCTTCAATCTGGTGTTTGGTTCTGAAGCATTATGGCCCAAATATATTAGTAAGAATCTAACCAGCACTGACTTTACCGGAATCTGTTCAGACACAACTGACGCGAAAACTAAAATCCCATAAACGGCCATGGTAACGATCCAGTCCTGACTACTCCGACACGGCTGAGTTTCTCTTTACCTGACTATCATGCCATATCCCTGACGAGGAAAAAATATTTTTGTCACACGGGAAATAAAGGCTACACTTTTGCGTCAAAGGAAATCTGTTCTAGAAGCTACAGTCTCCCAGGCATTTGAGGTGTCTACACACAGTCTTCTGATTTCAGGCGTCTACCCACAGTCTCCCGGGCATCTCAGGTGTCTACAGAGTCTCCCCGTTTCAGGCATCTTTGAGACATTTCCTAAAATAGACACCTCTCCCCACGCACTAGCAAGAGAAAGCAGATACTTAAGAACACAGTCATATCACATTTACTGCCATATTGGCAGTGTTTGTGCAGAAACCCAATCAGAGGGAAAGTTGTTAAAATATTTACAGGGTTTAAATCTAAAAAAGCAGGCTCAATCTAGGTAAATTAATGAGGAGAAATATTTTCAGCTAGCTCTCTTCTCTATGTCCTGATCCAATTACATTTAAATCCTCACTCCTCACTCCACATGGAAAATGAGTCAAGCACTGAAGCAGGGTGGGGGCAGCGTGACGAAGAGCCCCAGAAGAAGGGGGAAGTGGAGCAGGGGTGCAGCCAGCAAAGCCCCACAGCCCCTCCCCAATGTCTCCCCATGTGCCAACCACCTAACGTGAGGGGAAAGAACCCAAGAAAGGACCCTGAGGTCAGTCCCTGAAAGGGCTACTGGCTGCCACACGCGGACTCAGCTGACCCTCTCACGGCCCTCGGTGCCCTGCCTCCTCGGTGTAGACCAGAAGCCCGAGTCCAAACGCTGGGGCAGGGAGGGGGTCAGGGACAAAGGAAAGATGCCCAGTGCAGGCAATTTCTCAGAACCTTCCCAGGGATGCATCATAACTATTTGAAAACATCAAGTTTCCTGGTACTTAAAGTGGCATTTTTGAGAAAGCCTCATGAAACTCAACTTTCAAAATTAAACCCTGTGACTGACTGCTGCTTTTTAAGGTAAAAATACGGGCCGCTACTATTCTGAGTACACCACATTTCCAAGATGTGCCACACGGCACGCTCGTATCCCTCCCCGGGAAGGGGGCACCGCTGTCCAACTTCTCACAGGTGATGCCCTGGGCACGCCCGCGAGAACCACGCCACCAGGCCGAGTCCCACAACTCTGCGGGGCCACCGGGCGCTGGGTGAGAAGACCAGTGACCTCCACCAGCTGGGTACCAATAGTGCCCTTTACCTTCCAGCTTCTTCACCTTGGCTTCTAGTTTCTTCTTCCTGGTGAGACAATTTTGTAAGTTAAAAAGGTAAAATAGTCGGCTTTCAAACCAAAACATGTATGTTACAATTCACGGTACACGTATCTTTCTAGGTCACTACACTACACAAGAAGGGCAGGTTGGTTGTGACGAGCATCACGCGTCAACCCCCGGAAGGGTCGGCGGCTGTTCTGAGGCAGAGCAAGCTCGACAGAGGCGCTAGGCTGCCCAGCGTGTGCTGGCTCGAGAAAGAACTGTGCTTCTCTGCCAAGTCTGGGGCTTCCCTGGGCCGCAGCGGCCTCGCCGCCAGACCGAGCTGACACGTGCGGACCGACTCCGAGCAGCAGTGCAGCACGGATGCTGGCGCTGTGACTCCCGGGGGCACTCGAGGTGGCAGGTGCTCACAGACCCATGCCACAGGACGCAGGGGCTGCTGCGATGCCCCGGTTTTCAGGCACACTGGGGGCCAGAGCGGGTAGGAGACTCCCAGAAACAGTCTGTGTCACCACGAGTCATGTCCGCGTCACGGCACTGGCTGTGGAGCTCACACGCTCTGTGAGGAGTCAGGAAATAGTCAACCCGGTGCTCTCAAACAGCTCTTGTAATTAATGGTGATGAGGGCCCCACCGCGCAGGGCACAGGGAAGGAGCGGCGGCCGCACCTGAGGATGCACAGAGACGCACGCAAGTGCACGGACAGACCTAAAAACTTCTTTGGAGTTCTTTCTTTGGGCAGCTCTTTAACACGTCAAGGCTTCTTAGTGCTCCTTGTGACCCTTCACAGGAGGTGTAACCTCCATTTTACAGATGGAGAGACTAAGGCTGAAGGACTGACTCGTTTAGGATCACAAGGTTCGTTTCAGCCAACAGCCCAAAGACAGAGAAAAGAGAAATAGTCCTGATTCAAGGATTAGCTCTTTTCAAAAACGAAAACCGTTTTTCCACAGTTGTCTTAACACTTACTGAGCATCTGTTTTCAAGCATTCTTCCTTCACACGCGCATACTCCTGATGAGTGTTCTGGTACAACTTCAGAGAACTCTGGAGAGAGAAGACACCTCGCCTTACTGAAAGTCAGTGACCGTCAGTGGTAGCGTATTTTGACCTTGACAAGCAAAATAGTTATTACTTAGCAGTAAGAAGTTAACCAAATGAATACATACGTCAGGCAGGAAACCAGGGTATAATTCTTTCAACATTTTAATAAAGACACCCAGATCCTTAATATAGACGTAATATGATTAACAGTCTCATCGAACAAACCTAAAAACATTAAAATATGCTAATTTTAGGGCAACTCCAAATCTCCCTAATACTGATAAGTGAATATTTTTGTCTCAACCAGTTAAAATTCAACAAAATCTAAGAAATTCTAGAGCTTAATAAATAGAAGTTATCATTTTTATTATACAAAAATATAAGGCAAATCATTATACTTGACAATAACTGGGAAAAATGTGTCACACCCCTTAACGTGGACATCCCGGCGGCCCGCACAGAACAGGAAGGACCCTGTCCTGGGCGCTGTGTCCCACAACGCGCACATGCTGGGCCTCTAGCTGCCGCAGCTCTGAGAGGGCTTTCATGACCCTTTGGACACGAGGGTCCACAAGCTGACTTATTCTAAAGCCACAGAGAACGAGTGACGAGTGAGGGCCTCTCACTGGAGTCTGACGCCAGCGTTCGTGCTCCCTCTTGGCTGTGGCTGCTGAGATGATTATGGATGAGAGGCAGACAATTCAATGCTGTGGCTGTTGCCGGTTCACCTTCTTTGCGTGGGGAAATACAGAATAAACTTTCTACCCAAGTATTTAGACAGTCACTGCTGAGCAGGTCACACTTCCCATCAGGGCACGGCCCTGCTAGGATGGCCAAGTTGAGGGCTGGGAGGCAAAGACACTGCTGTGACAAGGGCCTGGAGAACAGGCTGAGATGCCAAGCGTCACTCCAGTGTGGCTACAACATGGCTCAAGCAAACCAACCAACTACTTCACTGGCATCTGACTTCCCTTATCTGTAAAAGCCATAAATTCTCTCCTAAGACTCCTGGAAAGAGTAAGTCGAAATTTATACCGAAGTGCAAGTTTACAGCAGGTTTTTTGCACTGCCCCCCAAGTTTACAGGATTTTAAACCAACTGTTTTACTGCAACTTGATTTTGAAACAGAGGACATGATTTCTCTACCTTTGAATTTGAATTTTTGCATGTAATTTTATAATTAAAGCAAGACCAATGCGAAAAGGCAATCAGCGGGACACATAAGAGCCCTAAAAATTCAGAGTTAGCAGGTTCCTCTGCAGAACCTCAAAGAACGCAGAAGCGACCAACACACCATCACAGGGCTCATGATTACTGGGAGGACCAAGCCATTAATCAACTGGGCGACGTTCTCTAAAAATAGTAATACACTTAACGATTTTTGACTAGCACCTGTTTCCTTTGTTAAGACATAAAATGCCCCCTCTTTCCAATGACAATGAATAAGCAGATCTTAACTTTGGAAGATAAAGCTTTGTAGGGAAAGCCCTTCAGGTACCTTCTTCTCTTCTAGCTCTGCTTTTAAAGATCCCAGTTCTTCCTGACATCTCTGCAGAGGAGAAATCTTTTGAAGCATCTGTTCCACTTGGTGGTGCAGAGTGCTGTTCTCTCTAAAAATGGACGATGCATTAGCGTTAGCGTCAGTGTGCAAAAGTACCTCCAGCACGTCACCAAATAGATCTACTGCTGGTTCCCTGTTTTTCCTAACGTGGAACAAAAAAGGAATGAAAGATTATCTCGTTCTAAATGCATTCTATTTACACCACCATGATCTCCATACTGCCCTGTATTCCTTTGACATAACATCTATTTCTAATAAAGAGCACATGAAAAAGCTACTCGAGATATTCTCAGTCTGATGGAGAACACATTAAAGAACAATCTACCAAGTAGTCTGGCTTTTCCAATCTTGAATTCACCCTCACTCCCTGAAATGAAATGACAGGCAGTTTTGTGACCCGGTTTGTAACAATGTGCTGCCTTCTTCTCAGTGACGAACCTGTTCAGAGTACGAAACACTGCTAAATTTTAAATCTATTTCAAATTGTTCAAAATACACACGGTAACTGCATTAAACAGTCTAATTCATTCAGACAACAACGTGATTAGCAGTAAGCTTCGGTTCAATGGCAATGCCATCAGTACAAGCATCAAAAAGTCAAACACCGGGCTGTAATCTAAGACCTGAGTAAGAAATTGGTCTGGATAAGACAATAGTAAGGAAAATGTGAATCTTCTTCTACTATGACCATTAAAGCGATGTTCTATATAATGGATCGATCCTATGTGGCACTGGATTGAGTCTGTTTAAAAAAATCTAGTCTTGGACCGCCTGGGTGGCTCAGTTGGTTAAGTGTCCGACTTCAGCCCAGGTCATGATCCCACACTTTGTGAGTTCAAGCCCTGCATCAGGCTCTGTGCTGACAGCTCAGAGCCTGGAGCCTGCTTCAGATTCTGTGTCTCCTTCTCTCTCTGCCCTTCCCCCGCTTGCACTCTGTCTCTCTGACTCCCAAAAATAAACAAACACTAAAAAAAAGGTTTTTTTTAAAGTCTTTAAAACGTTTACCGCGAAACAATGATGCAAACAGGTATCTTACCTTCTTGCGAACTGCAGCTGTGAAGCTTGTTAAAGAAAACTGAGTCTGATCTATTGACACGTGTCTGAAGGGGACACTCACTTTAAGAGTATCTGTAATAACCCCTGTTCAGTATACATACAGGCAAGATCACAGTTCCTAGAAAACAATTATTCCAAGTTCCATTTATAGCACAGTAAAAAAACTTTTACTAAGTCATTCTATTTACTGTACCATGCACCTAAAGTCAAAAAACCTACTTCTCTAAATTAAAGTATTCAATTAAATATAGATTAATATGAAATCCCAAGAATAAACACAAAGTAGTATTCAATTAGTGAACAATACCTTCAACCCTGTAACTAACAAAATCCCAAAGCAACCTATCCTGGATTTCTCAGACGGTCCCGAGCATAATTCCAGCAAACGAGAGTTTAGGTTGTTGCGCAAACCATCTACCACGAAGCTTAATGAGTAAGAAGAGAAACACCTCTTCCTCTGACAGTGTCCACAGCACGATCACTTCAGCCCCATCTCATGCTGCCAGGAAAACGTGCAAAAAAAGCAAAACAATGATCCCTTTAAATCTCATGTCCTGTGAGTTTCTATGTCCACACCCCAGCGTGGCAAGTGTCTACAAGAGCCTGCCCGCACCCTCCTCCCCCAGAACACAGGCCGCTCCGGTAAGGACTGGATTCACCCAACTCACCAGTCTCTGCGAGAAAGCAAAGTTCAAAAATATCTAAAGGAAAAATAAAATTACTCCCTGTCCTTCAGAAAAAGGAAATAATAAACTTAACACAACAATCACAATTACACAAAAAAGCAAGAAATGAAGTTACATAATAAAGCCATGTAAACCTGCATGGCGAGCGCCTTGGGCTGTAAGAGCAAGCTACTGCACGGGAGGCACAGAAGTGAGGATTTGGGACAAACGCCGAGTGTGCAGCGGAGGCCGCGGATCACAGCACAGACGGGTACTGGATAGTAAGCCTGAGGTTTTTTTTATCTCTATTCTTTTTTTAATCAACTATTCTAACAATTTTGACTTTAAAAGTTGACAAATTTTTAAAAAGTAAATCAATTTTCCTGCTAGATTACAAGTGTAATTACCTCAAAAATTGATGCTAAAAAGGACACAATGAAAGTATAATCTTCTAATACTGGAATTAATTGCCTATTTCCCTATTTAGCTAATTAAAAGTATTTCTAATAATTGTTTCTGTACAGCTTTCATAATCAAAGGTAATTTGATAATACTATCAAAGATATTATTGCTCTTATCATAATATACATTTAGTTAAACAGACTGAGAATCTCAACACATAAAGCGCAAGAAGGGGCTTTCACTGACCTATCTTTTTAACGTGAAAATTCAGTACTAAAAACAAATCTCAATCTTATGCCTGGAGTCTATTACTGGAATCACACAAGCAGACATGGTACAGACAAGCAGCGATCACACGCAAGGCCAGGAAGGCAGAAAGAATACGAAGCAGGCCTCAGGCCCCTGACCAAGCTGAAGAGCAGAATCTGTCCCACGACTGAAGTTGAACTTCAGTGAATCCCTACAAATACATGGGTATTACTTTTTACGGGAGAGATTTCCTTCATGATGAATGTTTTCACCACAAAATGCAGAAGAATCAATCACACACACTATTTTCACCCTCACCACAAAACACTTCAAGGGGTACTGAACAAACGCTGACCGCGAGTCCACGCCCGTCTTGTCTACACAAATCACACCATGATTGGGGATAATAGCTACAGCAGTTCTCTACAAATCAGAAAGCTAGTTAACAGAAGTCAATTTTCCAAGATTCTGAATGTTGCTACAGGGCAGGCCTTCCAGAAATCCTGAAATAGTCTCACATTCAGCTTCACATTATTCCTAAACGTGCAGAACATACATCGCGTCCTCAGGACAAGTGAAAAAGACCCACCCCTTAGAAAGGGTTGAGAAAACCTGAAGAAAATAGAAACCAGGGACAAAACCAGACTGTTCTAAAACGGACACCAGCAGGCTTCGTCACTCCACGCGGTCACTGGAAGAGACTTGTGTCCACGGTGTGTTCCTTCTTTAGAGGCTGTAAATCCCACCTTTGGAAAGATAACAGAAAATCCCCACAGTTCTTTAAGAAACTATAAAGATGTAAATTTTAAAATTCAAAGGAAAAAGCTGGTCAAAGGATATCATCACATTTCTTCTGATATTCTGTTAATAAGTTACTGCAACAAAGAAAAGAGTTACGTTACTTATTTGATCTGGAAAATACACTGTTAAAATCACATTTCAAAACATGCCAGGCACCTTTCTTCCTAGTTTTCCGGCAACAAATTTACGCTTAATTAACTATACACGCACATGTACATCACCTTCAATTCCTTAGAAGCAGCACTGCCCTGATACATGAACTTTTAATTTAAATCCCTTTGATTGGAGTAATATCTTAGCCTATAAATTCATGTGACTTTTAAAAGATTAAAAAAAAAAAAGACTAAATCTCATCCATGACTATGAAATACTGAGGAAATGTGAGGTCCAGCCCTAAAGCTAAGAGGGCTTTAAAGATAGAGAACAGCTGGAAACACGTGTCCATTCTACCTAGCACAAATCACCTCCTGACCCGTACGGCTGGCTGTGGAGGCCTGCGGACCGATAACGTCACGTGCGTTTCACCGTGACCCACAGCACACGGGCTCCAGGTGACAGACTCAAGGTCTCTTTGGCCCAGGGGTCTAACGCCCCATCTGCTCCGGCTTATCTGTCAGGTTCACGAAGTTCAGCCAAACGCTTGAACACATACTCACTCTGTATTAATGATTTTTTGCTTCAAGGTAATTAACGCTTCCACATACTCGTTTAAATTCTGAAAGACAAAAACAGCTATAGTCAGCTACCTGATTTATAATATAAATGACTCTTAACAGATCTTCTGTGTAACGTACGGTAAAACACGAACGTGCTGTTCACTGTGTGACACAGACACAGAAATATATCAAGGCGTTACTGGCATTACGTGAACACAGACCTGCTCCGGGTGATCTTGAACCCATGCTGCATCTGTCCAAATCTTTATGTGAATGACACGCACTCTCTCCGACAGCAAGGGAGCTGTGCAGAGGCCCTGATCGTGCGCTCCAGCATCTGGTGAGTACTCACTACCTTAGCTCACCAGCCACTAGGAACCATCACTCTACACCTCCCTTGGCTTTGTTTCTGAAGGGAGACTTAAGACAACCAAAATGACACAGAGGTTACAGAGATTGTAACAACAAAACAAAACATGAAGTAAAAATTTAAAAAACACAGGAAGGACAAATAGGAGCATTAAAATAGGGACAAGGTTCAGTGAAAACTTCGTTTGATAAGGATCTGTGCATTCTAGGGACCAACTACACACCCGGCTCTAAATCGCTGCCATCAACAGGGAAAACGTCATTAGTTACACTGCTCAAGATGTTTCCAAGATTTAAAAGCAGATCTTTTTTTTTTTTTTTAGTGATGTTCTTTCCCCTGAAGGTCTCCACATTTCATTAGTAAGTATTTCAAAAATAAGTACTCATTTTTCACTGCTTATACCAAAACACCGTTTCCAGATTATCCAAATGATTTTGAGAATTACAGAAATATCTCCGTTTACGGTACCACATGCACCTTCTCTGCAGCCATAACACAACGTGAGTAAGTGTTAAGGTAAAGAAAGTACACAGTGAAATACATAAATAAAAAGTCTTGGCTCTCTTTTGCCCCACCCCCATTACAGATCACGATTCCCCGTCTCGAGTCGCCCCAGGGAACGGCTCCTGCACACGCACACGACCCTGGGTGTGCTCAGGGTGCCAGCGGGCCACTGTGGGCCACACGGGTCCCCCTCGGCCTTCCCCCGCGGCACCCCACGGACGTCTCTGCCCATCCCCTGTGAGACGCCGCTCCCTTTCCTTAGGACCGAGTGCAGACAGGCCCCCTGCAGCAGTGACAGTTCCGGGCAACGAAAATCTTAGAGCCATTATTTTTTCATTTCTATTTCTCTACGAGCGTGACCGAGAAATCTCTTCCCACCGCTCGCAGTTTGTCTCTTCCTAATAAATGGCTCCTTACTGTTGTTGTCTGCTCACCGGTGAGGTTTGCCCTTCCGGAGGGGCTGCCACATTTGAGGTGCGGTTCCACTTCGTTACATGTTACAAATACATATCGTATGTCTGTCAATTCGTCACTGAAATACACCCACGGAGGCATGAGCAAGTTTTAAGTATTCAGAGTCGAATCTGTCACTTTTAAAAAAATTTGGTTTCCTGATATATTTAGAAAGTTCTACCCTCCCCAAGACGCTAAAATAAAAGGATTCTACTCTATGCTGTTCTAGTACTTTTATGCTTTTTTGTATTTAGATCTTGCACCGCTCTGGTGCCTTGTACAATCCCGACTCTAAACACTGAAGGTCAAAAGGGCAACGAGTGGCCCATTCAATATCTGTATTTGATGTACACTTGGCTTCCCCACTCTAAGGAAAGACTCTTTCGTTATACACAAAACAAAACTCGGGTGTAGCAACAGACTTCTGGGCTCAGAGGGTAAATACTGCGTCTGCTTTTACTCCCGCCCTAAAAACCAGCTGACACTGAAGTCGAGGAACTTTCCCCCAAAGGCAAACCCCACAAAGACGAGAGCAGATTCAGGAATTCAGATTTGGGGGCTCCGGAGAGCAGGGGGCGGGCGGTGGGGGTGGGGAAAGGGGGACAGGGGCTCCTCTGAGACAGGACGATGGGGGGGGAGGGGGGGTCGGCGCTAACGCGAGAACTAGTTGTAAGCTCTGTTACAGGTATTTAATCCTCAAATCCCTACCTCTCTGCCGTGCCACCACCCAGGAAAACTCTGCTATGTGAGGAATTCTGCCTGGGACACTGAACGCAGTGCCAGAAACAAAGGGACGAGACATCCCTAAACACAGAGGGGACACCAACCACCCCCAGGCCCCAAGAAGCTCCCAGACAGTGGCAGCCAATCCTTTTGCCCTCTGGGCAGGAGACCAACTGGCCGCACTTGCTCGGAGGAAGTGGAACCAGCCTGCAGATGAGATCTAAGGGTAGGGATGGGAGATGTGTTTCAAATAAATGGCCCGCCTGACCCCCTGCAGGGGAGTCCGGGGGGGGGGGGGGGGGGGGTTCTGACGCCCCGCACACTCGCCATTTCACGCCAGCAAATCAGCCAACAGCTTGCATATGAACAGTGTTTCCGCACATCAGAGAGAACCCTGAACGTGAGCAAGACCAAAACAAGACAAAGCAACTTGGAGTAAACAAAAACTGAGAAGAAAACTTCAAAAGTATTAATATGATCGGAGGTAAGTGATGTTACATTCAAGAAACAACAATATTTTTAAAAGGAATATACAGAGTTCCTAGACCTTTTTTAATAGCTCTTAAAAATTAAAAACATACACACCCAGGAGGATGGCTAAAAAAAATCAAAATGAGAGAAACAGCAAGTGCTGGGGAGGATGTGGGGAGACTGGCGCCCTCCCACTGTGCTGGGGGAGGAGGTGTGGCTGCTGCGTCCCACGGTTTGGCAAGTGCTCCACATGCGAAGCACCTGGCCGCCCAGCAATTCCACTCCGAGCTGCGTGCCCCCGAGGAACTGAAAACACGCGTCCCGGCCAACCTCGAGCCCTGTAATTTACGGCATTAGTCACGCTCCACAAGGAAGTAAAAATAAGCTAATGAACGGATAAATTAAATGCCACACGGCCACGTAACGTGATTACCTGGCAATGAAGGATGAATGACACCTGCTGCAACAGGGATAAACCTTGCAAACGTCACACTACCTGAAGGAGGTCACGAAAGCCTGTAGGATTCCATCCATATGCATCGTCCATAACAGGCAGATCCAGAGACAGAAAGAAGAACAGTGCTCGCCAGGGACAGAGAGGAAGGGAGACAGGGAATGACCGCTGATGCCTAAGGGGTTCTTGGCAGGGGCACGGTGGGGGACGGGGGTAGAGATGAACTTTTTTTACAATTACAAAGTGGTGACAGGGTTGCATAACTGTCACTGAACTAAAAACCACTGAATCGCACACATAAAAAGGATGAATTTTATGGTATGTGTATTATATCTCAATAAAACTGTCAGAACTAAATTAAAAACAGGAAAGCAAAGTCTCGAAAAAGTTGATGATAAAACTGAGAATAAAAGTTCCCCAGATAAAGCAAAACAGAGACATAAGAACAAAGTAAAATAAAAGCAATTAAAATACCACACTGCCCAACAGTAAGAGTTCTAGACAGAGTAACAGAGAAGATGGGACACATAATCAAATCCATTCTGATATTCAAGGAAAACAATCTCAGAACTGAAGCCAGAAGTTTCCAAACTGAAAGGTCCTAACACATAAACAGAAATAGAATCCAAATCATGAAACATCAGCACCAAATTCAGAGCATCAGAGACAAAGCAAAGATCCTACAGGAATCCTGAGCGAAAAGTAAAGCCAAACAAGTCATACGCAAAAATTTGGAATCAGAACAGCTTCAGCCTTCACAACAATCTGGAAACCTAGAACCCAAGTCTGCAAAGTTTTAAAGGAAAGTGACTTCCAAGGTAAAATTCTGTACAAGCTAGCAAGCAATTGGGATGGTAAAACTAACATTTTGGGTTTTTTTTCTTTCAACAAGATTTTATTTAAATTCAACTTAGTTAAAAACAGACTTTTTCAAATCTGCAGAATTTCTACAAGCTTCCTTTGCAGACATGCTCACTTAGGGAGGCCTGAAGGACGTGAATATGATCTCCCAAGCCCCAGGAGTAAACCCAGAGAAGGCGACGTGGCACAGAAGAGAGAGGTGATGAGAAACTAGAAGGCAGCCGCACCCCAGGAAGGAGTAGGCCCCAAGGTTCTGCACGGAATTTTTCCCTTAAGGAGAAAACGACAGAGCGTCTGGTGCAAGGAAAGCACTGAGGACACTGTGACGAACTGGCAGAGCTGCAAGTAAACGTAGTTGGATCTCACCATGTGTTTACATTACGATTCTTTAAGCACAGGTGATTCTTCCTTTCCCCATCCTCTTCCCAGTCCTTTGCCGGCGGACCCCCTCTTGGCCACCTTGCTTCCAGATGCAGGAGTACAGCATTAAGCACCATGCAAGAGACATTCCAGAACCCTCTGGAGTCACACCCAGCTGGATTCACATTCCTGCCCCACCTCCCTCCTGCTGAGTGAACCCTGGACAGATTTATTTGGCCTCCCTTTGCCTCAGGACCCTTTCCAATCCTATAGGTAAGGAGACAGAAGCAGGAGGGACGGAGCTGGCCTGCTATTGAGAGCAAACAGGATGAGGCAGGGAAAAGGTCTAACCCAGGCCCTGGCACACAGCAAACAGTCCTTAACGTTTTCAGGATAAGCAGGTTGAATTAAGGAGGGAATCGTTCAACGGGGGAAACAAGAAAGAACAAGTCATCATAGTTTACTGCAGAGAACAGCTCTGAAGAACATACAGTCAGAATAACGTCTGCTCCGAGCAGGGACTTGACTGAAACCACGTGTGTGCTGAGACGACGGGAGTGGCAGGAGGGTGCTCAGGGGCGGCGGGTACCGGCCGTAAGGAAAGCTCAGCGGCACCTGCCCAAGGCATCCAACACTATGCCTAAGGCTGAAAAGCAAGAAGCAGCCATACGAGTCTGTTATTTCACACTATTACAGTTCATCACAGAACACGGTGCAAACAATCCGAACACGGTGCCCCTGGGGGCTGCGGGCCGGCTTCGCACACCCTGGACATCTGGGCCACCCCTCTAAACGGTGTTCACGCGCATTTGCTAAAGGTAAGAATCGAAAACCACAAAACACAGCATCGCGGAGGGAAAAACGCTGACGAGGGCCGACAGCACTGGAGGCCCCGACTTTCTCCGAGCCTGGTTCCAGGGCGGCTCCAATCTGGGCAGGTGCTGCGGCACCTTAATAGCACAGTTTCTTGTTTTCCTCCGATCTGGCCCAAATGCCACATACGGTGGTTGCAAGCGTCTCTAACGGGCACATCTCTGAGCTGCGATGCGCAGCAGACGGTCTGGGCGGTGTGTGTTCACTCGTGAGCACGCACCGCCCGACAGCGCCCATCTCGGGACGGCCGCAAGGTGGGGGCACTCCCCCCCAGGGAGGGGCTGCCATGACGTGGGTCCCCTGAACATGGCTTCGCTCCCGGCCGTCTCGCTCTTCTGGAAGCCCCCATGGCGAGGTGTGCGGGAGAGCTCAGGCCTCCTCCCAGCGGTCCCGGCTCTACCTACCACCTTGTCTTTCCCTCCGGCTCAACTGGGTACTAACTCACTTGTCCGCCCACACGGTCCCCAGAGCAGCACATCCCCCACTCCTGCCGAGTCCCCACCTTTTCCTTTCCCGCAACAGTGTGTTAACTTTATCCACGCAGGATGCTCTGGAACGTCACGGGGCACGTCCAGCACTTGAGAAAAATGAAGGAAACCCAGTTTGCTTATGTCCCCTCCCTTCTCCCAGAGAAGCAGTGGCGGGGACATAGGGTGAGGGGGGGTGGCAACCTGGGCAGGGGGTGAGCCAGCGGGCGTGGGCAGAGATGCCAGCAGAGTCAGGAAAACGGCACACCTAAAGGGGCCAGCAGAACGTGCGTCTGCGCAGCAAATCAGGAGGCAGAGGGGGTAGCAGGAGAAGCGCACTGCCACAGCCGCCTCCACACTGACGTTCGGGCTGCTGACTCTCGCTCGTGGGGGCTGTGCTGCGCACTGTGCAGTGTTCACTGTGTCCTGGCCTCGCTCACGAGGGGAGCACTCCCTCAGCCCCCAGGTGTCCGTGAGGGACAAGCACAGCAGGTCTGAGACTCCATCCCTGGCAAGGCCTGCTACAAGGGTGCCCCTGGTGGCGTCTGGGGAACTGGATTCTCGAGGGTCCCACCCTTCCCTCGATGCTGGAGTGGCTCCCTGTGCCCAAGTGAAGTGCGGTTTATACCGAAACTTGCGTTCCTTCTGGGCGTCTGGAACCTGAGGACGTACCACCTGAGCAGCTCCCGGCAGACACTTGGCGTGAGTCACCATGCACTGCTGGGTAACTGCAGTGAGTCCAGCCACCCTCACTGGGCTTCCTCGGGGCCCCCCCCATGGCCTTCCGCCTGGCACACCTGGCTGTGTTCGCGCTCACTGCAAGCCCGCTGCTGGGGGGGGACCCGCTCACCTGGATGCTCCTTGCGAGTCACTGACCCGGGGGGGGGGGCCTGGGGACCCCTGACACAGCGGGGCCTCCCCAACGAGAAGACAAGGCTGTGCTCCCGAAGCTTTCGGGAGCACGAAGTTCAGGGAAAGACTCAATGGAGGAGGCTGAGGAGACATGACCTTGCTCGACAACAGTCTCCGGACGGGACCCTAAACCGGCGAGAGGCAAAAGCTCTTCCTGGGCCTGGAAGCAAATCCTGAAGGGCCCAGCGGTGGATGGAATGGCTTCCCCAGTGCCAACACCCAGCCTGCAGGGCAGTGGGTCCTCAAGCTGAGGTGTTCAGATTTCAGGGGAACACACCCCACAGCGTGCAGGGCAGAGGTGTGCGCACACCAATGCCCAGGCCGGCGAGGGCTAAAGAGAACACCGGAGGTCTGCGGGCTCTTCTGGTGACTCTCCTGTAAGTTCTAAGTCTTTCTCAAAAGAAATTATTTTTAGAAAATCACACTAATCCTGTTGATCGCCGGGCGGGGGTGACGAGGCTCACTGTCCAGCTCGAATCCTCTCGACGCCCACACCTCCTCCTCCTCGTCAAGTCTTACTGACTGCAAGCGTTTAAAGTCCACGCAGATCTCCGGCAGGGCAGAGCGTGTGTCCGTGGCGGTGAGCGAGGACCCCCACGGACTCCCTGGCACCGAGCGGACCGGAACGGGCAGCAAGGTGGGGACGCCTGCCCAGCAGGCCAGCGGAGTGGCCCCGAGTCTCTGCGTGCGGCCCCGCTCCGGCCACAACCCGCTCCCTCCATCTCTCCCTTACTCGACCAAGAATCATCCTCAGACCCAATTCAGGTTCACTTCCTGTAGGAAGCCTTCCGCCGCCCCCCTCGGTGCTCTCGGGGTGTCCCGTGCGCCCCCTGCATGGCACCCGCTCCTGATGCCTGCTCCACAGTGTTTTCTCACCACCTGTAACCTGAACCTGAACGCGAGCCCCGAGCCCCTCTGTTCGTGACTGTGTCCCACACACGCGCCGTGGCGGCGCACACACACCGATGCTCAACTAACGTTTCCCCAACGAGCAACGGTTCTGTGAGCGTTCCTTGTAACGCGGCCACTTCCCAAGCGCCACATCTAGGAGAAAGCAGGTCTCGGTCTACACCACTGGCAGTTATCAGGGGGCGTCCAACACAAGCGTTTATAAACCACAGGCTCAAATCTGCCCTGAGGACGGCCAGACAGAGTCTATCCTGAATCCAGGCCAGTGACACGAGCTCAAAAGGATCCCCGTGTGCTCCAACCCTCATCAGGGTTCCCCAGGGTTAATCTGCTGTGCGTCACCGAGGAACTGGTGACGCGGGGGCCTCTCCTCCACCAGGACAGAGCAACCTGTGCGGGACCAGAAACGCCCGCTTCCACAGCGTCGCTGGCACCAGAGTAAGGACCAGGCCGGACCCCGTGACCACTCACGCTCAGGAGCCCACAGGCACCGGAGGCCAGAGCTCTGTGACAAACCATGCTCACCACTGAGGGTGACAAGAGACAGGAGATGAGGCGCGAGCGGGACTACAAAAAACAGAGGATGCGTAAAATGTGGTGAATCCACACCCCGCAGGGTGGGGCGATGCTCGCAGGCACCGCGGAAGAGAAAGACAGAGTGGGCAGGGAGGACGGGGACAGGAGGGACGATTTCCAGTGCGCGGACACGACTGCTGGACGCGGGACAGACAGCCAGCTTCCCGCCGTGGTCCAGAACGAAGGCCCAGCCTCCCGCAGGGCCCGTGGTGCGCGGGATGCGAGGAGCTGTGTGACGCCGCAGGGCAGGCCACCGTCTCTGTGCAGGGCATGCCCTCGGCTTCTCTGGCACAAGTTTACCTCAAGCGCGGGACCGGGGCGCCTCTCAGAAAGGTGACGCCGTGCAGGCCATCACATCCCACGCCTGCTCCCTGTTTCCATCTCCCCACCCTGACTTCACGGGCGCTTCTTGTTCCTGTGCGTCCTCCTGTCCCCATTCAGTCCCCGCTCGCCGTCCGCCAGCAGCCAGCAGCCTTCTCTTCACGGACCCCCACGACAGCACCTCATCTCACGATCAGCCACAACGGTCCCCAAAACCCCTTGGCGCGACGGCGCGCTCCTCCGGGCCGCTCCTGCCCTCCTGCAGGTAGGCCGAGGACCTGAGGCACCCGCGCCACACAACCGCCACACACGCCACGTGTGACAGCAGCTGGGGCCCCCGACCCCGCGGTCGGTCCAGGGCCTCACTCCCACACTGCCAACATCGCTCCCGGCTGCGCTTCTACCTCCCTCCCACTGCCGGCGCTCGGCCACTCAGGCTCGCTCCCTGCTCTTCTGCTGCCCAGACCTGAGATCCATCTACTCTCCGCAGACCCCCACATTTAGACCCTTTTTCTCCTTTACCCCCGTCCCCGGGAAGCTTCGGTTCCCCCGGGAGTATGCTCCACCGCTGGGGCATCCCCTCCAATGCAGGCGGCACGTCACCACCTGCTATTTTGCGCAAAACACCGCTACGTGGCACTTTGCAAGACCCTGCTCTACCCCACGGCGCTGACAGAACTACTCCGAGGCGTGAGGCGCTTACTACCCGAGATCGCCCATCGTCCGCCACAAACCCACTTGTCCAGCCTCACTTCGCAAATTAAAGACTTGTTTGCGGCTCTGCACGAATCTGATCATCCTCTTCCCCTGAAAAGACGCTCCAGGCAGAAGCCCAAATGCAATGGGGTGCCCTGACTTAGGACACGGGTCTGCAAAGGCAGGCCCCGCTTTTGTGAGTCAAGGTTCCCTGGCGCCCAAGCACGCCCACTCCTTTCCCGCTGCCCGCGCGGCATGCACCCTGCAATGGCCGGGGGAGGAGCTGCCAACAGCCCAAAACACCTCGCCATGAGCCTGCCCCCCACGCAACAAGCGTGCAGGCCCCTGCATTGAAGAGATTTAACAGGACTCCTCCTGTTGCTGCACTGAGACCCAGGAGTGGGAATGCGCCACGGGCGGAGGCGGGAAGTTCTCAGGAGGCTAGAGCGAGAGCCTCCAGGCCAGAGACCCCGCCGGTTCAGCCGGGCTGGAAGCGCAGGGAACAGCGACGAGACCGGGGTGAACGCGGAGTCACTGGAACGGGCGGACAGACTGGAGGCAGGATGCGAGGGAAAGGCAGGAACCAAGATGACACTTAGTTTCCAGCCCGAACAACCAGAAGGCTACAGTTGCTCCTTTGAACCACCACCAGGACCGCAGACGCTCCTGAGGGAGGACCAGACCCACAGCTGCAAAGTGAACTTTTTCTCCTGCACAAAAGCCTCCAACAACTCACTATTCTTTCCGAGTAAAGGCCAAAATCCTTACCGCAGTGCAGAAGACCCCACAGCCAGGCCCTCCACACTCTGACTTCATCAGACCCCCTGGCTGCTGATAAACTCCACCCAACACTCACAGGTTGAAACCTGAGCCCGGTGTGACGTCGTTTGGAGGTGGGTCTTTGGGAGGTGATTAGGTCAGGAGGGCAGGGCCTCGTGAATGGGATCAGTGCCCTTTTTCCAAAAGACCCCAGAGACCTCCTTCCCCTTGTACCAGGTGAGGAGGGCACAGCACACAAACTAGGAATCAGGCCCTCCCAAGACCCCAGACTGGCCTGTGCTTTGAACCAAGACCCCCCCGCCCAGGTCAACAGAACTAGGAGGAACGAACTCCCACTGTGTTTCGGTGTTTGGTCAGGCAGCCCGGAGCAGCTAAGACACCAGGGGCACTCACTCCACTGCAGCGACACTGGCCTGCTCTTCCCAAGCGCATCCAGCCCGCTCCAGGGCCAGGCGTCCACACCCGGTCTGCCCACTGGACCGCTGGACGGGACGCCCTCCTCCCAAGATGTCGACGGAGTTCATTCTCCCACCCACTTGGCTCAAACAGAACCTTCTCAGAGAGGCCTGCCCAGGCCTTCCTACATAAATTCCACCAACCAGGGGCCCCTTCCTGGCCCATGTGTTCTCTACCTTCTTTGCTTAATGTACCTCCAATGCATTTAGGATTTGCTCACCTAACTTGTTTCATCTGTCTCCTCCCCCACCTCTAGAATGGAAGCTCCCAGAAACGGAGAGCGTTTGCCTTTTCCCCTGCCGCCATAAACACAGCAGGCCACCTATAAATAGTTTTGGATGAAACCGGGCCCAAAGAATATGGTTTAGGAAAGATCCGAGAGAGCGTCGCCCGTGTTCCTGGGGTTTGGGGGACAGGCAGAGCACGTTACAGACACCCAGCCAGGGCCGCTGAGCTCAGACAACGGTTTCCTTCCACCGGCATGCAGCGCGGGCCTGCCTTTCTCAACACTTAAAACATGCGGATCGCTTCACGGACAACGCCCCTGAAAACACACACCTCTTGAGGCCTGTCTGGGCCACACTCCTTGCTGGTCTCCTCTCCCCGCACTGCGCTCGCGCCAGCAGAGGCGGTTCTGCTCCGCAAAGGCACCTGGCTGCTTCTCGCCTCCTGACACTTCCACCTGTTGACCCCTGCACGCAGGGAGGCTCTTCCGCTCAACCCTCGGGCCTCCGTCTCCACCCCCCAAACGCCGGCTGCCTGCCGCCGCCCAGAGGCAAGACCACCCTTCCAGCTCCTCCTCTATTTTCCTCCAACTCCTTAAAATCCTGCAAAGTCTTACTTGCCCACGCGTGTCTTACAAAGCAGACCGTGTGTGCCGCTCGCCGTGTCCCCGGTGCCTCGGACACCAGGCGGGAAGAGTGACACCTTAATGACATCCCGTCTGGTCGGCAGGGCAGTGAGTGGTCCCACTCTGCCGTGAAAGGCGCCGACAGCAGAAGGGAAGAGACCCTCGACACCGGACAGCTAAGAGCATCTGGCCGCACACCCATTTCTACCACCTCCCGAGACCTGGGCCCAGCCACCAGCCTCTCCAGAGAGCGGTCCCTCCGGCTGTGGGAAGCTTCCAGTACGCGCACGCCGGTAACTGATGAATGACCCTCCGGGCCAACCCGCACGGCCTGCCTCCAAGCAAAAAAAAATATTTCAAGATGAGCCAGGGCCATCCAAAACCGCATCCTGAGCGGCAGCTGCCCTCGGCATTTCGCCCCCGCCTCGTCGGCCCTGGGGCGCCCTGAGACCCGGTAAGTGTGGGAGCCCCCCCCCCAGCGCCCGCCCACTCCGCCCCACCCCCCGCATCCCGGTAAACGAGTCCCGGGGCGCAAGCCTAAATAAAGCAAAGGAGGCGGTTCCCGATACAACTGCAGCGGAGAGGGGGGCGGGCAGGCGAGGAGGGGGAGCTTCCGCCGTGGGGCGGGCGCGGCGCCGAGGCGCAGCCCGCGCGGCCCGACCCCCAGCCCCACGCCCCGGCCGGCCGGGCTCCTCCGCGCCCGCGGCCCGGGAAGGCGCCGCACCTGCTGCAGGGAGGCGCAGCCCTGGCACCGCGAGAGGTCCGCCGCCGTCCCGGGCGCCGCCGAGTGGGTCTCGCCCGGCATCATGGTGCCAACGCCGGGCCCGGTGGGCCCGCGCGCCTCAGGGACCCGCGGCCCGGGCCCTGTCCTCCCTCTGCTGACGCCGCCGGGGCCGCCGCCTGCCAGGCCGCTTCCCGCCGGGTCCGGGCGGGTCCATCCGTGCACAGAGGTCCCCGTGGGGCTGGCGAAGGGCTCTCCCAACCGGAGCCGCCTCGGGCGCTAGAGAGAAACGCGACCCGGCGCGGCCCCCGAGCGCGACAGCGCCCAGCCAGGACCCCGCCCCGCCCTAGCTGGCCCCGCCCCTCTCCGCGGCGTGGGGCTGCCCCGGGCGCCGCCTGAGCAAAATAGGGCGTGGGGCCGGGCCGCGGCGGCGGGAGGGGCGCCCACAAAGGAAGAGTCAGGGAGAGCAGAGGCATCGGAGGTGCACCCCTTGCGCTGAATAGGCGGTTAATCTTTTATAGTCGGCTTGCTGTGTGGCAGACTTTCCATAGACACCTAAAGCCTCCAGAGAGGGGGCGGTGACCCCCTCCCTTGATGACGTCATTCAGGCGCCCGCAGGGCTGGAAGGCCCCGCGCCGGGACGGGCAGGTGTGCGATTTGGAACTGGAGGGAACCGCTCTGTCCGAGTCCGGCCGGGCACCTGGAGGGGAAGGACGGACTACGGGTCCCGTCGCCCCGCGCGGCGGACGACCCCGGGCGAGTCCTCCCGCTGTGGCACGGCCTCCGCGACAGCGGCCGCTCCTTCGTGCGGGACCGTCCTTCTTCCCGGCAGCGGCCCGCGCCTGCTGCTGCTGCGGTCGGTCGGTCGGTCGGTCGGTGCCTCTGCCAGGCCCTCCCCGCGGCTGGGACGCCGCCGGTGACCCCAATCACGGACTGTAGCAGGCCGCTCCCAAATCCCGTCTTTACCTGTTAAGAGGGGGAAAAAAATAAGACTCCTCCCCCGGCCGCAATTCCTGGGTAGATTCGGGCCCCGATCCTCGGCTCGGACCGCAGCTCTCCCGCGTGTCCCCCGCCGGCAGAATCCTCCTTGTAGCGATGCCAGCTCGCTGCCCTGTCGGTGCCTGGCTCAGAAACTGGCCGCGGCTGCCCAACGTCTGGTTATAAAGTCCACACCCTTAGCGTTCGGTGCAAGCATTGTGTGTGCTGCCTAGACGCCCGGCCTCTTCCAAAATGTTCGTACGGACGCTGCAGCTGGAGACAGCCCTTCCCAGAGAGCGGTCTGGTTCCTCTGCACATCCCGCACCCCTGCCCTTTCTTCCACCGTCTGTGGCCGCCACTTGCTGTGGAGTCAGGGACCAGGGATCCAGACCTGACAGCCAGATTTCCTGTCGTTGGCACCTAAGGCAGCCCAGTACCTGACGGACCCATTTACCCCGGAGCGGAAAACAAGACCGGGGCTTACGGGGAAAGGAGGTGAGCAGCAGCGGGAAGCGGATGTACCTCGGAAGGCGGTCGTGTGACCCGTTAGAGAAAGGGCAGAGGAGACCGTGTCTGCGTCTTGATGACTTTTCTATTTCTGGCTTCTGATCCCAGACAAACGGGTCTTTACAGGAACTTTTATTTAAGGTTTCCCAAGTGAGTGGTTTTTTCCAGGGTATTTGAGTGGAGGAGGCAGGAGCGCACCCTCCAGCCCTAGCTCCCTCTGCATTGTCGCCGTCCCCACAGCGCACCTGCTGTGGCTGGAACGCAACTCCCACTGCTGCCCTTCCTGCCTTTGTCTTTCAGCCCGTTTCTTCCCCTTGCCTGGAACACCTTCCTCCCAGCTCTACTGCTTGCCACTTACCAGATAGTCCTTCCAGGTCCCACATTTTACGCCACAGCCACAAGTGACACCTACCTCCTTGTCTGCCCCTTAGCATTGACTGATTTTTTTTAGTTTTTTTAAATGTTTATTTATTTTTGAGAGAGAGGCAGACAGAGTGGAGCAGGGGAGGGGCAGAGAGAGGAAGACACACAATCTGAAGCAGGCTCCAGGCTCCGAGCTGTCAGCACAGAGCCTGACGCAGGGATCAAACTCACCGTCGGCGAGATCATGACCTGAGCAGAAGTCGCTCAACAGACCAAGCCACCCAGGTGCTGCCTGACTGATCTCTTTGTAACACCACAGTTAGACGTGGATTACAGTGCTTGTCACGTCTTCTAAGACCTTTGAGTTTTCCTTTTAAACCTCATGAAGCGCTGTACACAGTAGGTGCTCAATGAATGTCAGTGAGTCAGATTAGCTGCAAGTAATTGAAGGTAAAAAAGAGTAAGCACTTACATTCAAAACGGAACATGCATTTTCTTCCAGCTTTCTCAAGCCAGTCCTTAAGACATTCAAAGGAACAGAAGTTTTGTTTGTGTAGCATAGGGTAGACAAACTCTACAGAGAGCCACATGATATCTGTTTTAGGCTTTTGGAGGCCACACATATTTGCTGCATATGTGTCATTATTTTTTGGTGTTTAAAGAATCACTTAAAAACATAAAACTCGGGTGTTTGGCTGGCTTAGTCCGTGAAGCATGAGACTCTTTATCTTGGGGTCGTGAGTTCAAGCCCCAGGTTGTGTACAGAGATTACTTAACAAAATTTGGGGGGGGGGGGCGCCTGGGTGGCTCAGTCATCCGACTTCAGCTCAGGTCATGATCTCACAGTTCGTGGGCTCAGCCCCGCGTCGGGCTCTGTGCTGACAGCTCAGAGCCTGGAGCCTGCTTGGGACTCTCCCTCTCTCTCTCTCTCTCTGCCCCTCCCCCTCAAGGTAAAACTCATTCTTACTCTGCAGGCTGAACAAAAACACGTTATACGTGGCAATGGACATTGATGTAGGGCCACTAATTGAGGAATGCTGAATATTACATTTTTCCTCTTCCCTCCATTTCCCACAGCCACACCTGTTTCATCATTGTCATGGAAACAAGAAAGCAAATGTCTACACTGCAGAAAGTGGTGAACAGTGAAATTGGAACCCCACAGCTGCCTTTAAATTCTCGAGTGAGTGGCCTGTTTGAGCTGGTATTTTTCTTATAAAGGATTACATGTCAGTTAGGGGAAAAGGCGACCAGGACAGGTCTAAATCCATAGGATCTATGAAGCGGAGAGCACTTAGTAATAAGTTATTGATGGCATTATCCATTTTGGAAAACGAGTATGTCTTTAGCTTACTCGTAGAAAAATAGTTTGTGGTCTTTTGGATTTATGTTTTGTTTTTCATTTTTTCTTATCAAACTTCTAAGAAAAACATGGCATTTTTCTGTCCGAGTGACCTCAGGCCTGGAGGGGTGTCTAGATTCTGGCTTCTGCTGCGGGGGCTCCCCTGGTCTGCTGTTTAGAGGAGCTGACTCAAAGGCTCAGTTGTTGCCTCACCACCTCCGGAGACTCAGGAACCTCTCCAAACTAAAGCTTTAGAATGTAAGTAATTTGGAGGTTAGTTAGACTGATGACTTAATTTATTCACATAGTCTTCCACGGAGGTGGTTAATAGATTTGGTCTAGAAGCCAAGGAGATTTTTATCATATGAGCTTAAAATGGAAAGATATTTGTTCTTAGAAAGTTCCTATATTTTGCTTTACAAAGAACTGTTCTTTCCTTTGAGGCACGTCTCCATGAGAAAAATAAACCGCGTTACATTGTATCTTTTTAAATCCCTGGGTATGTTTCACGGAGGGGTTCGCAACTCCAACAGTTTATAATTCAGGCAGCGTCTGAGTTCATTTGTGGACCCGCGATGTCATGCCAACAAATGGCCACCAGGGGTCAGTCTTTCCCCGTGTCTTAGACACACAGGGACCTGGAACCGCGTTGCGTGGTGTGGTGTGGCCGCCTGGGTGGAGGGCGCTCCGCGGGGAGCATCTGCCCCCTCACGGGCCACCACGCGTGGTCCTAAGCTCCCTTCTCTCCAGGCTCGCGTCCTGTCCTGGGCTGCGGCCGCGCTGTGTCCCCATGGGCCAGCGCGCGGCCCCCACCCTGGAGGCGACGCGTTGCCGGGGGTAACCGCGGCCGCTTCCCGGAAGACCGAGCTCCCTCCGGAAGCAGAAGAATCCATTTTTTTCGAAACGAGCGTCGTTCGGCGGAGAACGCAGAGCCGTGTGAACGCGTGTCAGCGGGAAAGCCCGACTCGGAAGGGGCTCCCGTGGCCCCTCCACGGGCCCAGCCCCCCGTGGGCTGCCCGGGGGACGCCAGGCAGCGGGACGGCTCGTCCCGAGACGCTCCGTGTGGTTTCGGGGGTTTGGAGGAGGGAGGTTGGGGTCTCGGGGGCAAGGGAGAGAGGCTTCGGTCACGCAGGGCTGGTGTGCAGGCTGCGACCCCCACCCCCGAAGAAGAGGCGGGGGGCCGGGGGGCCGGGGGGGGCCCACCCCTGCGGCGTGGCAGGGGGCGCACGGGAAGCGAGCCGCACTTGCGCGGGCGGCGGGCGAGAGGTGGGGTGTTCTGTGTCCTGGGGGTTGTGCGCCTCCGTGGAGGCCGCCCGGGGGGAGGTTAGCCGCCGGCGGGGGGGGGGGGTCCCGCTGCCACGGCGCCGAGTGCAAGCAGGCAGCCGGAAGTGAAGCGTGGCCCCTGCGTCACCGTCGGAAGACCTGGCGCTGGAAGGGGTCTGCTCGGCCGCGGGCCCCGGCAGCCGCTCAGCAGCGTTTCAGGTTTTCCTGGGCATTCGAGAACCCTCCCGGCGCCCCTGGCCCCTGGCCTGCAACTGCCTTCTCCTGGTTGACTGTCAGCAGCAGGGGCCCGGCTCTGGGGACCCTCTGTGCTTCTCACTTCCGCCCCTGGGAGCAGAGAGGAGCCCCGGGGCCCCCCAACGCCACCCTCCCCTGCACACCCACTTTGTGATGCTGGGGCCCCGCAGACTCTGCCCGAGGCTGGTCCACCGCGGAGGCGGGAGCGGGGCACGGGCCTCCCTGTGCATCCCGGTGGATTGCAGGTCCTGTCAGTGCTGGGCCTTGCTTTGCCCCCGCCCCATCTGACTCCTCCTTCCTCGGAGCATCCCGGCTGAGGCACACGGGCCAGCGCAGGCACCTGGCACCAGCCCCGCGGGACCCCTCCTTCCCCGTCTGAACCTGAGCCCCGGGGGGCACGTCCTCCAAGTGTCCATGCTTGCAGGTTCCGTCCTTTGCCCAGAGGTCCCCTCCTTTCAGGGGACTCCCCTCCACAGCCCAGTCACCTCGCACTCTGATCCCAATCTGAGCCTTCTGTGAGCCCAAGTCACAAGTTGCAGAACCAGCCGCCACAGACTGTACCTTCCCCTCCGCCCAGCCCAGCCCTGGAGGCCCCCAACCCTGGCTGGCCATGCTGCAGCAGAGAGAGAGCCCGCCAGGCCTCCCCTCTCCTCTACCCCACCAGGCCTCCCCTGTCCCCCACCCGCCAGGCCTCCCTGTCCCCCACTGTGCCAGGCCTCCCCTCTCCTCTACCTCGCCAGGCCTCCCTGTCCCCCACCCTGCCAGGACTCCCCTGTCCCCCAGCCCGCCAGGCCTCCCTGTCCCCCAGCCTGCCAGGCCTCCCCTCTCCTCTACCCCGCCAGGCCTCCCTGTCCCCACCCTGCCAGGCCTCCCAAGCACAGGCTTCCTGCACAGCCCCCTTGTCCGCCTGGACCCTCCTGAGTGGCTCGCTCCTTACAAGCGCCAGCACCGTAGGCCCAGCGCCTTCCAGCTCCTTCCAGCACCAAGACCTGCTGCACAACTTGTGGGGCCCCGTGCAAGATGGAAACTCCAGGCCCCTTGTTCACATGTACTGAAGCTTTGAAGGCATCGACAGCAAAGCAAAGCGTGAGAACGGGAGGAGGGAGGTCGCACGCTCGGGAAGCGCCCTGCTTGCGCCCTCCTGGCCACACCTGCTCCCAGCCGCCTCGTCCTGCGGGAGCCGGGCCTCCTCCCAGGCCAGAGTCACAGGGTCAGCCTGCCACACACTCAGACTCTGTGCACTGAAGGGGCGCTTTGCCCCTGTGGCCCAGCCCTCCCTGTTCTAGGCACGTCCATTGGGCTGGTCCAAGAGCACTGACCCATGTCACCCTCACCAAACTCAGATTCCGGGTCTCACATTGCCCTTTCTCTGTTTCTGCCCCATCCCGTCATGATTCCGGTTACACAGGTGCTCTCCTGCCGGCCCATGCTGAATGTGTCTCCTCTCTCCTGGGGCCGTGGGTGTAAGACTCCAGGGAGCCCTGGGACACCTGACCCCAAGAGAAGCCCAAGAATGGAATGTTCTAAGAGGGAACACTGGGGGGAAGGCGGACTTGGACGAAACTGACCTCACAGGATTTTTAGGCAGATGGCGTGATTGCATATGACCTGAGAGACAGTGGATTGGGTATCGGGGTCAGACATCGAGGGTGGGGATTCTGGTCAAACACTTGACTCCTGAGAAGACTGGACAACGCAGAGGTGAGCACAGAAGCCAGAAGTCAGGGCCTGGCTGAGCAGAGAGCTCAGGGCCTGGCCAACGCTGGGTCAGGACAGGGTGCAGGGATGGGGCAGCTAGCATCACAGGGCTCTGGGCCCTGCACGCCCACCTCTGCCACAGCAGGCCTGCTGCCAGGCTTCTCCACCATGCCTCCTCGAGGACGGATGTCACTCCCAGAACAAACGGGGGCCCAGAGTCGGAGTCAAGAGAGAGGGCCCTGCAGGGGTGACGGGAACAAGGCAGGCCGCACCGGGGTCCCGGCTCACAGATGCCCTTACTAAGGGCTGTCCGCTGGCGCCTGTCTACAGGCTTCGATCCGATCCCCTGATCCTTCTAGGCAAGTCTGAAGGAGGGGGTCTCCAACGGGCACTGTCCAGGGAGGGCTGTGCTCCTTCAAGGACCGACTCCCTTGTGGGAGTCACAGCCGCTGAGTCACTCAGGACCCAGGGTAGCTGTCCCCTGCCAGCTGCACTGCCTCCACTTCCCCCCACCCCACAGTTCTGGGGGCCCCTCCCTCAGGTCTGCCACTACCTTACGTCCAGCACAGAGGCTGAGCCCTCTGCTCACCTCTGGCCACGGGCATCACAAGGCTACAGGCATTCTCTGTTGTAGGGTTCCTCGGAGACTGCGCTCGTCTTCTATCCCTCTCCGCGTGGGGAGCCCCCGTGCCATCCCCTCACCTGCTTCCACCACGAGCCCTCCCAGCCGGACCGGCTCAGGTCCCACATCCTCACGCCCACGAGCACCCAGCACCCACTCTGGAACTGGTCTGTTCCTGCACCACCTGCCGGTTCCCACGTTCCCCTCCCTTAGCACCCCTGCACCCCTTACCATCCTCCACAGGGACTGCCTGAGGTCTGGTGAGCCCCGTTCGAGGTCTGGCACGACCTAGCCCGCTGGTGTCTTCAGTCCCATGCAGAGAAGTACTGTCATGGCTTTGTGTGCTTGGTGTAGGTGGTTTCCACTGGGCTCTGCTAGGGGGCCCTGAACCTGGGGACTGCTCCGAGCGGGCCTCCTGGGACTCTTGGAGCTGGGGCTCCGGCCAGGGTGGTCCTGTGCCCTGTGCAGCACCCCCTCACGTCTCACACCAGCTGCCAGGAATGCCTAGCCCAGCCCCACGGTCGTTCTGTCTCCAGACCTTGCCCCACGTCCTGGGGGGAGGGCACAGAAGCCCCTTGGTGGGGAACTGCCACTCAACATCTCAGCAGTGGCTTTTGAAATGTTCCTGGTGACTGGAAAAGGGCAGCTGGAGTCAAGGGAGAGAGTTTTTTTTTTTTCCTGGAAGAGGAGTGAAGAAGGAGTCATTCACCAAATAGTTGTTGAAGGAATGAGCAGATGAATAAATGGATATTCATCTGAATAAAAGCATCACCTAGTGAGATTAAACACCGGGAGCTCCAGCAGTCACACTCCTTGGTATTTAAACAAATGACTTGAAAACTTCTCTCCATACGAAAGCCTGCACATACGTGTTTATAGCAGCTTTATTAAGAATTGTCAGTAGGTGAGTAGATAAATCGGGGTCTACCCAGACAGTGGAATATTATTCAGCACTAAAAAGAAATGAGCTGTTAAGCCATAAAAAGACATAGAGAGGCATCTTAAATGCATATTTTTAATTTTACTTTTTTAAGTTTATTTTTACAGAGACAGAGCACATGGTTGGGGAAGGGGCAGAGAGAGAGGGAGACAGAGAATCCCAAGCAGGCTCTGCACTATCAGCACAGAGCCTGACTTGGGGCTCGAACTTACAAATTGTGAGATCATGACCTGAGCCATAATCAAGAACAGGACACTTAACCAACTGAATCACCCGGGCACCCCAAATGCATATTTTTAAATGACAGAAACCAATCTGAAAAGACTACTTACTGTATGACTCAAGCTATATGACATTCTGGAAAAGGCAAAACCGTGAAGACAGTGAAAAGGTCAGTGGTTGTCACGGGTTGGGGGGGTGAATAGAGCACAGAGGATTTTTAGGACAGTGAGACCACTCCGTGTGGTGCTGTCATGACACGTACACGTCACCCATACAATGTGCAACACCCGCAGTGAACCCTAACTCACACCATGGGCCGGGCGATGCTGATGTGTCAGTGCAGACGTGCCGCCCGGACGCCGACGATGACGGAGGCTAAGCACCGTGTGGGGGCAGGGGCACCCGGGAACCCTGCCTTCCACTGTTTTCCTGTGAACCTAAAGATGCTCCGAAAAGTAAAGTCTATTAAAAAAAAGAGAGAGAGAGAAGAACAAAAAGTTGCAGGTGGTGGAGATGACGAGAGAAAGTCTCCAAGTCAGAAGTGAATTTGCCACATCAAAGCGTCAGAAACCAGCTCAGGGTCTGGAGCGTGGACACGTGAAGCCACTTACTCGGTGTCGACTGCTTGTGGGGCAGGGTGGCACCTGCCAGTGCCAAAGGGTCTTGGAAGCCAGGGTCGAAAGGCTTTACATTCTAAGTGCAGGGAACGGCCATAACGAGTTTTAGACTCGGGGTGGCATTGATTTGCATGAAAACCTTTTGTTCTGGCTGCCTTCTGGAAATAGAGTTGGGAGCCTGGGTGTCGTCTCCCCGATTGGGAAGGAAGGGTTAGCGCTGGGTAGGTAGGAAATCAAGGGTGTGTTGATTCAATGATGTACGCAGCTTAAAAGAGGTTGTTTACTTTTTTTTCTGGAAAAAGCACACAACTCTCTGGACCCCAGAGTGACAAAAAGCTTTTGAAAAGCAGTGTTTTGAGTTTCTAAGTGATCTTGAGAAGCCATGATTTTCAAAACTTCCTTATTTCTGAAATTGATGATTCAGATTGTGGGTTGGAATGGTTTTATTTTAAGATCGTGAGAATATAGTACATTCTGTAAATTATCCAGGCAGAAAATTACTGCCAAGAAGGGGGTGGTGGTGAAAGTGTCTTTCATTTAGAGTAAGTGTCTAGCAATTGTTTGAATTTTAGATTAAATGATACCAGACATCTTTGGCCAGAAGTTTTGCTTTGGGCTCGTGTTCAAACCCTGCCATGAAGAAAAATGGTGCTAACATGAACCAAAGATCTCTGGTGGATGCTCCAAGAGTTGGAGACCATATACTAGAAAAAAAAAATAGCTTAATGTTCTTCATCAAAAGAAAGGTAGGGAGGTATGACCCCCAAATGTCTCTGGGATGCATCCTGTTGAATTTGTGGTTATAGCCTGAATTTCTGTTAAGAAGAGATTTTTGATCCAGTAGAGCATTTTATGGTCGATGAGGGGAAACATTAAATCTCTATTTAAACACCGCTTTCTTCCCGTCTGCAGAGAAGATGGAGTTCTCATTTGTATGAAGAATAAACAAATCCCTCACGTTGGGCAGGAGCATTGGGTGTCCTCACGGCGGTGTGGACACCTCAGTGTGCAATGGTGTGTGTAGACAGTTGGCAAAGGGGTTCCTACGGCACGTTGGGCAGATCAGCATTCGAGGTCCATTCGAAACTCGTGCATATATGGCTTCCCAGAGGTCCAAGGTCGAGACGGTGTTTCTGTCCTTTTATTCCAGTTGTGTCGCACACGAAGCAGCCACCCGCAGGGGAAAGTTGCCTGGCAGGGGGCAGCAGGGGGCTGTTGTCCTGGCCCCTGGAGCTGGCCGGCAGGACTTGGGTTTCCGCAGCCGCAGCCTGCTCTCTGGGCCCTCCCCTCCTGCACCAGAGGCGGCTTTCTGGTGCCTGGGACTCAGCTAAGGGCGCGTGTTCCCGGGGACGGGGCCAAGACCACGCGTGTTTGTGGGGATCCGGCCAAGGCCGCACGTGTTCCTGGGGACAGGGCCAAGGGCGCCTGTGTTCCCGGGGATGGGACCAAGGGCGCACGTGTTCGTGGGGACCCGACCAAGCTCACGCGTGTTCCCAGGGACGGGGCTAAGGGTGCGCGTGTTCGTGCGGACCAGGCCAAGGGCACGCGAGTTCCTGGGGAAGAGGCCAAGGCCGCGCATGTTGGTGGGGACCCAGCCAAGGGCATGCGTTTTCCCAGGTGTCCAGCCAAGGCCGCGCATGTTCGTGGGGACGCGGCTAAGGGCACACATTCCTAAAGCAGGCTTTAAGCGGCCTCACTATGTCTCCCTTCCTCCTCCTGGTGGGGGACCGAGTTCTACAGAAAGGCCTTCCACACTCATTCCTGGAGCCCGGGGCACAGACCCCTCGTCCTTTTTAGGCTGAGGGCAGCACACAGTTCTTTGCAGGAGATCTCTTTCTGCTTGAAATCGCTAGTGGGGCGCCTGGTGGCTCAGTCAGTTAGTGTCCAGCTTCAGCTCAGGTCGTGATCTCGTGGTTTGTGAGTTTGAGTCCCCAAATGGCTCAGCTCCTGGAGCCTGCCTCGGTCCCTCTCTCTCTCTCTCTCTCTCTCTCTCTCTCTCTCTCTCTCCCCATCCCCTGCTCACACTCTGTCTCTTAAAAATAAACATTAATAAATAAATAAATAAGATAGTGATTCGTGCTGCCTGCATGTTAACATGGGGTGGCCTTGGAGGTGGAACACGAGCTACTCCTGAAGGACCCCCAAGCTGGCTCCCTGCCCACCCACCTGATTTCTGCCCACGACAGCACCTTCCCCACCAGGCGGCACGTCCCCTGCTGCCTTCCTCCTGCCTCTGCTTCCCTTCCTCGCCTCTGCTGACTCACCGAGCCCCGCACGCCACCCGTTCCACATCTCCCTTTGCTCCACACACTAGTGCTTTTCAAGAGCTTCTTTTTTTTTTAAAGCAAGTCACTGTCCCATCCTACAAACTGTCACTATGGTAACCTACGAGACAAAGCCCCGCTGCCATAGCAGGGGACTCACATTCTCCTCTCCCACCCCCTCGGAGCCTTCTGGAAGCTCTTTGAAGCTTAATTATCAACTAGAACATGAAATCAAGCCTCAGACTCAACCCAATCACGCATCGGATGATCTCACCTTTCATTCCAGACATCTCCCTCCTGCCCATAACTTCATCCAAATGCTGCTGCCTCTGACTCCGTCCCCCCACCGTCCCCTGCTGGGGAGGGGAGGGCTGTATCCTCAGTGTATCTAGCCCCGAACAGCGCCCCGCCCCACACACCTGAGCCCTGTGCTAAATACTTCCTCTTGAGCCGCTCCACACTCTTCGGCCCGTAGGGCACAGATCCTCAGGACCACGTAGCAGCGCTGTCCTCCTCAGTGCACATCACAAAGCCGCTCGTAAGGCAGGCTTTAATCAGTGACCGTGCGAGAGGAGGGGACCCTTGGGCGCGATGGATGGGAAGTGTGGCTCGTGCCATCACACCTGGGAGGTGGCGGTAAATACCTTGTGTCTACTGTCAACCTGGCCGTGCACTTACTGTGCGCTTAGAAATATTTTCTTCGCCTGTGTTTCAGTTTCCTGCCCAAGAAGTGGGGTCTGTATATTGTCTCACTTAAAAGGAATCCCGTGAAGTGCAGTGTTATTCATAAAGTACCTCGTTTCTCGTTGATAAATGGCAACAAGGAGAGGACAGGGTCATTTTCCGTATGAAGTATGCTTAAGTCACAGATCTAAGCTTTGGGAAAGGCAAAGGGAATTTAATAAATGTTAAACTTGACAACCATGATCTATTGTCTTTGAACCCAAGGAGTATTAATTTAGCAAAGAAGACAAAAAAAAAAGTCTTTGCTCCTGCCAGAGTTTATGTTTTTAATTCACTTATCTGAAAGTCTTTCCTATTCCTTTGGAAGGGAAATTCCTATTTTGCACTAGGTTTGGGGAGGAGAATGCATGATTTCCTTGCGCAAGCGTCTCCCCTAGCCCTGAGGGCTCACGTTAGGACCTCCATCTGCCCCGCTTGCTCACTGAACCGTGCAGACGGAGCGGGTGCTCAGGCGGCGCACTGCTCTGGGATGGAGACGTGGTGAGCTGCTCCCTGGCCTGGCAGACACCCTCCCAACCTGAGACACTCTGCACCGTGCATGACACTAGAGGAGCAGAGGGGCACCGCAGGGTTGGAGGCAGGAATCTCATTGGATTTCCCCGGCTGATTCACAAAGGAGAGGAGTCTGACGTTCCTGGGGCACCAAGAAAGGATTTTTCCAAGAACAGAGCCATTCGGTCTAGGGCATTCCTGGGGGAGGGGTGGCTTTGGCCGAGGTACCAGCTTCAGGAGGGGACCTGGATGGTAGCACAAAGCTAGGAAGATGGTTGTACTGGGCAGTGAGGACTGGCTCCTAAAAGGTGGGCTGCGGGGCCCCTTGAGTTCCAGAAACAGAGTTTGGGCGCCAAGGACACTGTGTTCTGTGGGTGGTGGAGGAGGAAAGGGGTTTTGTAGGACAACCTGGGCTTCTAAGGAAGAGAGCTTCCGTGGAATAGATGTCCCTTCAGCGGGCCAGAAATAAAACCCACATGGAGTGTAATGCATGACTCATGGCAACACGTGTATTTATAGGTGCATCTTGTGCAGGCACCGCAGAGCGTAAGAGCAGACGTGACAGTGGCTTTCCGGCGATGCCAGGCGGCAGTGTGGCTTGTGCAGAGCCTGAGAGTTTAGGGTTTAGACGCTGGCTGCATGGCCTCGGCCGAATACTCAGCCTCTGGGAGGGGTTTCTGCGTCCATCTGTAAGATGGGACATCGAGACCTTTCTTTGTGCTGAGTTGCACGTGCGACGGGCCTGACCAGCAGGCAGGTACTTAGTGGTGAGAGAGGCTGAGCTATGAAGACACACTGCGTCCATCCGTCCGGGGCTTGTGAATTTCTGCGCCTCTGCCGCCGGCCGTGCTCTCCCGCTGGAAGCACCACAAGCTACCAGAACACCGCCCGGCTAGCAGGACCCTCCCCCTGTTCTTCCAAATAGTGAGAAGGGCTCACGTGTGTCGACGTGCGAACTCGCCCCAGCGTTTGGCCCCTGGCATGCGCTCTCCTGGGTGTGGAAGGCACCCCTCCCTCCGCGGTCAGGGTGGGCGGCATGGGCCTGCGGCCCGGCTGCCACACATGCCCTTGTCACTCACGGAATTCTCCCCGTTCTGTCTCTGGTTCCGCACTTTCTGTCATTTGAACACACCCTTGGAAGTCATTCGGGGCGTGGGTTTTGGAAGTCATGCGGAGAAAATGTCCCGCCCTGACAGCTGCCTTCCTTGCCGACTACCCAGGTGACCCCCCTCCTGCCCTCACATCGGTCTGGTCTCTCAGTTTGTAAGGGTGACTTCTGGATTTCCCGTGAAGGATGGGCCTCCCAGAGGCCTGCTCGGCTCCAATTTGATGCGGGAACTTGAAGGGGGGGCGCTGAGTATTGAGAACCAAAGCATCTATACCCACGTACCTGTCGACATTAACATCTACTTACTGTTCCTCCGTCTTAATCAATCTGGCTTCACCACTCTGGATAACTCTTGCCCAGAAAGATACAATGTGCAAATAACTTTATTGCTAATATCAGAAACTTCCCAATATTAATTTAAACGGGTATCAGGCCACTGAATGTACACAGTGCAAGACCATATGCTTGCAAGGCTCGCTGAGTCCGCTTCTGCTAAACTGCAGGTGAGCCTTAAACAACACAGAGGTCAGGGGCACCAAGCCCCCGCACAGTCAGAAATCCACGTATAACCTTGACACTTCAAAACGTCACTTCTAACAGCCTACTGTTGACTGGAAGCCTTGCCGCTGATGTAAACAGTTGATTGGCGCACAGTTTGTATGTTACAGGTGTTATACGCTGTGCTCTTACAATAAAGTCAGAGAAAAGAAAACGTTAAGAAACTCATAAGGAGGATAAAATACATTAACAGTCCTCTACTGTATTTATTAAAGATTCACATATAAGTGGGCCTACACGGTTCAAGCCGTGTTGTTCAAAGGTCAACTGGATGATATCATGGATCTTAACCAGTCGTAATCCAGCTCCACTTCCATTTGAAAGACTCGCCTTAAACCAGAAACCAGAACCCTCACAAATATGTCACCTTGGTCCAACCGCCTCCAAGACAAATCCAAGACTGTCAGGGCAGTGCTTGCCTGCGCCAGCGCAAACGAGCAGCCCACTTAGCCGTCCTCATCCCCGGGGTGTGCTGCTGGGATTTCGGGGAGCCGGCACTCAGCAGCATGATGCACATGCGCAGGCACGTTTGGTCACCTCCCTGGGGGCTCTGCCCTCTGTGTTGAGCACGTGGAACTCTGAGGACTGGCCACAGCCATGTGTGGGGCCAAGTGTCAGCTGCTTGGGGCGCCTGGGTGGCTCAGTTGGTTAAGTGGCCGACTTTGGCTCAGGTCATGATCTTGAGGTTCATGGGTTTGAGCCCCATGTTGGGCTATGTGCTGACAGCTCAGAGCCTGGAGCTGCTTCAGAGTCTGTGTTTCCATCTCTCTCTGCCCCTCCCTTGCTCACACTCTGTCTCTCTGTCAAAAATAAATTTAAAAAACATTAAAAAAAAAAAGTGTTGGCTGCGGGTCCAGACTCCTCCACTTACCAGCCCCTGCTCTCCTGGTGTCATCTCCGTGGGGTGAGCTGAGAAATGACCTGTTGTCACAGCCTCCCCTCCCCATCAGCTGGTGTGCAAAGGGGACTTTGCGGACATGATTAGAGGGTCTTGGAGATGGGGGGACTTCCCTTGATACCCTGGGAGGACCCTAAATGTAAACCCAGGTATCCTTTTAACAGGGATGCGGAAGGAGGTTTGGTGAAGAGGAGAAAGAAAGGCACTTGGATGACAGTGGGGGGAGCCACCAGCCCAGGAATTCAGGTGGCCCACGAAATCTGGGAAAGGCCAGGAAGCAAACTCTAGGGTGCCCTGCCCACGCCTCGAGTTAGCCTGCTTGTGCACCTGTGCTCTCCACGCTGCAAGGGAGTAGATTCGTGTGACTTCAAGCCACCAAGTCCATGATGACTTGTCACAGCAGCAACAGGAAACTAATGAATGCAGTTTTCTCCTGTTTAAAGTGCACGAAGCAGAAATAGAAGCTGGGGATTTTACAAGGATTCGATGAGACAATTCACATAAAGCACTTAAGTCAGAGTCAGACAATCAACACTCAACGTTATTACTGTAACTATTATATCTCTGTTTAAAACCAAGTTTGGAAGCACCTGGATGGCTCAGACAATTGAGTGTCCAACTCTTGATTTTGGCTCAGGTCATGATCTCACAGTCGTGAGATGGAACCATGTCGGGCTCTTCGCTGAGCATGGATCCTGCTTAAGATTCTCTCTCTCTGTCTCTCTGTCTCTCTGTCTCTCTCTCTCTCTCTCTCTCTCTCTCTGTGTGTGTGTATGTGTGTGTGTGTCTCCCTCTGCCCCTCTCCCCTGCTTGCACTCTCTCTCTTTCTCTCAAATAAAAAATGAAAAATTAAAATAAGCCAAGGATCATATTACATCTGCAAAGCTCCGTGTGGGCAGGTTCCCACTCCGTGTCTGTCGGTTCCAACTCGAGGACACACAGGCTGGCAGAGGGCCAAGGAGCCAGCAGAGCCTCTATAATTACTTGTTGACCATCAGGTCATTGAGTGATAGACAGCTTTCTCCACCAGACAAGATGTTCAGCCCTTAAAATATTCTGTTAGTGAAAGCAGTTACACAGATGATTCCAAAGAGTACAAAGCTCTGATGTTGTTTTTATTTGGCTTTCAGATTAATCCATAATGTTAGCGGCTGTAGAATGATGTCCCTCAATTTGTCTTAGTCTTCCACAATTCATTTTCCCTGGATGTGTAACCCAAAGGTAGAAGAAACAGCCTAGGTTGGGACCGAGTGGAAGGGGCCAGAAGAAGCGAGGAAGTGAAGGGGTCAGATGTGGACACTTACCTGAAGATAATGGAGAGATGAGCCTACTTGACTGTCCCACCTGTGGTCATGAAACTCTCTGTGATAGGGGCACCTGGGGGGCTCAGTCAGTTAAGTGTCCAGCTTTGGCTCAGGTCATGATCTCATGGCTGGTGAGTTTGAGCCCCATGTCGGGCTCTGTGCTGACAGCTCAGAGCCTAGAGGCTGCTTTGGATTCTGTGTCTCCCTCTCTCTCTGCCCCTCCCCTGCTCATGCTCTGTCTCTTTCTGAAAACATAAACATTTAAAAAAAAAAGAAACTCTGTATGATAGAGGGTCCTCCAGGAAAATAGGACCAAGAGGAGATTAGATAGATAGATAGATGCATGATAGACATGTATGTGCCCACACACACCAATACATATGTACTGTTGGGGGGGGGGGCAGGAGGAGAGGATTTTAAGGAGTTGGCTCCCATGATTCCAGGACTGAATGTCATAATAACTCTCAACTAGAAGGTGAAAAGAGCAGAGTGAGGCTAATGCTGTCTGGTTAAAAAGCAACAGTCACCCACATGAGCCAGAGGAGAGGGATGTTCAGTCATGTTTGTGATTTTGATGATGAACTTGTCTTTGTGTCCAGGCTGATTTGGGAGGGGTCTTCATTCTGCCCTGCTCCACCATGCCCCGAGGGTGGCCTTCTGTGACGCTGGTGCTCTGCGACACCGTTTAACCTCCGCAGGGGCAGGAGCATGGCCAGGGGTGCCGGGGGGGTCTGCCAGCACCTGAAGGCTGCCTTCCTCTTCTGATGGATTTGTAGGTCCTGATCCATCAGTTCGTGGGTAATTAAGGGCTCACTCGTCCCTCAGTATGGAGATAGCCGCATTACTTACGGGAGTTATTTGGCTCATGTGTTCTCAAAGGACAGGGAAGCTTCCCACATTTTTTATCTGTTGATCCGTAATGAATTGCCACTAATTTAGTGACTTAAAACAACATACATTAATTACCTCACACTCTATGCAGGTCAGACGTCCTGGCACAGCCCATCTGGGTCCTCCACTTTGGGTCTCACCAGCCTGTAGTCAAACGTCGGGTGGGGTCATGGTCTCATCAGAGGCCCAAGTGGGGAACGATCACCTTCCAAGCCTTCTCAGTTTGTTGGCTGGGCTTACAGGATGGAAGTCCCCATCTTGCTGCTGGTTGTCAGCTGGGACCACTCTCAGTTCCTAAGGCTGCACATTCCCTGTCACATGGCCTTCTTGCAGGTGGTCCCACAAAATGGCAGCTCACTTCTTCAAAGGCAGCAAGGGAAAGTCTTTCTTCCTCAAACTCTTACATAACCTATAACCATGGACATGACAGCCCATCACCTCTGCTGTATTCTGCCGTCCAAAAGTAAGTCACACCCCACTCACATTCAAAAGGTGGGGATTATATAAGACATCAGTCATTAGGGAGGGGTCGCCTTATGGTATGTCCACTACATTACCTAAGAGTATGTTAAACATGGGTATGAATCCTTCCATTTCTTAAGCAGTAGACATTACAAAAGGAGTAAATTTAGAAAATGTAGATGACATGAATAAATCCAAAGAAGAAAATAAAAGCATTCCTGGTTATTACTGTTTCTACCATGAAGAGATGATCACTTACAACACTTGAATGTCACAGACTGAGGACTCTTCAGAAATACAGTCTGGGACCAAACAGGTTCTTGAAGGGCACAGAGAGGAGGTTCCATCTTCACTGGTAAGAGAGAAGCTTCTGGAACTCCTTCTTCACCTGCTAGTGGAGGTCATTGGTCAGCTGGGCCAGCAGAGTCCCAGGTGATGTGACAGTTTTGAATTTCTGATTGTCACACTCTTCAGGGTGGAGAAAGTACTACTGGCATCTAGTAGGGGTAGCCTAGGGATACCGAGAAAAATCCCATGACACGCGGAATCGTCCCGCCTCACACATCCATGGTGCCGAGGCTGAGAACCTGGTCTCAATCCTCACATGAGAACATGAAGCTGAAGACGCTGTGGGGTGGAGGACAGTGTTTACAAAGGTGTTCCTTTCTCTCTCAGTCATATCTCATGGCTCTGCCCAGTGGAAGTGAGGAGTGAAAGCAACCTAGTCGCAAAGCACCTATTGAACTCAGCACCTTTTAAATCCCATAGCAATCTTGTGTAGACATTCACATGCACTAAAACAGATGAGGCAAAAATTGTAAGTGCTGCAGAAAGAAGCTTACTGGGCTTTAAGGCATTAAAGGAAATTTATGTTATCAAATGAAAGATCAAGACCAACCGAAGACTAGAAAATGCACAACAGAGCCAGCCTCCGCTGCTGCCTTCTTCCCATGGGAGCAGCGGGGCTGGCCAGCGTGGATTTCTACGGTCACATTCTAGAATGTTTTGTAGGAAGACATTTCTTTGGGACACTTGGGGCCCAGCACTTGGAGAGAGGTTTACCTCAATTCTCCTCCCTGGAGTCTGCGATCATTCGAAAGTAACAGGAGAAAGCTCTCAGGCCAAGGGAATGATTTCAACAGCCCCGTCAGCAGTAAGGACGTCAGCCATTCATTCATTGCGAAATCGCGGGAACAGATACAGGATGAAGGACTCAGAGGATCTGAGCACTGAAAATACCCTGGAGATGGCTGGTTCAGCACGTTCATTCCGCAGATGAGGAGCCTGGGATCAGAGGAAGAGCCAGTGTTGGAGTCCAGATCTGGAATAGGTCGTCCTGGGTCTCCCCACCTCTCGGTGTCTTCCACCATCAGGCTGGCTCTGTGAGTGGGCAGACAGGGCTGGACGACAGGCAGGCAGCAGCGCCAGTGTGGACGCCCAGCCTCATTTCTTCCTGGTGCTGCTCAGAGGTGGACCCTACTTGGGAGCAGTGCCACCCCCAAGGGGCCAGTCCGGGCGCATCACCAAAGCTGCCTGCTCCCCAGGGCAGTGCTGAGTGACTGACAGGCCAGCCGATCCAATCAGGTGCTTCGTAGGCAGGGCGCCCAGCTGAGAAGGAGCCGGTGGGCGATGTCCCTGAGACGAGTGCCTGATCACAGATCTAACAGTGTCGTCACTCAGGAGTGAGACTCCTTACTGATGGAACCCCGGGCATCAGCACACCGCAGAAGAGAGCTCATCTATAGAGAGGAGTTGGGAAAGGTGTAGGGGAATAAATACTATAATATGTGTGCGTATAAGTAATATTGCTTTCATTTGCCACTTTCTATAGAGATATATAAAAATACATTCTTTCTACGGAAAACGTGAAAGATAATATTCCGTAAATATGGATGTATTGTATTACCGTATTTATATTTTCTAGCCATGTTGACCATCACAAATACCACTTTATAATCACTTATGCACAATGAGTTCCAACATTCATATGCATCCATATGGGCATTATCCTAGCTTTTCCTTATGGTTCCAGAACATCTCATCTCATTGCTTCAACTTCACATCTACGGTCCTGCATTTTGTGTCTCAAGCCCACCCTCCCTGCAGCCTTGGCCAGATCAGTGTCCGCGGCGTGCTGGCCTGAGCGCTGCGGGGACCGAGCGGCATCCCTGGCCTCTGCCCCCTGGTTGCCCATAGCAGCGCTTTCCAGCGGTGACGATCCACGTCATCTCCACACACGGCCAATTGTCCGCCGGGACAGAATCACCCAAGGTTGAGAACCGTAGATGTAAGTGGTTTTATCTCGTTGGTGTGTTTGCTTGCTTGCTTTGCCCATCATTTAACAAAGCTGCCTGGACCTCCCTGCAGCCCTCTTTCTGCCTCTGTCCAAATATACCCAGGGGGTATATTCCTAGCTGCTAAATTGCTATTTCAGGGAAGCAGCATCCACTGAGAACTCGGATATGCTTTTGCCAAATTTCTCTCTTCTGTTTTTTAAATATTTATTTTTGAGAGACAGAGCAGGAGCAGGGGAGGGGCAGAGAGGGAAAGAGACACAGAATCCGAAGCAGGCTCCAGGCTCCGAGCCATCAGCAGAGAGCCTGACGTGGGGCTCGAACCCACGAACCATGAGATCATGACCTGAGCTGAAATAGGAAGCCCAACTGACTGAGCCCCCCAAGTGCCCCTATTTTTGCCAAATTTCTATCCAAGTGTCATTTTTAGAAAGTTAAAAGCACAGCTCTGACACAAATATATAGGGAGCCTGTGTCCAAGATTTCTTTGTCTCATTTAGTGAGACAGCTGGTGGGCTGGAGGGCTGGTTCACGAGGAAGAGGGGACACAGTGCCCGAAAGGGAGTTCCGCAGTCACACTGACTGTGCATGGTGTCCTTCGCGAGGCTCCACCACATCGGTCCCTTGCACTGAGGGCAGTTCTCCACGTATCAACATGGACCTGCACACGGTTGGGAAATACGCTTGTCAGTGGAAACTAGTAAGTCATGAGTGAGATACGTCTTAGGTGGTCATTGCGCTCACCCGCGTGTATCCTTGAAAAGACACACTCATCCTCCTGCCCATTCCTGAGTTCTGATGTTTTCTCTCTTAACATCGCCGTCCTGACATTGTGCACAAAGTTCCCTCCCTTGGTCCCGTAACCACCGCCCACACGGATGAGCATTCCTTTCTCTCACCGCCCATCGGAACAGTATCTGGTCTCCTCACTTCCCTTACTGTCACTGCTGGGACGGCCAAGATGTTTCCACACATTTATTGGCCATTTCAGCTCTAATTCATTTTGCCTTCGTGTCCTTTGTTGATTTTCCTTTTAGAGAGTTCTGCTTTTCCTCATTCATTTGCCCCATGTCAGCCTCTGCATGGAGCCTGCTTGGGAGTCTCTCTCTCTTGCCCCCCTCTCTCAAAATAAATAAATAAGCAACAAAAAAAATAAAAGTCTTTTCTCAACCCTGGGATTCAATCTTCACCTATGCCTCCTGCAACTATTTTTAGAAGTTATTTTATACTTAAGTTTGTGTTCCATTCGAAGCACATTTCTGAAAGAAGATGAGCGTTGGAGATACAACTACTTTTTTCCCCAAGAATTAGCCAGTTTTCTTGGCTCTGTTGAATAATTCGTGTTTTTAAGCCACACTGCTCAGATGTGAGGTCTCTGGACAGAAGAGCCTGGACTGTCTGTTCCATTCTCGTGATCGGCCTGCCGTCTTGGCCCCCGGCCGCGAAATGTAAATCACTGGCGATAGGGCACCACACTTCTGTATCTGACAGGGCAGGTCTGAGTTTAAATATCACAGCTTTTATTTGCAAACGGTAGAGTGATGATTTGTATAGAATTTACATGAATAAAAAGGTGCTCTTCTCTTTCTTTTTATGGACAGTGGTGGTTCATCATCTTATCAAACCAGCTGTTTTCCTATTAAAAAGGTATTTTCGCTTCTTAGTGAATACTTTGCGGGCATGGAATTTCCCTCTGTGGCGCAGAAGGCACTGCCACTTATCTTAAATATTCTTACCAGGTGCCCTTTTCCTATGCCTGAGTACCGGGGAATGTTTAGGCCCAGGGCCATAGAGGGGAGTCCAGAAATTGGCTGAGGGAAGGGGGCATCTGGGCACTTGAGAGGGTGCAGACTCTCATACGCTCATGATGCTGCATGGTCAGCATGCTTGCAATGAGGAGTCAGCTGATCTTCATGCATTTGTTTGTTTGTTTTAATTTTTTTAATATTGTGTGAGAGAGAGAGAGAGAACGGGGAGGGGGAAGGACAGAGAGAGAAGGGGACAGAGGATCCAGAGCAGGCTTGCTCTGACAGTCTGATGCGGGGCTTGAACTCACCAACTGTGAGATCATGACCTGAGCAGAAGTTGGACGCTTTACCATCTGAGCCGCCCAGGCGCCCCTGTTTGTTTTTATTAAGCTCTGAGCCACTTTTCTCAAACTGGGCTCCTCCAGTCCCATGAGATTTATCAGCGTAGCTGGAGAAACATTCTTTCAGTAAGTATAGGGTTAGAAAATGCCCTGTTCCACCACGCTGAACAAGGTTCTCTGCAGCAGGACTTCTCAGGGCCTTTAATCTGTTCATATCCTGTGACTCTCCAAGAGTGTTATTAGACCCTGGCACCCTTCTCCTAGAAACAATACTCAACATCCCGGTCCACGCTAGGCTATCTAAGCTCTGCAGCTTGGAAAAGACTATCTCCCTGATGCTACTCTTTCTCACGCAAAACTAAAAAGGACAAAATGTCGCCAAGAGAGACAAAGAAAACAGCTGTAATTAATGACCGTCATTGAGAAGGAGAACGCGATCCAGTCTCTCTCTGGTGGCGGTTTCAGCTTTCCCGGGTGAGTTCCGTACGTTTTCTCGGCGGCGCTCTGCCCAGTGCAGAGAGCAGGAGGGGCACTGTCTTCCCTCCTCACTGAGAAGACTGCGGAGGCTGGAGCCCGCGCGAGCACTGCACCCGTTGATCGCACAACAGATTCGGTTAGTTTTCCTTTGCTGTGTGAAGTGACAGGACTCAATGGCAGAAGCCATTTATTGGCTTGCAGTCCTCCAGGTCAGCATTGCAGCCGAGTGAGGCCGGGTTCTCTGCTCAGGGTCTCACACAGTGAAATCAGGGTTGGCCGGGCTTCCTTCCTTTCCGGAGACTCAGGGGAGCATTTGGCTTCCAACTCATGTGGGCTGTTGGCAGAATTCACTTCCTCGCGGTTGTAGGACTGAGGACTCCAGGTCCTGGGGCCGTGCACACTCTTTGCCATGTGAACCCTCATCTTCCAAGCCAGCAGCCGGGAGTTCAAGTCTCATTCTTCAGGAGGAGCTCTATCCCTTTTATGGGCTCACCTGATTAGGTCAGGCTCACCCAGGATAATCTCCCTGTCTTGAAGTCCATTTCTTTTGCATCTTCAACGCATCCGCAAGATCCTGTCAGGGCAGTCCCTAGATCCGTGTGGACCAAATATCTGGGAGACGGTTTGTGTACCGGGTGGGGTTGAGGGAAAGCAGTAGGGACCTGGGGAACTCTGCCTGCCCCATCGCTTCCTGCTGGGTGAGGCTCCAGGACTGCGCTTGCTTTAGAAACTTCCTGTGCTGCTGAGGTGGTCCATGTGTGTGTGGGGACATAAAGAGTGAGTCACAAGAGATTTGATCTCAGAAGTAGTAGAACACATGAGGATGTCAGAGAGGTCCCCAGAAGCTGGTGCTGACAGCCGGGCCACGTTCTTTCCACAGCCGGCAACGCCGCGTTCCTCGGTGGTGCCTGTCCGTGCCATCCTGGGGTCGAAAGAAGCTGTGCAGTGTTCAGTGGTTGTCTTCTAGTGAATATTTTAAGAAGACTCTATTTTAAGCTCCATTTGTTGTCTGTGGCTGAAACGATGCTCAGGGTATCGGGGCAATGACATCCTTAGCCACCGCGGCCCTGCTGCTCTCTGTGGGATGCTAAAATCATTCATGTCTTGTTTGTCCTCGATGGTCAGTTGGTAGAGACTACGGTTCCCAAACCCCCCAACTGAGACTTTGTCACAGGAGTGTCACATCCCCAGCTACACCTGCCCTCACCTTCTGGTCCCTAATGGTGAGTTTGTAAATGTCGCCCTACATTTATAGTGAAATCTAGCAGGAAAACACTTAGCCAAACCAGACTCCCTGGGCTCAGATGGGTGGGTCACAGCGCCCCATGATCAGCCAGCGTTGGGGAGTGGGCTGAACCGGGGGGAGGATAAAGGAGCAGCCCCTCCGCTTCCTGGCTGTGCTCCCCCTGCAGGAACTGTCAGGCGTCCCGCCGGCTGGGAGGTGATTTCCTGTTGCAACCCCCAGGACTGAGTGGACAGGCCCCACCGCATGGGCCCCCGCTCCAGGGCCGGTCACCGCATTCCGCCCCCCCCCGCCCCCACTGCCATCCCCTCCGAGCTCTGATGTCATGGGTACCACAGGCCCCGAGCCTGGGGCCGGGCTCCGTGTCTCAAGCAGGCCCCGCTAATATCATTAAGCCGCCTGGTTTTAATTTGCAACCACTTCCCAACTGTCTACTCAGAAGTGTTTAAAGCCAAGCTCCTTCATTCTTTCCACCATTTGCTGGTGACTGGGGAAGTTTAATGATTGTCTTGTGAGGCGGACGCAGGGACGCAGGTCAGAGAGTGATGAGAAAGAGGAATTATAAGCTGGAAGAGAAACACAAGATAATAAAACTAATTTAAGACCTCATACTTGTATAATTACCGTGGTGTGTCACACTTAGCAGGGAGTCTAAATTTATCTCACTGCTGATGGTCCACTGTGAGAAATAAAACCTCACAGAAATCTGGGGGGCGTTCCAGAATTTCTCAACAACTTTATCTAGCAGTTCGGCGTGTGGGCAGGAGACTGGGGGAGAGCTCGGGGCCTTGTGTGGTGCTCAGCCCACAGCGACTGTGCTGTTCCAGGCGGGCCGGCCGCCCTCCGAGAACAGGGCGGTGGCTCTGAGATCAGCAATTCTGGGTGTCTCCCTCCCTTCCACACGCCCACAGAGATGCCCCTTGGGCGTGGGTGGCGCATGCACCCCTCCCCACACCCCCCTCCGTGTGCCCCGGATCTCACCCTTCCCAGTCAGCAGCCCTGCCACCGCTCACACCTCACCCGGGAGGTGTTCCTGGGATTCCCTCATGTTCTCCGAGCTCAGATCCCAGGACAGGCTGTCCTCCTGGGCCTGCGTCCCTCTGCCTGCCTCCCCCGGCCAGGCCACCGGAACGGATCCCGCCCCAATACCCAGGGCTGCCGCCGGGTGCCGAGGGAACGGGTTTCAAAGCCACATGACATCACTTTGCGCCCTTGCTCAAGGCCCTCCAACAGCTTCCCGTCTTGCTTAAAATAAAATTCACGTATGACAGCAGCTTGCAGCCTGCTTTCTCTGCTGCAGCCTCCTCGGCCTCCTCATCCCCCTGGCCTCCAAGAGCCTCCTCTCCCTTCTGTCTACTGTCCCTGCCATGTCGCTTCCACCTCGGGGCCCATTCAGGCCCTGCCCCTCTCCCCGGGTTCAGGCGCGGCCCCTCTCCCCCAGGCCTGTTCAGGCCCTGGCCCTCTCCCCGGAGCCCGCTCCCTCCAGATGCTCCCATGCGCATAGGCCTCTGTGCAAATGTCCTAGGTCCAGAGACCTTCCCTCCACCAAGGGCAGGGTCCCCAAGGCAAGAGGCCATCTGCCTTGCACGGGGCCATCCCACAGATGTTTGGGCAACGAGAAGACAAGATGCGTAACTCCCCTGATAACTCAGGAGATTTAACTATTTAAACTAAGAACCAAGATATTTTTCCTCCTAAGTTCAGTTCATTTCAGGACTAAATCCTCTATTCCAAGCAGTATGACAGCTTCTGGAGCTGTGCTGTCCGGTGGGGTGGCCGCGGCCACGTGTGGCCATGGAAATACCAGTGTAAACTCCTTGCGGTAAACCACAATGAACTGTTCATTCCTCAGTCACGGTGCGCGCTTAAGATCTCTGTGTGACACACACTAGCCACTGCCTGTTAGGGACTGAATATTTGTGTCCCCTCCACCCCCGCTAAATTCACCTTGAGGCCCTTACCCCCAGGAGATGGCATCTGGAGGCAGGGCCTTCGGGAGGTGACTAGGGACAAGGGGTAGCTGAAGTCCTGGGTTCCCGTGACAGCATGGGTGCTCTTACAAGAAGGGGGAAGGGCCGAGGCCTCTTGTCCGTGCTGTGTGGGGACACAGCCAGGCAGTGGCTGTCTGCAGGCCAGCAGGTGGGCTCTCACCAGACGCTGAATCAGACGGCACCTTCATCTGAGACCTCCAGTGTCCGGAACCGTGAAAATGTGTCTGCTTTTTGAGCAGCCCAGCCTGTGACACTTGGACCTGGCAGCCTGAGCCGACAGACCTTACCCCTCCAGCACCTGCATCATTGCCGGAAGTCCGGCCGCACAGAGCTGTATGCCATGGGGTAGAAAAGACACAGTCACCCTCTCCGAAGGAGTCCGGAGTCCGAGGCAGAAGGATGCACGGGTCCCGGTACCGAGCGCACAGGTGCCGAGCACTTAGCACAGAGGCAGCCATGGACTCGGCAGATGCTGACTTTGAGCCAAGTTTCCAAAGATGGGCGGGAGCCACCAGGTGGAGCAGAGCGTGACAGGTCGGGGACTGATCCTACCAAGGATCCTGAAAATAAATATAAACGCACACAGGTGTAAAACCCCCCAGCCTATGTCCGCTTTGCCAGTTATCCCACTGACTTCCTTACATGTCTCGTTTCAAAGGAAAGAGCCTGTCACCTGTGTTCCTTGGCAAGATTAATAGAGTCTTAGCTCAGCATGGATGCTGGGGGTACTGAGCCACGTTACTCTGGGGGGAAGCAGCGTCACTAGTGTTTGTGAGACAGAAGAGAGAGCATGGGATCGTGGGAGGAACCATGTCGTCCCGGGAGCAAAGTGCTGTGAGGTAAGACCCTGAGGGCTGTCGGAGCCCTCACCTCCTGCAGTCAGAGCACCTTGCGGTGAGCGGCGATCGCACCCGAGGAGCGGGCTCCATCCACACAGGCGGGCCCCCCACACGCACACACGGCGGTCCTGGCATAGCCTCCCCACTGGAGGAAGTCGGTTCAGCCTTCTCTCCGCTCCCCCGATGCCACTTTCTTGCCAGGGTCATTGAGTACAAGCTCGCCTACTATCCAGGAGCCTCAGCTCCTCATCTGCGTTCCCGCTGTGACTTGCTTCCTGGGGCCGAGTCCGGGCAAAGTGTATGCAAGCATTTCACTGTATGCAAGCATTTCACGCCCTGGTCTTGCTTACCCCCCCTCCCCGCATGCCCCCCGGGGCGCAGGCACCTGACTGCCTCTGAAAGACGTGACTGGTCAGTGGACGCCAGCCTTGCCGGTTTTGTGCCGGTTCTCAGCTGGGGGCTGGCCTTGCTCTGGTCGCGCTGAACCCCACCCAGCAGGACGGCGGGGAGCAGGGAGAGGGGACGGTGACTTCAGACTCCCTGGGGGGCTCCGGAACGAGCCGGTGGTGATCGAACAAGAAGCTCCAGGGGTCTGTGCGAGGAGTCAGCCCGGAGCGGAGGGGGCGGCAACCCGAAGGTGAACCTGGGGGTGGGTTGGCAGAAGGAGAAGGGGACACAGCACAGGCCAGAGGCTCTGAAGCTGCTCACCCAGAGAGCAAGCTCTCCATCCGACTTCCAGACGCGTCTGTGCCGCTCACGGGAAAGATGGTGCAGTACGCTCGACAGAGAAGAACGCTTCTCCCCGCCCGGTCCACGCGGGCCACTTCTTGTCATTCCCAGAGCCTGTGATTGCTGCCGCTATATGTTGTGTCCGAGAGGATACAGCCCCTGAGCCTCGTGTTGAATACATGTTGGCAGCCACCCTAACTTCAAACTGATATTACTGTCACGGTTGCTTTTTATAGTTTTCCTGAAGCTTTAGCAACAATAGACCAAGGCGGGCTTTGTGGTACCTGAACCTCAATCGAGCCCGCATGTTTCTGATGTGTATTTAATTTGGTTTTGGCACAGAGTCTCTGTTTTTCTTGGGTTTTACATCATTTATGAGGTTGCATGGATACACGCTAACAAAACATCATCTATAATCAAACGAGGCTCACAGAAGAAAGAAATGCATGCCAATTCCGACTAATCTTAGCCTTTATGGGAATAGTTATTTGCTCGGAATGATTAGCCAAACATCTGTGTCAACACTTTCTGAGCTGGAGAGAGAGATGTTAATCGCCACATTTATGATGATATTTCTAGTTCCACAGAGGGAAAATGCTCATCGCAAACAAATGTCTCAGCTAAGCTCTTCCGAGTACAATCGACTCTCCTAATTAATTATAATAATTAAAGGCACAGATATTTGCAACGATTGCATGTGTGCATGTTGGGCAAGAACAGTTTGCCAGGTTTCATACTAAACTTTCTAATAAAGTGAGTGACCTCCCGTCATCCCCTGGAATCACTTTAGGAAGAAAGTCGTTTTCTTTTCCCCATTTCACAGACGCATATGGTCTCACCTACCCTCTAATCCAGGCATCACTCAGCATTTTCTGGGGGGAAACAAGAAAAGGCATATAGGCACATCAAGGATGGTTTATGGGATTAAGGACGACAAGACAATGTCGATAATTGAATCCACTGTACAACATCTCCTACAGGAGACAACATCTGTGCTTTGTTATTGTACACACACAGGGCAGCCCTCAGTGTTCGTGGCGGGGAACACGTTTCTCCTGGTGATTACAGACACACAGCTGCCAGGCGAAGCCACCCCCACCTCCCCTCCGAGCGCACATCTGCTGCTCTGGGGGGCCAGCGAGGGTCGAGTGGGCTACACCGTGGGGAAGGAGCGTCTTCTACCCTGTGCTAAAGGCTCCCCGCCAGGGGCAGGTTGCGCTCTGCTGATGATCTCTTCTGTTCCTTCGTGACATCCGTTTATGCCATCCTTCTGCGGGGCAGACATCGAAGGAGGGAACGGGATACCGAAATGAGATCCACACGCATGTGGCAGCCGGACCAGTTTCTCAGCATAGCAAGAGTCATAGATTAAGCTGAAGAGAAACCAGGAATGTGTTCCTAGCCCGGAGCGAGGCCGATGCTTCTCTGTTTCCCTGCATTGGAGGACTCCGTGCAAATGGGGCATTTCTATCCCATCGGGATCAACTGAATGTGCCCATTGGTGTGGGGATGAGCAGCGTCTGTGTTTTATCAGCTGCATCCTCCGTGGGCACCCGAGGCTTTCCCAAGCCCTCAGAGGAGGCCAACATGAAACCTTTGAGTCACGGGATCAACTCTCTAACCTAGAGACAAATTCCTTGAGTTTAATAAAATGAAGTTTTAAATAAAATGAGGTGGGTTTTTTTTTCTTCCTTAAATATCTGTCCCTATTGAACTTGGATCCTTCTTAAGCTCCTGAACTATGGTATGGAGGGGCGAGCGGTGGAAATAGAGCAGTCTGAGATATTTCAGTCTCCGATTGTGGTGGATTCTTTGAATTAATCACGCCAGTTGGATGGAATCCAATTTCAGGTTTGATCTCACTCTGAAGAAGCAGTTTTATCCTTTTGTTTCCTGAAGTCTTTTTGTTTCATGCAGTTATCATGCAGCACGACTGGGGAAAATGGCCCAAACATACCTATGTCAACTCGGTAAGGCATGCAAGTGTCTTTCCAGAGTGTTCTGGCTTGCTCGGAGAAAGCTCTGGCTGTGGGCCAAAGTCATCGTATTTCCAAGTGGGTTTGCAATCAGCTACCTCAGCATCATAGAGCTTTAGTCTGGCCTTCTGCATCTTTCCCACTTGGGTTCATTAAAACCCCTTACGTTGTTCTGGTTTGTGCAAATTTAACCAGGAAAACCACTGGCCAACCTTCACCAAGGAGCCAAAAGCTGACAGGAGAGAAGATTGGGTTTTATTTTACTTCAAAGTTGGTCAATACAACTGTCTTTCTGACAGTGTTTCAAGGTTGAGTAAACCCCAACCTCTGGTCCGATGGCCGTCCAGAACATCAAGGGTTCTCCTGAGCCCTGCAGTCCTACCTCCGAATCCAAGTGCTGAGCAGGAGTTCGGTTCAATACATCTTCATGGAAGCAGATTGACATGTCAGCACCAAATCGGCAAGGGGACAAGCATGTAGCTGGAGAGGGTGTTTAGGTGCTCAGGTAAATTTCACTGAGATGGAAGTCCTCCGTCATCACCCAGTTGTCGAACTCCTCCCCTCAGGTGTATGTGTGACTTCACTGGATGGTAGCTGGGGCTCTTCATAGGACAGTTGCCTCCCTAGAGGATGTGTTTAAGGACAGGGATGATTGTTGAGTTATGCCGTGACCCAAATCCCCCCATTCCTCCCCCACCCCTTCCTTGGGCTCTCCGAAGATCAGAGCCTCCGGCACCTGCATCCTCTGTCCATTGAGAGTTCTACTACTTCCAAATTCCTTGTTTCAGAAAATACTATTTATTGCCAACAGATTTGACCAGTGACCTGCTCATTGTTCAAGTCCTCAGAAAACTGAACAGCTCAGTTTGGCACCTTCTCTGTGAAACAAATGGCTTTTGAGCAAATCTAAGCCAGGACCCTACCTCCCGACATGCTGCTCACCTCTACGGGAACTCCCAGAGGAAGCCCAGGGCGGGGGAAGATGAGACCACACATCCAGCCAAGGTCACATGGCTCTTCTGTGTGTCGCCCAACAATAACACTGGCACACAGATAAAGGGGGAAACCCTCATGCTATTTATTGAACTTAATTCATTCGCGTAAAAGGTTCCAATTTTACAAGAGTTGGTTTCCAGCCTTTGGACTAAATTTTGGACGCATTGAATGAGTTAATTGGAGTCATTCAGAAATTATCATAATTTGCTACATTTCCTCCCAAAATGTCCCCTTTTCATCGAACAAGTTACATGTATCGTTTGAGCTATCAGTAGCCAAGCTATTGAATGTACGTGTGCGTTTCTCTAGTTCAAGCATTTCATTCTGAGATAAAGAAATCTGTGAAAATATGAATCTTTGAAGCTGTTGTCCAAAAGTTTCCATTCTTTTTCTTGGGATACCGGTCTTAAGTTTTGACTCAAAAGGACTGGCCGAACATGCTTTCAGTAATACCTTAATGATTTTGTGACTGTCTAAAAATAGAAAAGATCGGTAAAAAATGAACGAAGTGTTGAAGAGGGTCTTCTGCCTTTAGTTTCTGTTTCTTCTGGAAAATGTGCAGGGGAGAGGAGGCTGTGGGGAGGCTGGGGAAGGGCAGGGAGGAGAGAACACTGGGCCCCCAACAATCGCACGATGACGGAGGGAGGGACCACTGGAATAACTGAGAAGCGCTCTGTGTTTTTGGACTATGCCCACGCGGGGGCTGGGGCTGGCACAGGGCAAGGCCTTCTTTTCTGAGGAGGGATCTGGGGGCTGATAGCAGGGGTAAGAGAAGAATCAGGGGAAGGGATTTGAGGTGAGCATCTCTGCCTGGGAGACAGTATCCGTGTTTGGATCCACTTTGCCTTGGACCCAATGACCATAACCCTCCATCTAGGAAATAACTAGGACCCAGTCAGCTCCTTAAGCACCCCACGCCACCACCCTGTAAACACACTATGGTGATGGAGTGGGCTGGGTTAATTCCTCATACTCCCTGATCTCCCCATGTGATGCGCTGTTCCTCATTATCTCCAGTCCCCCCCCCATCGCCCACTGTCACACCCCACTCTCACCACCTGCTGTATGCAGCACGCCCCACCACCCTGTCATCTGTTCATGCCTCTTTTCTTCCACAGCGGGTTTCAATGCCTCCCCCACTGTGGTTTCCCCTGCATCCACCACAGAGTTCAGCATAGAGTAGGTGTTCAGCAAACGTCAACCAAGTGAATGGAAGAAACGCACACCAGACCGCATACTCATTTGGTCTCGGGTGGTGGAGCAGAGATATGAGCTTGTCCACACTCATCCCCGGGGGGAAAATCCCTTATTAAGATGGGCACTCGACTTCTCACTAATCCCTTCTTTAAAATAACTGAGTGCTTTTCTTTTAATTAGTCACTTTCCTGGAAATGAAATATAACTCACTTCCTTTGGACTAAAGCAATCCATCCCCTTCTCTGCTGCTTTGTGCCTCTCCCAAGGTCACTGCCTTCTTTCACCTTGCTTATAGCCTTCCTATCTTCTCTGCTGCTTTTCTCTTCCTCCTGGGCACAGGGACGCTCACCATCTGCTCACGTAGCCTTTCCCTGGAATCATAAAGTGTATTTCTCTCTCTCTGTCTGACATAGCCATTTCCCTCCCCATCCCGTACCCACAAACACGTGCATACCTTTCCACTCCGTTCCAGCTCCCTCTCATTCTCCCCGTTGCAGCTGGATGGGGCCAGCTCATAGTTCGGGAGATTAGGTCACTGTGGCTTGTCTACACAGCTGTGTTTCTGGCAGGGCCCCGGAACCACTAATCCCATCCCTCATGGTGGAGCCCATAGTTTAGTCTCAGGCATGCCCATACTCCTGGAAACATGACACATTCATAATAAAGTCAAAACACGAGTCACCTAGGCCTGGAGCCCAGCTCTACTTCCAAATGTCTTCCTGCAGCTTCCCTAGCCTTGGTGGGAGCTCTGGATGCATGGAGACCATCCCAGCTGGTGGTGGAACAGCTGCTGTTCGGACCACTGTGGCTGCCAATCATGAGGCCTGAGGACGTGGGCTGTGTGTGGTGGGTGGTCCCTGGGATGACAGGAGCAGTGGCTGCCATTCAGTGTAGAGGGGACCGGCATGCTGGCCTCACACTGACCACTCTTTGTGATGGTCCTGGACACACCTAATCTGGGATTTGATGGGTGAGACCGGACCCGTAGATTGGGTCCAAACCAGAAGAATGTCAAAGGCATGCCTGAAGGGAGTTGGGAATTAAGTAATAGGGAGAGAAAAGGGCTAGTCCACACCTGGACTCTCTGTCAATCTGTGGTCACCAATAGTCATAGTTGGCCAAGGACTATGTGAAGGCAAGGTCACAGTCATCAAAACAATGACTCTGGCCAAACACAGACCACACACCCAGGGGCTGCCAGAGGAGGAAGTGCCTTTCAGGCTAGTCTGTGATCCACTAGGTCAGGCCAGTTGCCCGAGTCACCAAATTCCCTCCCACCCAGTGGCTTCTCCACCATTTATTGAAATGCCACAGCACAGGCAGGAGAATGCAACACTAGGAAGTGATGCCGGCTGCTACTCTGATACCTGGCTGCCATGACCTGTGAATTGTCAGGATGCAATATGGTTTTGTGGCTGTTGGAAACTCTATATTCCAGCATCACTTACAAGAGAGAAAATTACTCATCTGCAGCACCTGAGGAGAGTGCGCAGGAATCCAACCAACCATTGTCGTGCCTGCCTGATACTCCCTCACCTCCTCCTCCCGTGCCTGCACTCGGCCAGCTCAGAAGCTGTCCTGTTCTTTCATGAGCCTATCTCCAGGGCCTCTCAATGAATCCAGCGAGGGAGACCCAATTGTTGCCAGGAAACACTGAACTTCTGCCCCAAGGTTTTGAATAGAAATTCCTCAAGGGCAGAAGCTGAACAACATGAGCCCAGGGCACCCTGGGCACCACGTTCCCTGCTATTTAGAGGAAGGGCTCTGGGCCCACGGTGGCCCGATGAGAGAAGCGAGGTCCTGCCGCGGAGAATGCCTGAGTACCTACACCCAGGGTCAGCAGCTGCGGGGGTCCGGAAGCACTGCTCACTGCCAGGGCTCGGCCGTCCACCCCTTCCTGGGAGAAGGCCAACCCAGTTAACTGGCGTTTTCCTTGTGCTCATTCACCTTGGTTTTCTATTTCTTGCCACCAAAAGGGTTTTATTTGACTAGTAGCTTTCCATCCTAGAGCCTAATAACTTATTAAAGGAAACTCTATACAGCATTGAAGTATACCAGATAGATATCAAAGACTTTATCTGGGGCATAAAAATGGCAGGTCCCGGATATGGGGTGGAGAAAGTAGATGAGCATGGAACATCTTGTGTCAGAAAGTAAGGAAATGCTGAAAAAAGAGAGAGAAAGAGACGGGGGCTTGTCACAAGGACACAGGAGCCGCCGGAAGGAGCCTCCACTGGCCGAATCTGGGAGTGTTTGCATTCCAGTAGTGAAGGATGACAATGAATTATTGCAAAATATCCATGGGTCCATGTAAATAGATACCTAAGATAACTGAGGGAGAGGGGCGGGCTGTCACTTGTAGTAGTATTGTAGTATTGTAGTAGTGTTGTAGTGGTATTATAGTGGTATTGTGGTAGTGTTGTAATGGTGTTGATGTGATATTTTAGTAGTATTGCCAAGTAGTAGTAGTAGTAGCAGTATTGCCAAGTCAGGCTGGTAACTGTGGGCATGCTGGGTAGAACAAGCTTCACCGGGTGGCCATTGCTCTACAGCGTGCTTCCGGCAGGAACCCTCAATGAACGCTCAGTCTGTTTGGGAATGGGGATGGATTTTGAGGGGGAGCAGGATATTGTGGAATACTAAAGGGCCTCTCCCCAGATTTCTTATTAGACGCAAGGGGAAAACAAGTGCAGAGCGGAGAAATTGGACCACAGGGAGGCTGGGTGCTTAGTGCAGACCACAGCCTGTGCTCTGGGCATGACGCAGTGCAGAGACCAGGCCCACATGAGCAAACCCTTGCTGAGAACACATCCCGAGAAAACAAGAAAGGCCGGAGTCTGAAATGTTTCAGGGGAAAAGAGATTGAAGTGTACGACAGCTGAGTGCAGAAAGTGACGCTAGACGGCGCTAGTACTAGAGGGGAAGTACCCTAAAGGACATCTTTGGGCCCATGGCCGCATGTGGAGTATAGACAGTGGGCCAGATCAGAGGGTTGTGTCCAATGTGAAACTCACTGTAGGTGATGACGGGACAATGGCTAGGTAAGAGCATATCCATTGTCTGGGGGTAAAGGGACATGAGGTCTGCAAGCTATTCTCAAATGGCTCAGAAAGTATTATATACAGAGAGACAATGAAGAAGCTAATAGTAAAAAGGAAACAGTAGTTGATTTTGAGTACAGGGTATACAGGTGTCCTGGTTCTGTTTTTAAATTTCTTCTCTAATTTTGCAGTTATTGCGAAATACAGTGTTAAAAAACAAACAGCAAAAGCAGTGCAATGTATTCCCGAAGAAGGACCCCAGCCCCTCCTGGGCGTCACTCACACTCAGGGACATCCTCAGCTTGGGTTTCTGCTGTTTGAACTTGGTAATGGTGCAGCAGGCAGGACCTGAGGCCGCTCACTCTTCTGACACGTGTTTGGTGACTTTCTCCTTTCCAGGATGTTTGCTTCAATTAACCTCCAGGTAGCAGAGGGCGGAGAACACCCAGCTGTGTGCCAACAATAAGACTTGGCTTTCCTGCGGCCTCAGAAAAACTGTAAATAAATCAAAACGCAGGGGATGTTATTTGATCTGGAAAAGGGCTGGTTAAAGACTCCAGGATGTTGGAAACAAAAGATATTTTAAATACCACAGGGCGTTCAAGCGTAATTTAGAGGGTGTAATTCTGCCCAATATTCGCTGACATCAGTTGGAAGTAAACCATAGCTAAAAACTAAAATCCCAAATGTGAGAGGAAGAATTTTAAAAATCCAGTGTTAGACCCCAAGGCTTCAGCAATTCTCATTTTTCAGAACAGTAATAGGATCAACCTATATGCAAACACGCCAGAGCTCCTGGGTCATCACCGCAATCTAGAGTTGAGGGGGCTATGGAACTACCATGTGGCCGAGCTGAAGGGACATCAGTGGTTCTCAAAGTGGGGTCCCCGGACCAGCAGCATCAGCATCCTCAGAGGAATTTGCAAAAAGCAAATGATCGACCCCACCCAGACCTGCTAGATCAGTGCTCTGGGTGGGTTTTAACCAGCCCTTGGGTGGTTCCCACGTCCTCTAGGGTTTGAGACTTACTGGGCTAGCTCTCTTTCCCCAGTTTTTACTTTCGTCGGAATACCAACCGCTCAAGGAGATGGGTTTTAATCTATCTCCTATCACTCCCCGTAACCCTGGGTAGATCAAGTCAAATCATCTGCTTATTGTAAATTCAGGGAATTGGACCAGATGACCTCTCATTTCCCACCTCCTTTCTCCTATTTTGTTTATTCAAAATTACACCACACTGGATTTATCTGCTTCAAAGGTGTTTTCAACCTTGCTGCAAAATGACATGCCAGACGTTGTTCTTTGGTTGATGTCTTGGCAGACCAGGAGTCATGGAGCAGGATGGAGTCCTTCAAAGGACAGTGCAGAAACAGGCAAAAGTGAAAGTCCCAGGCTCCCCTGCGTCCCCAGGGTCTGACGGGGACCGTGCTTGGACAGGGGGCTGTCTGGCTCAAGCTGAGGTCACGCCCCAGCCCAGAGTGGGGGAGTCCACACACATTTCAGGGTGCACATAGGCATCCTGGAGAGCGGCAGGACCTGGCCTGAAGCGGGGTGGCCCCCCACGGACAGCACTGGGCGTGAGCTCTGCAAACATGGGGGTTTGGTGTGGGTAGGTGGGCCATAGCCCTGTGCTCACAGGCAGAGGGACGTGCTTCCCTTCTTAAAGCGTGCCCTTTGGGAAGCTACAGAGCCACCGGGGAATTTGGGATCAGGGTCCACCTTGCCTTTGTCTTTGTACCTGTGGGATCACGTGCCACTGTGACCCATGATGGAGTCCACCGTGGCCCATCTAGGGAGGCAGAGGCTTCCTTCCTCACTTGACTGAGAGGAAAGGCCTGGGGCAAAGGAGCTCCCTCATCCTCTCCCCACTGCACCCCCTCAACTCCCCTGACCTCTCCTCAGGAACAGTACACCTGTTCAGCCTGTGATGGGAATAGAAAGTTCTTTACAGGAGATGCATCAGGGTCCTTCCTGGCGGCCCCCCTGCCCACACGTCCCTCTGACCTGGATGGTGGGCTCCCATGCACGACCATCTTGCCGTCCTGTTTTGCACCCCAGTGCCTGCATCTCAGGGCACACAGTAGGGGCTCAATAAATACAGATGAATGAATGAATCACTGCACTAGAGGCAAGGTGTCATTCCGCTGCTTCCATGGGAAAAGCAACATTTAAGTGTGAAATGAGGTAAAACTTAAGCTATAAACCTATCTCCATAGGCATTTTCAGAGCTTTGGCCCTTCTGTGGACACCCCACCCCCTCCCCAAAGTCACAGCTGACAGGGAATGAGAAGGGGACAGTAGCGCAGTGGAGGGGGCAGCAGATACACTCTTCAGAAACGCATATGCGGTGGCTCAGGACAGAGCCATACCTGCCATCAGGCACACGCACCTACAGAACACGGCAGCAGACATGGGGAAGGCTTTGCAAGGTCTAGGGAGCAAGGGCCAAAGTCAAGGTCAGAAATTTAGAAAGCTGGGAATTTATACAGATCTCCACTCTGGTTGGCGGCAAGTAAAACAGAAGTCACTTGCTCCTTTAAAACACAAGTTAATTTACCCTTCAGTCAGTTGTCACCATTGATTTTCTTTTGTCCTAAATTTACGTGGTGCCTCCCTCGATGGCTTCCAAGCAGGGGTGATAGGAGACCGAGTCTGCAGTGGGAGACTGGCCAGTCTCTGGAAGTTCCAGGGAACAGAGAAGGTGGGATGCGGGCTTCGGAAGCGGCTCCCACAGGAAAAGGGAAACACGTCCTCTGGGAACCTGCAAGGGTGGCTCCAGAGACGCACAAGAAAATGTGAGATTTTTCTCCAACTAGAGTTGACCTCAGGCTGCACTCCGTCTCTCAAAAATAACAAGTTTACGGGGTCTGGGTGGCTCAGTTGGTAGAGCATCTGACTCTTGATTTTGGCTCAGGTCATGATCTGACAGCTCGTCAGTTCAAGCCCCACGTGGGGCTCCCCACTGACAGCACTGAGCCTGCTTGGGATTCTCTCTTTCTCCCTCTCTCTCTCCCCTCCCCCACTCTCACTCTCTCATTCTCTCAAAATAAATGAATAAACTTAAAAAATATAAATAAGATTACTGAGGAAAAAATACGTATTCATAAAAAAAGAAGCAGGGGGGGGTGGGGAATGGATGTGAGCTTGGAAAAAGAGAATCTTGGACCTAACCTGGTTCTGAAATAAGTGGAGTTGGAAGCCAATTGTGCGTGTGAGAGATTGTGTGCATGTATATGTGAGTGTGTGTATGCGTGAGTGTGTGTGCAGCATGTGTGGGTCCCCGTGTGCGTCTGTGATGTGTGTGCGCATGGTGTGTGCATGTGTGTGAGTGTATACACATGTACATGAGGTATGTGCAAGCATGTATGTGTAGAAATGTGTGTGGTGTGTGTGCGTGCATATGGGTGTGCATGTGTAAGTGTACATGTGTAAGTGTGTGTGTGTGCACTATCCTTATAACCATACGCCCACAGTCTTAGTGGCCACCTTGGGGTGGAAGGGAAGAGAGGGAAGGGGGGCAGGAGGGAGATGGGGCGTGGCCAGGAGGGAGAGAAGGTGGGCGGAGCCCAGGCTCCTATGTGATTGTGGAGGAGTCTGCCCAGGGCAGAGGGTGGCACGTTTGCCTGTCTCTTCTGCACTTTGTTCTGTCCTTCTTTTGTGGAGAACTGACACCTTAGCTTGTCAGATGTCACCAGGGAGGAAAGAAAGCATTTATTTATGTTTGTAGGGAAGGACAGTGGAGGCACGTGGGACCTGACTTCGAACCCAGTCTTGCCAGGAGCCAGCAGCGCACCCTGGCCCATGACATCATGTCTCTTGGTCAGTTCTTGATCAGTCAGTGTGACTGTTAATAAGCGTTTTTGATATTATTATATATCATAACACACACACACATATGACGTGACGCTGTGTTGTATCCACATGTCTATTTCTTTCATGACCCGTAGGAAGATAAGAAGTCTCTTAGTGCCTCCTTGGTGACATTGTGCTTTATGTTTGTAGATTTGGGGCTGGTTTATTTTGCTTTTAGGTGTGGGAACATTCCACATCCAAAAGTGAGTCTCTGTTTCATGATCATAGGCTATTTACGTTTGAAAGCATTTCACTGAGTAGAGCTCGCTCTGGTTTCTCAGGATTGGCATCCTCTTACCCTCTGTAATATTTATGGCCTCCAGCTTGGGAAGAGACCACACAGTGATCTTTGGTAGGCATTTCCAGGAAGGGACAAACTTCATGGCAAAAAAAAAAATCACATCTTTCTGAAGGTCAATGTTTCAAGTGTGTGGACTTGACATACAAGATAGATGATTGGGTTTTGTCTTCTCTAAAGACTAAATATTAAATGTTATGATCATACGTTATTTCTATGAAGACTATAGAAGCACACACAAACATAGGCAAGCTTCATATTCATAATTATGACTCTTACTTCGTGTTTGAAAAACGGGTTTTTATTTTTAAAATGAGCATCTAATTCAGAGGCTTTAAAAATAATTTACAATGCTTGAGTAACGAATGGCACATTCTCCAGAATTTTGTAACACTGAACTTTAATTTATCCTTACAGGAATGACTCTGGAATTTGCCGAGATGGTTTTCACAGAAAAGTGAAATATAATTTTCGTCCTCAAATTTCTGATAATTGAGTAATTTAAACCTCTGTGACCTTAACTTCCAAATATTTTGGCCCTATTAAACAAAATAGAGTTGATTTGCTAGCAATGTCCAGCTCTGTGGATGCAATCATCCATCCACCCTTTCTTTTACCCACCATCCCATCATGTATTTATTCTCAAAGTGTAGTGTGTTGGGTTCTCCCTCTGATGTGGGAAATATTGTGGGGAACTATGTATCATGAGATGCGGCCCATTCCTTCATTCCTTCTCTCAGGTCCAAATTAATTCAATTTTAAGAAGTAGAGGAAGATACAGAATTAGAAGAATGACGGGGATCTTGGAGATGGTCTGAAGCCACCAGTGTGCCTGTGGGCGGAGGCTTGAGGGCTGACATGGAAGTGGGAGTACAAGGGACTGCATGTTTGTGTCCCCCCTCAATTCATACCTTGAAGCCCTGCCCTCAGTGTGATGGTGTCTGGGAAGGGAGCACTTGGGAGGTGATAGAGTTGGATGAGGTCCAAGGGGGGGGCCCCGCAAAGGGGTGGGTGCCCTCATAAGAAAAGGAAAGGGCACTAGCTCTCTCTGTGTCATGCGAGGGCACAGCCAAAGGACAGCCCTCCGTACACCAGGAAGCCAGCCTTTCCCAGAAGCTGACACTGCGGGCACCCTGCTCTCGGATTGCCAGTCCCCAGAGCTATGAGCAATTGTTGGTCGTTTAAGCCATCCGGTCTCTAATAATCTGTTCGAGCAGACTGAGCCACTAAGCCAGGGGGTCTAGACAGAGCTTCTTAGCGGTCTGACTCTTAGAGTCTGAGCACCATCTGGAAAGCAGGTGCACGTGACCCCAGGCGGTTTGTCACTGCACCTGGGATGTTGAGGACCATCTCACAATCGCTGGGGCCTGTGGTGGGTCGGGAAGTGTGGCCGGGTGAGTGTTGTGGATTGGCCTTGGGGAACCAAGTGTTATCCACGACGAGGCATCTAAAAAAGTTGTACGTAAGCAGATCCTGTTGATCATGGGAGAGTCAGCGTGGACATCGCCAGTGTAACAAACAGGCTGACTGGCAAAATTAGCACCAACATTATAATCAAACTGCAACAAGCAAATGAAGCAATTTATTTTCCCAAGTCAAAAGAACAAGTCAGTCTATGGGCTACGTCCAATGTTAAACGCACACTTTAATCCTGCAGGGAGTGATATTAGTGGTTACTGTTAGGCTAGAGTGCTTTTCAATGAATCAAAGATCTAAGATGAAGGAGATCACGTATTTCTGGGCTCCACCTGGCAAGTATTTCTCTTGAGAAATTTAAAATGAAAAGTAACTTTCAAAAAGCTGACTCCATGATTTTCTTAAATAAATATCAGAAACATGTACAATTACAAGACTTTTAAAAAAAATCAGTGGGGTTTCACCATCCTATGATTGATGAGACATGTTTGGGGCACTGATGTGTCACTCCCCAGGGGGGCAACAGTGCCAGATGGTGTTTGTTTATTGAAAACTTAAAAGAAGTACAAGACCATTGGGATGATTTTACAAAGGATAAGATCAAATAGGAGTGGGGCTTTAGCACACTGTCCAAAACCAGTGTTTAGAATAGGATAAAGGAAGCCCAGAAATGCAACAGAATACAAGTCCCTGGGCTTTTTCATTAAGATGTTTATCCCCGGTGGGATCGCGTTTCCTTTCTTCTGAGAGTAAAGCCTTGGCACTAGAGGAACCCCTCTCTCTCTTGGTCCCAAACGAGGCCTTTTCTTCATGTGAGATGCTGGTTGGCCTCTAGGGGGATCCCCGCCTCCTGCTCCTCCCCTGCCTCCCTCTCTGGAGGGAGGAAAGACAAGCCAATGCCAGTCATGGTGACTGCGGGTTGTATAGGCTAAGTATACGCTGAAACTTTGAGTCACGTTTAGCCACATAATTAGTTGGAATCGTGATGAGCACTTCCGACGCCTTGGGGTGCACAGAATGGTCTGCTGCCCAGAGGCCAAAGAGACTGCCTACGTCTGACCACATTCCTCTCCGCTACCCAAGGAAGTAAACTGGGGGTCAGTTAGGCACTCTACCAGATCCCAGCTCTACTTCGTAATGGCTGGCTGATCCTGAGTAAACACTCACGCACTCTCTGCCTCGGTTTCCCTGTCTGTCACAGACGGAGGTGGTTGATAGACCACCCCCCCCACCCTTGCTCACGGGATTGGTTTGAAGATTAGTTGAGGAAGCTTACATAGACACGTTGTCCATGGCAACATCGCCACCATATGTAATATGAAAAATAAAAGCTCTTTCAACAAGTGGTGTTGGACTCATTGGACGTCCTTAAGTCAACAACTGAGCCTTACGTCTCATACAAACACTGTCTCACCATGGATCCCAGACGGGAAGAGAAAACCTAGTGCTATAAAGCTTCGGGAAGAAAGCATACGAGAGAATATCTGTTGTCTTGGATTAGGCAAAGACCTCTCAGATACAACACTGAAAGCACAATTCATAAATCGAAAAATGAATTAATTGGACTTCGTCAAATGGCAAGGTTCTGGTTTCTGCAAGATGCTGTTAACAAAATGGAAAAACAAAAACCAGGCCACAGATTGAAAATATTTGCCAAACCCGTGTCTGATAAGGGGCTCAATCAAAACTCAAAAACCAGAAAACAAGCAATCCAATAAAAGTGGGCAAAAGATTTGAGGAGACGTTTCTCCAAAAAGGTGTGCTGATGGCAAGTAAGTACTTGGCTTGGAAGGACTCAACACCGTCACACAGGAGGAAAATGCCAGTTCTGAGCCCATGATGAGATACCGATGCATCCCCTTTAGGACACCCTGGGGCCCAGAGACCCTCCAGCCCTGGTCTCCCCAGGCCGACACGGGGCAGGGCCAGGGAGTGGGAACCAGCAGGGAGGACAAGGTGCAGGGAGAGGAGTCCTGGGTGCCAGGCAGCATCTTTGCAAGGACAGGAAGTGGGACAGAGAGTCTGATCCCTAAGACAACTGAATACACCCCTCCAGAAAGTGGCAGCAAGGAGAGTCTGAGCTACGGTTAAGTAGCCAACGTCAGCATCCTCTGCCATCAGCAATGTGACGGGCATTGGAGGGGTGCAAGTATAAAGAGGCCATGTCTATCGTACTGAAACATAATTGATGTGTAAGGTGATACTAGTGCCAGGTGCACAACAGGCTGATTTGGTGCTTGTGTAGATTGTGAAATGCTCACCACAGTGCACCTACTGAGTATCTGTCACCACACACAGTGACACGTTTTTCCTCGTGATGACAACCGTGAAGATCCACTCTCTTAGCAAGGGGCCCCATCTATTTGTCAAAGTCGGAGTTGCACGGTGCACATCTCACACCTTCGGCACGCTCTCCACGCTTCCTCAGCGCTTGAGTGCATCTGAAATTTGCACCAGAATTCTCTCCACAAAGTTAATTACCAGGAAGCTGGAAGTCTCTTTCTCTCCTGCTGTCGAATGCTTGACCTCGAGACCCAGCTCACAGGCATGTGGCAGGCGTGTCCCCAGAGTGGAAAGGGGCTGGACTCGACCATGATAGGTACACGATGAAGATACGGGGACAAAGTGTGAGTTTCTCCTTCACGGAAGCAGGTGGCATTTCACAGCACTCTACTGTCATGGGCTTTAAAAAAATAAGCACTGAAATCCTTTTTTCCAGGGGTGCTTGGGTGGCTCAGTCGGTAAAGCGTGTGACTCTTGATTTTGGTTCAGGTCATGATCTCACAGTTTGTGAGTTCAAGCCCTGCATTGGGTCCTGCTTGGGATTCTCTCTCTCTCTCTCTGCCCCTCCCCTCCTCATGCTTATTCATATTCTTTCTCTCTCTCAAAATAAATAAATAAACATCAAAAATTAATTAATTAATTAATTAATTAACTAAAATCCTTTTTTCCAGGTGTAGGTATACACAGAACCCCGATTGATACTGCTGAAGCCGGCAGGCCCCTGGTCGATGTGCAGTCCCGATTCCTGAGCCCTCCTCAGCCTCTGGGCAGGGGGGTACCTTCTGGAAGCCAGTTGCCGCCCTCACTCTCTCCCGGGGAGATTCTCCGCATCCAGTACTGGTCGGTGAGTTTACTTTTTGAATCCAGTAGGGTTCTTAACGTCCACAAGTTTGTAATCACAAAACACTTTTCCAACGGCTGGGAAGAAACATACAAAATGTTTAGTAGTGATTCTTTCCAGCTGATGGGCCAGTGAGGGTCCTTTTTTCTTTTTTTTTCAGTGCTTTGCAAATCCACCTACACAGTGAGTACGCAATAATTCCGTAATGAGGGGGAAAGTGGAGTGGGCCACAGTGTTTGGCAGGCTGTCGTCCGCGGAGGCGAACGCCAGAGGGGAGGCGAGGCCGGGCCCTGGCGCTGCCGGAGAGGGAGGGTTCCCCGAGGGAGTGCGGCTTACAAACGGCTCAGCTTGGCTCCAAGCAGATGGGGTTTTACATTAAAGAGCCTCCAAGGAGCCATTCTCCTAATTGGTAACCAATGAAACTGTCTTCGGGAAACGCGGGTTTTCTATCGCCTTTGTTTTTCTGCTTCGTGCCATGTGACTTCCGCAGCCCCCGATCCCCTGCTCACATCCCAGCAACACAATGAAGATGTTTTGGTAACGATCATTCCTTCAGGAGACCTTGTCTTCATGTGCGTGGTAGAGGCTGCGTGCGCGTGTGTATGCGTGACTCGGTGCGTGTGACTGTGTGTGCATGCGGCCGTAGGAGAGGCTGAGGTTTAATGCTCGCCAAAGCTGGGTGTTTTGCCTCCTCCCTGGGAGAGGGCTGGAGCAGAGTCAGGAGGCTGCGCTCAGCTCCCCCCACCCCCACGGCCCAGTCCCCCAGGGAGGGCACTACACCCCAGCCTCATCTCCTTATCTGCCCAAAGGGGGGAGGCACCCTGTCCTGCCCACGTCACCGCTTCCTCTGAGGATCAAATGAGCCAATGTGGGAAAAGTAATTTTGCTGTGTTACGGAACATAAACGTGCTGGCAATGGCAAACGTGTGATATAAAGTTGGAACTCATGAAATATCGCATCTCTCCCTGCTTGATTACCCGAGGGGCTGATTTTTAATGCACTCGGAGGGACCGCGCCATGCGCACTGGGGGTAATTCCAGCCCAAGTGCTCTCGGTTCTTGGGGGCTCTGTCACAGAGAACACTGCTGTGACTGTGGACAGCAAGCTGACCCCTCTCACTCCAGGACAGGGTCTTGACTTCCTTAGAATCGCAGTGGTGGGAGTTTCTCAAGTGAACGAGATGGAACGAGGGCCAGCATGTCTAATGTTTCTGTGAGTGTATTTCCCTAAGGCCCAAACCACTAGATATCAGTAGAAACTAATTTTCTTGGCATTTGAAGGACCCAAAGTATCCTGATTTAAACTCAGGCAGTGTGGATGTGCTGATGGAGCCAGTGAGGAAGTTTTATATCAAAACAGTACCAAACAAAAGCCTGTGTCAGCACAGCTCGCCGTGGCCATTGCCCGGCAACGAGCGCTGAGGGCGCTGGCCTTGCTGGTGGAAACTGTCCCCAGGGTGGCGTCCGGGGAGGGCTTGGGGTCCTCGGGGGTTAGTTCATCACTCTCAGCGAGTTCTTGGGGAAGGTGCTCTCATGATGCCCACCTTCTAGGCCACGGCATGTGCCCTCGTGTTTGCCCCCCATCCTCCCATCTCTGGTGGGGGCTGACCCAGAGGCTGCATGCCCGGCTGGACCTGCCGGGACACTCCCTCCATGGGCCCAGCTCACGCCTCGTATAATCACCGCTGCCCTTTTCATCTCCCAAACCTCAGGGCGGCCCAGGCTCCTGTGGGTGTTCTCTGGGTTGCTTTAACACCCCCTGTCCTTGAGTTTTCATCCTCTCTCTTACCCGGTCAACCAAACCCTTGCATTATGTCTCCTCTGTCTTTAAACACTCAGCATATTTTTAAAAAATTATAAAAAAAGGGTGCCTGGGTGGCTTAGTGGATTGAGTGTCCAACTCTTGATTTTGGCTCAGGTCGTGGCCTCACAGTCATGGGATGGAGCCCTGTGTCCACACTCAACGCAGAGCCTGCTTGAGATCCTCTCTCTCGCTCTCCCTCTGCTCCCCCTCCCTGCACATGTGCGTGCCCTTTCTCTCTCAAAATAAAATTTTAAAAAATATTTAAGCACTCAGCATGGTTTCCATTATTCTGGCTGGACCTTGTCTGATCCACAGAAGAAACCTAGGCACAGAGAGGTTAAGTAACTTGCCTGAGGTTACACACCTAGTATGCAGCAGATCTGGGATCTAATCCAAAGAGTGGGCTCCAAGTCCTACGTGGCAGGAATTCTGTTTGCAACAAACATCAGGTGAATGTAGACAAAGGGACCCGGGGACCCCTGCCATGCTGGCGGTCGCAAAGGGACCTGGGGACCCCTGCCGTGTTGGCAGTCACAAAATGCTTCCCTAGGATGGTGAGCACCCCCACTACATCTGGTGTGACAGCTCCAGCCCCACTTCAGGCACCCCTGCTTTCAGCCCTTAGTCTGTGGCCACACCTGCTCCTCGGGGCAGGGGTCCCCCTTCCCTTCACCCCTCAGCTGCCGTGGTTTCCACCTGGGTCCTCCCCCCTTCTCGTTCTCCTCTCACTCAGGCTGCTGGCACGGGGGCGGGGGAGGAGGCAGTGGGAACAGGTGTACCTGGGGTCCACGTGCACGTCAGACTTTGTTCACGTCTTTCCCAAGGCGAAGCCTGCGGTATTTATGTGTTCTGTAGCCATTTAACATGTATAGAACTCACCACCTGGTTTTGCTGGGTGACTGCCTTCTGTATCGGTGCGGTACTAGTGACGGTGTTTAGTGCCTTTCCACTGCCCCCCGGCCCCATAAGCCCTGTCATTTTCACTGCATAATTTTACACAGCGTGGTGTAACTGCTGGACTATGCCATGTCCAGGCGGTACCTGTGCTTCTGACCAAGCGCTATAGACCAGAGGTTCCCAGGACCTCCTCTTTGGGTTCAATTAGTGTGCTGGAGCCGCTCAAAGAACTCAGAGAAACCATCTACTTATTGGATCACCAGACTATCAGAAAAGGATGTAGCTCAGGAACAGGCAGATGGAAGGGGAGGGCAGAGCGAGGTGTGTGGGAGGGGCCCTGTGCCCCCACGCCTTCTCCCAGAGGGCCACCTCCCAACACCTCCACACATTCGCCAAGCCAGAAGCTCTCCAGACTCCATCCTTCAGGGCTTTTATGTAGGTTTCACAACAGAGCCACAATTGATTCAATCATTGGCCGCTGGTGATTGAACTCAATCTCCAGACCCTCTCTCTTCCCCCAGGTCTGGGGATGGGGCTGAAAGTTCCAAACATCTAATTACATGGTTGGTTCTCAAGCAACAGCCCCATCTTAGGCTATCTAAGGACTTTCCAAAAGTCATTTTATTGACACATAAAAGGCACCTTTATTACTCTCAACACTTGGGATATTCCAAGGGTTTTAGGAGCTCTGGGGTTTAAGAGCCCCAGAATGAGAAAAAGACCAGACATGCATTTCTCATTATAAATCACACATCAAGGTTCTACTTAAAATTTCATGTATGCATGTATTTTAAAATTTAATCTCAGATAAAACAAAGAATCAGAGGAAATTCTGAAATGACGTCAATTTCTTAGACCCACCAAGGGCTGACATTAGGAGCAATGATTTATATTAAGGCTTTTGATTCAGACTGGGGTTCAGATTTCGAGAGAATCAAGAGAAGAGTCCCTTTCTAAGCACGGAAAGAAGATGAACAGAATAAAGTTCTATCAGCAGGGAAAGCTTCATAAGAGAGTCACTAAGATGTCAAAGTGACATCTTGGGGGGGGATGGGCGGCCTGCGGGTACCTGGAGGGGAAGAGCTAAGTGGCAGTAGATTCTACAGGGTGTTCATATCATAACTTCCCTGGAGTATGGGCTTGCGAAGGTGGAAGTGTAAGTCATTTTTCCGTGTCTCCTCTACCGTCAGTGTCTCCTTCCTGCCTGCGCCACCAAATGAACTGAATTTGTTTGGAGAACTCCTTCCTTTGTCAGGGTGTGGCATCCATGCTTGGATAGAGACTCACAGACAAAGAGCATCCCCCTCACCGGGTCCTGAGGTTGTGTAAGGATGAGCAAGGGTTTGTAACAAAGTCCCCACTTGGAAGTTGTCACTGGAGGGGCACCTGGGTGGCTCAGTCAGTTGAGCATCCCACTTCAGTTCAGGTCATGATCTCACGGTCCATGGGTTCAAGCCCCACTTCGGGCTCTGTGCTGACAGCTGGGAACCTGGAGCCTGCTTCACATTCTGTGTCTCCCTCTTTCTCTTTGCCCCTCCTCCACTCACACTCTGTCTCTGTCTCTGTCTCTCAAAAATAAATAATAAAACATTAAAAAAAAAAAAAAGAAAGGTGTCACTGGAGGTCCCGCCCTCATTCCCCAGAACAGCACTGGTGCAGACACTATAAGGGGAAATTGGTGCAGGGGAGGGGCCACTGGACCCACTGCGGGTGTCCGGCAGCCTCTAGTCCATGACCGGGTTGACCCCGATAGCTAGGTCATCACGATATAGGAGGAAAGGAATCTGAATTCCTTTGGGGAGAAAAACAGTGGGCTAGTCAGTGATCCCATTTGGAGAGCATGGAGAGAAATGGGCAGCAAGAAGGGTGATTTGCAAATGCGAGGCCAGAACCGTGTGGGGCCACTGCCCCTGGGGATTTCTGCACAGTGAGCTCCCCTACATTGGTCTGTAGGAGTGGAGGGCATGATCCCCAGGGGAATGGCAGCAGGCCATCCAGGGCGAGGGATCCCCCTGGGCCCCAGTGTGAGGTGAGTCACCGAATGATGCTCAGGTCCAAGAATGGCGACTAAGGCACTCAAGGCTCCATCATCCCCACCCCCCCACCTTTGGCAACCTGCAGTCAGCAGACAGGACAAGAGGTCAGCCAAGCACACAGATACTATTTACATCACTCCTCTGTGGGATGAAAGAGCCCTAAGACATTTATAGCCCAGACAGAGATATTTAGTGCTGATTTATAGATATCACATCAGCCTGGTGAGTCCATTTATCACTCATCTTGACAATTGCCATGGCTTGTCACTAGGATCTTAGAACAAAGTGCCTGAGAAAGTTTACAAGATCAGGGAACTGAATCATGGGCACAAATAGAAAAAAGAAAACCAACAAACCCTTGGACAGCTGTGGGCTGCTCTGGCACAGTCATGGGCAGTATGTCCCCTGGCAACTCCAAAGGCCACCATCAAGGAAAGCTTGGGGGAACTTGATTATTCCTTGGGGATGCCAGGAAACCTCAAAGACTCTCTCACTCACAGATGCGTGGGAATCCAGTAGCATTCCCTTCTCCTCATCCTGATCCCTCCCCCATCTGTCACGCTTACCCCTAACTCTAGAGTTCACCCACTTAGGGCACCCAGCAGCCCCAGGAGAGACTCCAGGTTGAAATAAGGCGTTCCTCATCCCCTTGCTTTCTGTGAGTTGCGTTCCTCTTTCCAGTTCCTGCCGAGTCCAGAACTTCCCTGCGCAATGTTTCCTTTCTAGTCATCTCACAATCCATTTTCTCCAGCTGCCCCTTCGGAGGGCTGAGGCTGCAAGCCAGCCCACCGGGTGACCTGGGGAGCACATGTGCATCTCTGGGGGTAAGGGGCCATCAACACAGGAGAGTCAGCCCTCACAGGTGGCTGGTGGGAAAGTTCCTTCGATCCTGGAGCCCGTGCTCCAAAGTATCTTGTTATATGAGCTTTTCTCCTCCATGAGGTTCTTGACAGATGTTTGGGTAGCTCAGTTGTCCATAGACTTTTGACAAGAAAGGACCAGAATCCCAAAAATTTTATAGGAGGGATGGGCACAGCATCTGGGAAGGAAGACACGGGCTGCTTTCTGGAACCATGGATAGCGAGCCAGGACTGTAGAGTGCCCACCTGCTCTGCTGTCCCCACAGTGGGGTCCAGGATGGGTCACTTCAGCTCCTGGTCTCTCAGTCACCCACAGACAGAATAAGTGGGGTGGCTTCTACACACTCTCCTTTTTATTAATGTTTTTATTTTATTTTTGAGAGAGAGAGACAAAGAACGTGAGCAGGGGAGGGGCAGAGAGAAAGGGGGGACAGAGAATCCTAAGAGGGCTCTGTGCTGACAGCAGGGCTCGAACCCACGAACCATGAGATCATGATCTGCGCTGAAGTCAGACGCTCAACTGACTGAGCCCCCCAGGTGCCCCTAGCACTCTCCTTTTTAAGATACTTCCACAAAACACTGGTTCTTTCCAAACACAATAGTTTGTCTTAACTTTAAATACATTGCTCTTTACAAAGTCAAATAGTTTAGACTAAGCCATTAATTCTCATTTTCTAAATGTATAATTTGTGTGTACGTATATCTGTGAATGTGTGTGTGTGTGTGTGTGTGTGTATTTGTGTGTGTGTGTTTGTGTGTACAGGGAGTACATCCATTCATCCTGTTTTCACCCCAATCCCACTGACAGTGACTCAGACAGGTGGATTTTACCGTAGATGTTTGAATGCCTAATCACTGCTTAGGCAACTGGGAGAAGGAAGAGTCGTGTGAACCGAGCTGGTAGGCTGTCTACACAGGCAGCGGGAGGCACCCTGGCTCTTGGGACACAGGGGGCAGAGGCTCAGGGACCGGTGGTCAGAACCTCCTAGCTGCTGCTACTTAACTTCCAAGAGCTGCTAGTTAACTTCCTACAACACAGTTTAAGGAGGAAAATGACCAAATAGGAAATGAGATGAAAGTTTCGTGTTCTTCCAAAGCCGTGTTGACCAGCTGCCACACCAAGTGCTGAGCTGGCCGGTTCCGCCTGTTGTCCTGTTCGGTCACGTAGGGAGGCCAGGCCCAGCCTTCCAGTGTGCTGGTCCCTGGCCCTGGCGTCGACCTCGGCCCCTCTCTCAGCTCACAGCCACACCCCTGACCTCAGCAGCTCTCCTTGTTCACGCCTCCAGGGTGAATCCAGGGATGGCCTCTCTCTCTCAGAACCTCCACCTCTACTGTCTCCCTCACCTTCCCTTTCCTGCCTCCCTATCGCTCTTGCTCAGAGCAGCCAGAAGGGTCTTACCAGCCGCAGCCCTTCTTAGTCCTGTTCCTGCCCTCCGCCCCTCCTCAGGTGTGGCCTCACAGGCCTATGAGCCCCTCCAAGATGGCGCACCCAACCACTGGCCCAGCTCCCACCATGCCTGCCTTCCGCCTCCCTGACACAGCTCACCCTCCAAGCAGGGTCCTGCTGTCCCCTCCGACTGCTGGGCTCTTCTCTGGGCCAGTTCCCTCCCTGCTTTCCGTCAGGTCTCCAATGTCCCTAAACAGGGAGGCTTTCCCACACAGCCACTGACCTTCTTCCCTCCACCCGGCCTGCACCCAGGCTTCCTCCGCACTTGCCGCTCAGTTTTCCCCATAACACTTAGACCTTAACACAGTTTTCCCCATAACACAGTGTGTCTGTGTGCGTGTGTGTATTAGTTTGCTCGGGATTCTGTAACAAAGCACCACCAATAGAGTACCTAAAACTACAGAACTTTATTGTCTCCCACTTCTGGAGGCTGGAAGTCTGAGATCAAGGCATGGGCTTGATCAGGGCTGGTCCCTTCAGAGGCTGTGAGGGAGGGTCTGCTCCAGGCCTCCCTCCTGGCTTCTGGTGCTTTGCTGGCAAGCTCTAGTGCTCATGGCTTCTAGAAGAATCACTCATATCTTTGCCTTCCTGCTGACATAGCTTCCCCGCTGAGCATGTGTCTGCATGCCCCAAACTCTCCTTTTTATGAGCACATCCTTTTTATCCAGGCCCACCTTAATGACCTCATTTTAACTTAGTGACTCTGTAAAGACCCTATATCCACATAAGGTCACATTCTGAGGTACTGGGGGTGAGGGCTTCAACATATGAATTTTGGGAGACACAGTTTAACCCAGAACAGAATGTGTTTATAATTTTCAGTTTACAGTCTGCACCATGACCCACCCCTCCAACTATGCAAAGATAATAGAAGCCCCATGAAGGAAGGGAGTTTAGCTGCTCTATTAACTGATCTGCATTCTGCCCTGGAACAGAAGTGAGTCATGTAGTGCACACTACAGATTAGTGAATCTCAGTGGGTCAAAGGATCCCCCCACCGTCATCTGGTCATTTCTGCTGGGACACCCACCCGACGCTCCAGGGGAATCTCTGGACCAAATATAAGAGGATTTAGACTCAAACTTTGTGATCCTGAAGAAGGCAGTTGAATGAGTGCTACTGTTGGATTTTTATGACTATTAACATATACATTTTAGTCTCTCCCACCTAGCGCCGCCCCAGGAGTCTCCTCAACAGAGCGACTGCTGATTTGATAGCGAGTTTCAGCAACTGAGCATTTTATAATCACAGAAACGGTGTGGCCATGGCCGGATCCCTTGTTTTGACTCTGTTTCTTGATGATTCCAACAGCAGGGTCTCAATGAATCTCAGGCTCTCTTGGCTCTGTCTCATTATCTATTCTTTTTTTTAAGTTTCTTTATTTTGAGGGGCGGGAGAGAGAGAGAGGGGGAGGGAGGGAGGGAAAAAGAGTGAGCACATGCGCATGAGAGCAGGAGAGAGAGAGAATTCCAAGCAGACTCTGCATTGTCAGCACAGAGCTGGACGAGGGGCTCGAACCCATGAACTGTGAGATCATGACCTGAGCCGAAACGGAGAGTCAGACACTCAACCGAGCCACCCAGGCGCCCCCATCCATTGCTGAGCTGAATCTGGGTGCTGGAGCCCAGGGGGTGCATCCTCCTTCCCCAGCATCTTAAATGATTACACCTGCATATTTGCATACAAGCACTTTCATCCAATCACAAATGAATTTACTTGCATCATTTGCATACAGTGCTGGTGCATCCAATCAGGCTGCAGTACCATAAAGCATTCCAGAAAATACCTTCTCAGGAGGTGGAGGTGAGACTGCAAACCTGAGAGAGCGTGTGTTGCTTCTTACCATTCGAAGAGAAAGATTACCAAAAAACCAGAAAAGCAAAAATTATAAAACAACTCAGAAGTCAAGCATTTCAGTTGTATGAAAATTCCTCTTCTAGCCCCTCAGTTCTTTCAGAAGGACGTCAGGGGCTCAGATGCAGACTGAATTCTCTTCCAGCTACAAACAAGAATCTTAATCCAATCTAGTTTCATTCTTCATTTTCGATTACTCCGTAAACAGACAGTGTCAGACAGAAGACTTTCCAGACACGTTGAAGGTTTTTCTTTTCAGTAAACATAAATTTCAAAACCCAACAAAAACGTGTGTGTACCTTTACGCTTCGCTACCTCCATCAAGTTCGATAGTCATCTCAAGGTCAGCAAAGATCAGCAAATAATGAACTTCTTTGACACAGATGATTCTATAGAGGCAGTTTATAGATTGTAACTACATTCTTGCTCCCAGACTTCCCTAGCAGAAAAATGACCATTCTGATGTGAGCAGGCATTGGCAAAACAAGGCTTCACACTTAACCACTTGTAGGATCCAGGTAAATCGTGAATCCACACAGAGGCAAGTGGAAAAGAACCAGCATCTAGAGAGACGGGTAAACGAGAGCGGGCATGGTTTACCAAGAGGCATTCATAAATGTTTTCTAAAAAATAAAAACCATGTGGGCCAAACAAAAGTTCCCTGTGCGTGAAATACAGTCCTGGCGCCGGCAGCCGGTGACGTCTGAGATGTTGGAGGCAAACCAGCCATGTATCACTTGTGGAGACTAATCTACGAACAGATGTAATATTTCCTGTCAGTTGTCAATCAGGGTCACTCTCTTAGAGGAATATGTGCAGAACGACCCTTTTTCAGGTCATACGAGCTAACCAGGGAAAGGTATTCTCTCCTCTTTGGCTAAAGAGTTGAGATGAACTGTTCCGGTGGCTTGGGGTGGTGCTGCTGCCTTGGAAAGGGGATGGAGCCCGTTTCCTCCAGCGAGGCAGGATGTGAGTGGCCCTGGGTCTCTGTGCCCCTACTAAGTGTCCCCACCTCTCCTGGAACCCATACTGGGGGCCAGCGGCTCAGATGCCACAGGGCCAGAGAGACGCCTAAAGTCACCCAGTTCCATCACCCACGGGGCCCCAGAAATGCACAAACAAATGGAGCTCTCTGCAAAAGATCACCAGGGAGGCTCACACTCCTCTGTTGTGCAAGGCGAGGGGCACAGGGGAGGGGCTGCTTCCAGAAAAGCAGCCCCAAGAACAACGACTTTAGAGAGATGAACTTTTCTCTAGCACTGAGCATCTTACCAAGAATCTTTCAAGATTTCCCCCACTTTCCCACATCTGCCCCCATCGTTTTCCCCGTGCTATTTATTAGGGTTCACAGACATGGATCCCCTCAAAATACCAAACAGAGTGCTTTGGGCCAAGATCACTTGGCCTGAGCACCTGTCATCTGTTGTCACACCGCACCCAGCAGGCCAGACTCACGGCAGCCACTAAGTACGTGCTAGTTAGTCTGGTGATCTGCCTCCTGGGGTCGTCCCCCACCCCCATGCCGACGCCCTGACCTGAGAGCCCTCTGTGGCAGCTTTCCAGGGCTGTTATGACAAGTGACAACAGCCTTGACTCCACGGCTCGAAGCCACACACGTGTATTCCTCACGGTTCAGGCACAAGTCTGAAGCCAGCGTCACCGGCTGAATGGCCGGCACGGGCAGGGCTCTGCTCCCTCTGGGAGCCCTAGGGAAGGGTCTGTCCCCTGCCTCTTCCAGCTTCTGGTGGCAGCAGACGCTCCTTGGCTTGCGGCTGCATCATCCGAACCTCCCAGTCCAGCCCTACCGACCTCTGCGTGCTCTGTGTTCAGCACGGCCTCCTTCTGGGGTCAGCCTCGCTCTCTCCCCAGGGAGGACTGCACGTAAGCCAGGCTCGCCTCCCCTTCTCGAGATCCCCAGGCACATCTGTGGTCTCTTGCCCAATAGAAGATGATGCTCACAGGTCCTGGGGATCAGGACCTGACCGCCCCCATCAGTCCACCTGCCCGACCCCCCCATCCATACAGGAAGACATCTGGACTGGGCGATGCGCATCAGTCTCACTCGTGAAGAAACAAGCGGACGGAGGCTGACCTCAGTGCAGCAGCCGGATGATGCCTGAGCTACGAAACGAGCCCCAGACTAACCTAGACTGAGAATCATGGCCTCAGAGAGAGGGACGGCCTTTGGTGATGACCTGTGTCCCCGCCCACCGTGCCGCTCTGGGCTGCGGCAGCTCTGACCGGGCAGCGGGGCGTTTACTAGTCACAGGCTTCAGACCAGTCGTTCCAAGGCCGCCTGATGCTCCATGTCCCCGCTGTCTCCCCCCGAGGTGTGGACGTCCATCCTTTGCTGGGCGCAGTGTTTCTTTACCCACTTTTGAGGCTCTGTGATCTCATGTATAGGAATGTAGAATCACAGACTGTCCCAGCTTTCTCCTTGCCCTTGGGGCTGACCTTCTCCAGCCCAGATGCTTTCAGCCTGAGAGCCCGCTCTGACGTCACAGCGGCCTGGCCGGGGTGCCCGTATGTTCCTGGTATAGCTTGTTTCCACTTTTCCACTCGCAACTTCTATGCAACTTTCTGTTAGAAGTGCATCACATTAACAGCATACAGCCAGGGCTTATATCATTCTGCTGTTACGTTATTTTATTTCTGACGGCTTCTGTCTAGTTACAGAGGCTTTGTGTGGGTGTTGGGTGTTCATGCTTCTTAAACTATGTCATTCAAGTAAGTCCTTCATGATTTCCTTGGAGCCTATTTGATATTATGTGTCATTTCCATATGCCTTTGTTGATTCCATTTTTAAAAATTAAAAAACAAAATTTTAATGTTTATTTTTGAGAGAGAGAGAGAGAGAGAGAGACAAAGCATGAGTGGGGGAGGGGCAGATAGAGAGGGAGACACAGACTCTGAAGCAGGCTCCAGGGTCTGAGCTGTCAGCACAGAGCCTGATGCGGGATTCAAACTCATGGACCGTGAGATCAGGACCTGAGCCAAAGTCAGACACGTAACCGACTGAGCCACACAGGTGCCCCCATTTAAATAGGTGCTACATCCTTTGCCCTTGTCCTTATTAATAATATTAATTAATACTCTCTATGGGATCATTGGTTTAATGAAATGGGTGTGTTGATGTGAACACATGTGGCCTACAGTACATTAAAATAAGTGTCTAAGAGTTGAAATAAAAACAAAATGCCCACGCACTGCCCGAAACGTAGGAGACTTCCAGGATGCATACTGTTCTTTAAGAAGCCCTGTAAATATTAGTCATCTTTTATTTTCTAAAGAAAAGAATGGTCTATTTATGTCAACCAACTTAGATCACCAAAGACTTGAGGACTCTTACTGAATAAAAACAGGCCGGCAGAATTAACAGCCATGGGCATCTGGGAAACAGACAGTGAGCACAGAAAGGCAGCGAGACCAGGGCTGTGGTGCGCACCCCAGGCAGGGGTCTGCTAGACACAGGAGCCAAGTTTTAGTTTTGTAAACAAATTAACAGGATGGAAACATGAGTGTTTCCTGGTTGTGGTACCCATAAAATAAAAAAGAGATGAGATGTTCAGAAAGAACACAGATGTTCCAGGGACTGAAACACAGGGAAATGTCCCCGGGGCCCCGCGGAGGAGACACCGTGGGCGTCCGTAGCAGTCTGGGGTAGGGACGGAGGGCACGCACGGCTCCCCTGTGACACCCCGCTGTGCCCTGAGGGTGTAGGCCCCAGAATGTCCTCCGTGGGACTGCCGGAGGCCCAGTTACACTAGGCAGACCCTCTGCTTTGCCCTTTCCTGCCTGGCACCACCGCTGAGGGAAGGCAGGATGTGAGGAGGCCGTTAGGATGGAGGGGCCATGCCACTGAAGGAAATCTTCCAGAAATACTTCTGTCAGCTGAGCCCTCGAGTGGAAGGAGTCCTTGAGTGGCAGAGAGCTCAAGGTTACCCTTGAAAGACAGCTGGAGTGTGGCCCCTCTGTTTTACGAAGGTCAGACTCGGGCTGGCTCTGGGCAGATGGGGACATGAACAGAAGGGCCCCAGGGGACAGCAGAGCCCGAGAGGCTGGAGAAGCCCAGGACACCGGCACCCCGCCCCACACCTCGTTTCCCCTGCTCTCTCCCTCCTGGGACCCGCCCTGACAGACACTGCAAGCTGTGGCTGTTGGCCACTCAGGTTTAGGCTTCTGGTTTTGAAAAATTACATACATGATATGTGAATAAACTCTTACCGGAAAAGATTTAGGCTACACGGAAGTATCTGCCCAAAGCATGGAAACACCTCTTCCCCGTTCCCATCAGCCTCCGGGATTGTCCCTTGGCATCCTTCACTTCCTGTGCACTGCACACTCACACACACACACACCATGCACAACACACACACACGCACACGCACGCACACATCGGATGGGGTTTTGGTAGGGGTTTGGAGCTGATGGGCAAGAAAGAATTCTTGAAGATGTCTTTGGTGTAAGAAAGGTGACTTTATGAAAGCAGGGGACAGGACCCGTGGGCAGGGAAAGCTGAGCTGGGATTGTGAGGAGTGACTGGCCCTGCGGAGTTGGGGGAGGTGAAGACAGAAGGGAGGCCTCCAGAGGGGCTTTGATGTGCTAAAGAGGACTCCTGGGACCCCGGAGGCCTTGCTGTTGTGGGGCTAAGGTCGGTTAACATCAGGACAGTAGGGGGCTCCTGGAGAACTGGTCTACTCTGGATTTGCCTCAGTTTTACTCTGGATTTGTCAATGGGCCGCAGGTTATAAGGGAATTTAATCTTACCTGCCATTTCCTCTGCCTTTGTTCCCACATCACTATGGAGGGAGGGTCATATTGTAGAAACTGAGTTCGTGGGTTTCTGGAGATGAGGCTATTTATAGGATTGCCTTTTTTTAAAGTACTTTACTAAGGTATTAATAAATTGGGGCACCCGGGTGGCTCAGTCGGTTAAGCATCCGCTCTTGATTCAGCTCAGGTCATGATCCCAAGGTCATGGGATCGAATCCTGTGTCAGGTTCCATGCTGGGCATGGAGCCTGCTTGAGATTCTCTCTCTCTCTCTCTCTCTCTCTCTCTCTCTCTCCCTCCCCTACTTGCATGCGCTCTCTCTCTCTCATTCTCAAAATAAGGAAATAAATTTAAAAAATTAGCTGATGACAGTGGTGGGGAGGATGGATGGGTGGGTCGCAGTCTGTGGAAGATGCCAGAATATGGCTTCAAGTGCCCCTGCCCCCCCAGCATGGCCACAGAAAACCAAACCAAACACACTCCAGGATTCGCTGTGCCTTAAGGAGCAACTCCAGCTGCCTGGGCAGATGTGATACAATCTGTGAAAATTTGGGGCTTTAAGCATGTTGCCTGGGAAAGAACGACGCTTGGGTGTTTCCAGGGCAGGATGTGTGGGTTGAATGTTTTTGTTTTTGTTTTATTTTTTCTTAATTTCCTGACTATGGACGCATCAGTTGTGAGCCTGGAGGCGTGGGATGGGAGCAGGTCCAGCCGTTCCCGCCCACTCAGGCCTCGCAGATGGAGATGCGGCGTGTTCGGGGAGGCCACTTTGTGGAACTGCGCTGCGCTCTGTGTCTGGGAGAGAGGGAAGAACAGGTCGAAATTCCGCGCCGAGGGCTGAGGGCCTAGGATGTCTGGCACAGGATGTTCAGGCGGCCTGCAGAGGCGTTCGGTCTGCAGCCAGCGCTGGACCGTTGCCGTGAACTTCTTGCTGTGCAGGAAGACAAACCAGTTTGCAGATTTGTGCAGCTTGCGTTGGAAGAAAGGGCCTGGAGATGCCCCGAGAGGTGGGCACGGGGTGGTTTAAGGAGGACCCGAAAAAACTGATTGGTCCTTCCAAGGGGTTTCGGGTTAATAGTGTGACGAGCGGCATACAAATGACGCCTGTAGTCTGCTCTGACCCTGAGAAGCACGCGCTGGACGTCACAGTCCAGCCACACGCTGGGAAAGGGCCGGTCAGCAGGGTCAGGTCGCAGTGGACACAGCAGCAGGTGGTGCTACTGGCAGAAAGGGGACAAGGAGAATGTGTGTCTGCAGGATGGACGGAGGAAGACAGACGCCGGCAGAAGGCTTGGCCGGAACCAGATCAGCTGAACGGCACGCGAGATGGAAGGGTGAGAACATCAGTGATGGGTCAGGATGGGAGACTGGAGGAGTGAGCTGGGGTGTCCCTCAAATACACAGGGAAACTAGTTCCTTGTTGCCTTATGTCCCGGTCTTCTCGATCACGCCAGGCACTAGTCCCTGAGGGTCACTTACAACATAATAAAATGAACTGACTCATTTTTCGGTAATTCTTTCCCCCATTTACTGGTCCTCCTTGAAAAGTGTAGATCATCAAAAAAAAAAAAAAATTAAACCCCTGGAAGAAAACATACACATAGATCTCTGTGACCTTGGATTAGACATCTGTTTCTGACATCTGATGCCAAAAGCAAAAACAAAAGGAAAAAAATACACACACATTGGACTTTATCAAAATTAACTTGTTCTCAAAAAAAAAACACTCTCAAGAAAGTGATAAGGCAACCCACAGAATAGGAGAACATATTTGCAAACCTTATGCCTCCACCCACAGTACATAAGGGTAAGTAGATTCAATAATAACGATGTGAAGGGGCACCTGGGTGGCTCAGTTGGTTGAGCGTCAGATGCTTGGTTTCGGCTCAGGTCATGACCTGAAGGTTCAGGAGTTCGAGTCCTGCATCAGGCTCTGTGCTGACAGCATGGAGCCTACTTGGGATTCTCTCCCTTCCTCTCTCTCTGCCCCTCCCCTGCTCTCTCTCTCTCTCTCTCTCTCTCTCAAAATAAACAAACACACTTAAATAAAAAGAAGTGGAGGTGATGGAGCCCTCCCACCTCGCTGGAGGGCTGACAAAATGGTACAGCTTCTTTGGAAAACAGTTCGTCAGCTCCTTTATGTTAAACAAGGAATGTTCATAGGACACAGCTATTCTAATCCTAAGTAAAAACCCAAGATAAAGGAAAACATACGTCCATACAAAAAAACTATGCCCAATTGTTCATAATAGCGAAAAGGTAGAAAGATCCCAAGCCTCCATCTATTGGAGAATGGATCAATAAAATGTGGTGGGGCGCCTGGGTGGCTCAGTTGGTTAAGAGTCCAACTTCGACTCAGGTCATGATCTCACGGTTCGTGGGTTCAAGCCCTGTGTCGGGCTCTGTGCTGACAGCTCAGAGCCTGGAGCCTGCTTCAGAGTCTGTGTCTCCCTCTCTCTCTGTCCCTCCCCTGCTTGTGCTCGGTCTCTCTCTGTCTCTCAAAAATAAATAAAAATGTTAAAAAAAATAAAAAAAAACAAAATGTGGCCGTTCTATTACCCACAGTAACAAGGAGTGAGGCCCTGATACAGGAGACAGCAAGGATGGAACCCAAAAGCCTGCTCAGTGACGGATACCAGCCACAGGGCCACGCACTGTGTGAGTCCTTCAGGAGGAAGAGTCCAGAGCAGCCAAGGTCCTCAAGACAGGACGTCAGTTGGGCGTTGCCAGGGGCCGAGCACCTGCTGACAGTGGGGAGTCTTTTGGAGATGGTGAGAATGCTCTGGAGGGGTGATGGTTGCACGGATTTGTGAATACACTAAAAATTCCCAAATAGCACACTTCAAAAGGGTGCATTTCATGGTATGTGAATTATGTCTTATTTATTTAGTTAGAATGAGCGAGGGAGTCTCCTCCTGCCCCCACACGCTTCCCCACTGCAAATCACTTCCATGAGCAGGTCTGAGTTTTCGCGATTGGTTCCTCCGGTTAATGCAGGTTTCGTGGGCAGGTGTCCGGATGCTTGTGCCATATTCCTCTCATGCCAAGGGACTCAGTGGCAGAGTGAGTTTGTGGTCCGTCCATTCCCAATGGTGCTTGGAGATGAATTCAGTGTTCAGTTCTGCAGAGCAGCTAGCTTTCCTCGATATAAACTCCCCAGCTGTTTGAAGGGCTGAAGACGCTGACCGAGGATGGGGGTGTCTGTGCACAGTGCCAGACCCCTGGTGGGCGGCAGGGTCTGAAGAACCCCCACGAAGACCACGGGAAAGATGCCCGGGGAAGCAGCCCAGCACGACGCGGTTGTATGGGCAATCGATTCTGTAGCTGCTTGGAGATAAATCCATCTGAATCCATTAAGAGGAAAAAGAGAGGCGAGGGTGCCTGGGGAGGTGAGGGAGGCCCTGCCGTGTGAAAGTTGAGTGAAGGTAGGATGACTAATACGAAGAGGAAACAAAGGTCTGGAGGCTTCCACAAATAGGGAGGCCCACCGGGCTGGAGGGGCAGGCGGTGGTGCGGGGTCTGGGAAAAGTCCCCGGGATCCCCTCGTCGCTGATTACCATCTCCCTGCAATGGCGCCTCACAGTACAGTTTCCATAAATGGATTGGCCGATTAATGGTTTTCCTCAGTTGCTTGCCTTTGAGCTCCTCGCCTCCCTAGCCAAGGGTCTGGCTCTCTGGGGGCCCATGCATCTTTCTTCCAGCCTCAAATCTTCAGGAGAGAGGGAGGCCTCAAGACGGAGCTGCCAAGCCTAATCAACGATACTACAAATTATATTAATACAAATCGAAGAGGCAAAATGAAAATGGTTTCATAAATCTTCTTTCAAGACTCAACGTGGACAGCTTGGGATCAATCATAAAATACAGGAATTAAAACAAAAGGAGGCCCTGCCCTAGAAAGGGTTTACTATCTTAGAGAAGAAAGGAAGTCCATGGGGTAGTAGTTTGTTTGCCTTTAGTTCTGAGCTCGCCTCCGGGAAGTGGCTTCCAGAGGTGTCTGAGGACAAGGGAAGGGGAAGTTGGGCCAGTTTCTTCCAGGTCCCGGGTTTGCCAAATCAAGCAGGGACCGTGGGTGCATGGCCACACCCCAGGCTGTGTGAGAACCTCTCCTGCAGCTGAGATCCAGGCCGGTGGGAGCCGCAGCACGCAGAAACCTGGGGCGGGGACGGGGACAGTGGTGCAGAAGGGCTCACCTAGCAGCCTCAAACATGGTGGCCAGAGGCTGTGGCAGGTGGTGCCCAGCGGGCCCCTGGCAACATTGGTGCTTCCTTGACTTCTCATAAAAAGGATGAGGATTATTGGGCCATTTTTTGAGAGAGAGAGAAAGAGAGAGCATGCACGTATGAGCAGAGGAGAGGGGCAGAGAGAGAATCCCAAGCAGGATCCACGCCATCAGTGCAGAGCCCAACGTGAGGCTCGAACCCACAAAATCTGAGCCAAACTCAAGAGTTGGACGCTTAACCAACCGAGCCACCCAGATGCCCATATTATTAGGCTCTTAAGAGATGTTTCCATGAGGAGAGAGAACTAACATTTACTCTCAACATAAATCTGCGGTGTAGGGGGCCCTCCAGGCTGAGCTTGGCCATCATGAACTATGGTGGCACGAATTGGTGTACACATTTTTGCGTGAACAAGTTACCAATTCTCTTGAGTATATACTTAGAAGTGGAGTTGCTGGATTCTATGGTAATTCTTTGTTTAACTTGTTGAAGAATCTCCAAACTTTTTCACAGAGGCTATAACACTTGACATTTCTGCCAGCAAGGGTACTCATTCCTCCACATCCTCACCAACACGTGTTGTTGTGTGTGTGTGTTTTATCACAGCCAACCTAGAGAGTGTGAGGCACTATCTCACTGCAGCGTTGATTTTCATTTCCCTAAGGATCACTGAGGATTAACATCTTTTTATGTGCCTATTGGCCTTTTGTATACTTTCTTTGGATTCTGTTCAAATCCTTTGCCAATTTTTAACTTGGGTGATTTGTGTTTTTATTGTTAACTAGTTAAGAGTTCTTTATTTATTCCGAATATCAGGTCTGGCAGATTTACATCTTCTAAGAGTTTTGTAGTTTTGGCTCATGTATTTAGGTGTTTGATTTTCTTTGAGTCAATTTTTGTACACAGTGTGAGGTAGGGATGCAGCATCGTTCTTTCTCACTTGCATATCCACCATCCCGGGACCATGTGTCGAGAAGGCTGTTCTTTCCCCCATTGAATTGTCTTGGTTGAAATTTTCTTGTAGGTAAAAAAGTGAAATGTCTTATCTGATTTATTTTTCGTTCTAAATCCAGAGTTCCATAAAGTCATTTCTGGGTGGTTTTCACTGAACTGTATCTCTTAATATTTTCATTGATTTTAATTGTCATGTTTAAGCATCATGTTGTCAGCTTTTCAAAATTACTTGAAAATAGACAGAACTGCTGAGTGTTTACAAATTGCGCGTCCGTTGTAAGGGAACATATCTCACGACCCTATGTCTTTCCATATGTCGTACTGCTCCCAAAGTGCTCTGGCCTCCTGTTTAAGACTCAATCCCCATCTCTCCCACTTGGGGGAAGCCCTCCCAGGCTTTCTCTGTACACCCAGAAGCTTCTGGTGCTAGAGTCCAGCTCCAGCAGGTCCAGGGCTCCCTGAAGGATGGACGGTGTCGGTGAAAGGGAGTGAGAGAGCCTCGGCTTCTTTCTGATCCCCAGGCAGGCATCTCTGCACCGACCTGAGGGTCAACTTTATTTATGGAAAAAAATGTATGGGGCCAGCATAGAAGTGGCATTTGCCTTAGACAATGATTTCTGATGACAAATTTCTTTGGTGTGTAAAAATTTCCCAGAACATAGATTTGTAGAAGACTCATGCATAACCTTTATCAATAGTGATTGATGTAGGTGACTTAGATGCTTATCACATGGGGAAGGAAGGTATCTTTAGCATTTAAATACAAGACAATGTTTTTAGCATAGCAAAGGCAAGAGTTAGTTCTTTTGTGAGCAGGGGTCAGTAGCCTGTTTGCTTAAGGGGAAGTATAAGAAAAACAGGATTCTCAGGAAATGCAAATGTTTGCTCCCATAAACACAAAAGAAGAAGTTCCTACAATAAGTTCCTTCACAAGGTGCAATCAGCATGTTTTAGGATAAGGGGACAAGTCACTCCCGATACCAATCAGCAAGGTGCCTTGGGGGTCGGTGCTCAAGCAAAAATAATTGAGCGGGGATGGATATCGGTCACCATCTGATGGCAAGAAGCCTTGCAAACTTGCCTTACCTCACAAGGAGTTTTCTCAACTTAGTGAGTTCAGAAAATGGCTCCCAACATTCTGGACTCGATGTGTTGCGGTGCTCCCATTACTGAAGTGTAATTACTTGTTTCTCCTCCTGCTCTTCGCTCCCTCTGAACAGGTGGCCGAGAAGCCCTCTGGCTGGAAATGGGCACCTGAGCTTAGACCAAACTTATGTCGGCAATGTTCTCTTAGCATGACCTGGTGCAGCTCTCCTGGGGTAACACCCCCACCCCCTGCGAGCCCTGGGAGTGCGTGGTGTGTCCTTGTGTGTCACAGCTGACGGAAGCCATGGCCAGAATTCTGTTTGGGAAAAGGGTGGTCACCAATCGCCTTCGGGCAGGATGACCATCCGTGGGGCACAGTCCCCCCTCCCCCCGCCCCTTGAGGTAGTGGTGCCTTCCTGGGGAAAACCCAACTTCTCAAGGAAAACTCATCATCAACTTACAAAAGAAAATCCTGGAAATTTCATTTACTAGTTGTTGAGACACCATGTAATCAATGCAGGAGAATTAGGATCCCAGGAGAAAAAGGGTCACACTGCGATCGGTGCAGCACGCCCCCCCCCCCATCTCCGTGATGTGGAGTCGCTCCTCGGACAGCGTTTTCCCAGGTGCTCAGGGCAGTTGGTGGCTCATCCTGTCCTCAGTAGGTTGTCTACTTCCGGAAATTTACTCCTTAGCTCTCTTTCTGGTGATCCTTACTCCTTCCTCGGTCCTTGGCCACGTTGGAAGGAGGGCTTCCTTGGAGGATGGACCCCTGGTTTTGCCCTCACATCCTTCTCAAGCCCCACAACTCAGCTTCCTGACCGGCCAGCCTTTGCTAAGCGACTGGTGATGTGCCCACATGTCCTGCAGCCACACAGGACTTGTGAGAGAGGCGCCTTTCCCACCGCCCTCCCCTCCCCCATCCGGCCATGCACACAGCCCAAGTGCACGAGTCACGCGGCGACTCGCACTTCTGACCCATTGCTTCTTTTGGTCCTCGTGTGGCTCAGCCTGGAGAGCCTTTGTCCCTTCCTTCCAGAACTCGGCAAGGTGCACCTAACCCTTTCATGTGAGATGCTCCCTGCCTCCCGCCGAGAAACTTGTTTCCATAATAATTGGCACGTGGCTCAGGACAGGAGGGGTTGACACACTTACGCTAGTTCCTCAGATGATAGTCCACGCACCGCACACAGACGGCTGTGAACTGGATTGAATGAATGGCTCTACACGCTTACTCAATGTCTGTATCTTTGGCCTTTGTGATCCTGGGGGCAACCTCGTCTCATCTCACGGTGTTACTGGATACTTGAAGCTCAGCTGCCTCTAATGTCCCAGGACAGGTGGAACGGGGTGAGAGAGGGAAGCAGAGAGAAGGAGGAACGGAGGCTGTTCCCGGGGTGAAAAGTCATGTAGGCTCTGTGAGCCTAGAAGCCGTAGGCTCTGTGGTCCTGGCATCGAGGACACACCCAGGGTAACGTGTGCGCACTCAGTCCTGGCCCCCGAGCTCTGTGATCTGCGAAGAGCCACAGAGAACATCTCCTGGCATCTGAACCAGGATGGGGGTCCCGGCAAATGCCAGGGAAGGGGGTTTTCTTCCCTTAGGGCTCCACATCAGGACAGGTGCGTGTCCAGCATCTCCTTCCTGCTGCTCACGGAGTCCTGCCTATAAGACCTCATGGTTGAGCGGGAGCGAGAAGACACCTCCAATGGTAACTTGTGTTCTCCTTTGTCAGAAGATAACAACCCAGAGGTGACTTGAGGAGGAGATCTGTGATACGTAGACAAAGATGACATTTCCAAGTCGGAAGTCATCACCACGAGCCATGCCCCACACTTTACAGGACGTCGCAGTCACAAAGCATTTCATATTTTTCTTTCTTTTTTATATATTTTTTAACATTTATTTATTATTGAGAAACAGAGAGGGACAGAGCATGAGCAGGGGAAGGACAGAGAGAGGGGGAGACACAGAATCCGAAGCAGCTCCAGGCTCCAAGCTGTCAGCACAGAGCTGGATGCGGGGCTCAAACCCATGAGCGGTGAGATCATGACCTGAGCCGATGTCGGACGCTCAGCCGACTGAGCCACCCAGGCGCCCCGCATTTTGTATGTTTGATGTATGTACTTGAGGGGAGGAAGCCAGACCCAGCACCTGGCTTCCTGCGTTCACGCCTTCCCACTCCCTTCTCCTTCCATGGCCGTGTGTTCATAGATCTATAACCTGGGCAGTTCCACTGGATTTCAAATAATCTTTATTAAATACTCAGTATTTTTCAGCCACTTTTATTTATTTTCTTAAGTTTCTTTACTTTTTTTGGAGAGAGAGAGAGTGCGTGAGCGGAGGGAAGGGCAGAGTGAGAGGGAGAGAGAATCCCAAGCCGGCTCCACACTGTCAGCTCAGAGCCCGATGGGGGGCTCGATCTCATGACAGAGGGGCAGGCAGAGAGCACCATGGCAGTGTGGACACTGGCCTCGGCTCCTGCCAGGGCCACCGCTCAGGGTCCTGCCATGCGGGAGGGAGAGGCTGCCACGGCCTGACCTTCTCTTCCTCTTTGATGAGGACTCACCCCAGGACCTCATTCAAACTTCACTCCCTCCTCACAGGGCCCCTTTCCAAACACGGTCCCATGGGAGGCTTTACGTATGAATTTGGGGGGACACGGTTCCGTCCACAGCTTGCGGTGTACTGGAGGAGGGGGTTGTCCAAGGTCCTGGGAGTGGTCTTGAAGGGTAGAGAAGAACGACACATCCCACAGCTGCTGAGCTCACTCGACCATGAGAGACAGTTAAAGCTGAACAAATATTTGGTCCATTTCCCCTAAGGCTGGAGCCCAAGCGTAACGATGGGATACTTCGGGGCCCCGGCTACGGAAGGCCGACGGACCGGCCCTCGTCTGCACCTGTAGGAAGCGTCCCACAGGGCAGGCAGCCCGTGGCCCCCAGGGCCCCGACGGGAAGGCATGGCTTTCGGCGCGATGGGGACACGGGGGCCAACGGCACTCCACGGTGCGCTGTCGTGTGCTGAAACGAGCCAGGGCGCGTGGCGCTCCAGGGCGATCGTGGACACGCTGTGGCCTGCACGCCTACGTTCATGGTTTCGAGCCGGACTTTCCCGGACACATCGTCATGCCCTCCTCAGCCCCTGAAGAGGATGGTGACTCCGGACGTGTAAGAAAAGCAGGCAGGAACATGTCCCCTGCCCCTCACACTCCAGGCTGTCCGCCGGGTGGGCTCACCGGGGCCCAGCACCCACTCGCCTCTTAGCCACAGGACACACGGTGCTGTTGAGACTCCGTCCAGTCTTCAGATGGAACCTCACAGCCTGCAGACTCGCCAGGAACCCTCTGGGGCTTTCGGCCCCCAGCTGGTGAGTTGGCCACCGGGACCAGCCATCAGCGCCCCCAAGGCCAGAAGAAGAAGTCGCCGTCCCTGTGAGTCACAGGCTGGAACTCCGGGACCCCGGGAGGCTCTGCCCAGGCCGGTGACCACGGGTGGCTGTACCAGGCGTATAATTCACGCCCTCTCTTACATCCCGTGGTCTGCTTTCCTTTTTTTGATTTTTTAAAATACTTCTTTATTTTCGAGAGAGAGAGACAGAGACAGAGCAAGCAGAGGAGGGGCAGAGAGAGAGGGAGACACAGAATCCGAAGCAGCTCCAGGCTCCAAGCTGTCAGCACAGAGCCCGAGCCCCATGAGATCATAACCTGAGCCAAAGTCGGACGCTTAACCGACTGAGCCACCCAGGCGCCCCTCTAAGAATGCTCTTTAAGGAGCACCTGGGTGGCTGAGCCTAGTAAGGGTCTGACTCTTGGTTTCAGCTCAGGTCATGATGTCGAAGTTCGTGAGTTCGAGCCCCATGTTGGGCTCCCCCTGTCAGCGTGGAGCCTGCTTGGGATTCTCGGTCTCCCTCTCTTTCTCTGCCCCTCCCGCATGCTCTCACTCTCTCTCTCTCTCAAAATGAATAAACCAAAAAGATGCTCTTTGAGTACTACGGACAAAAAAATATGTGTAGAAAACAGACTGATTACTTTTCATGTTTCAACTGTAATTGGCTGAAATTCATGATATTCGACCTGAGGGCTGCTTTCTAGTTGGCCTCCAATCTCAGTCTCTTGCTACGATATTTCCTCCTAAAGGATTTTGTAACCATTGCCGAATGAGGCGCTTTCTCTTACGTCTACGTGATAGCCGCCTTCCTTCCCGAGATAAAAGTCTGAGAAGCCAGGACGGACAGAGAGGGCTCTGGAGGAGCTGGGAGTCCGTCCTGCGGCCCAGAGGGGCTCAGGGGCCGGGCGGGCGCTCCCTCTGGGACTTAGGGTCTTAGGGTTGGAAACCACTCCCGGTCACCACCAGCCCGAGAGCGGCAGCCTGTGCTTTTCTAGATTCCACCCGTAAGTGAGACTGCACAGCATGTGTCTTCCTCTGTCCGACTCCTGGCGCGGAGCGGAACGCCCTCCGGTCCATCCTCGCTGTCCCGCATGGCGGGCTGCCTTCGCTCTCACGGCTGAGGGTGCCCCATGCTGCGTGTGTCCACCTCACCCTTGTCGGCTCGCTCATCCACCCATGTGCCCGTAGGCCGTTCGCACCCCCCAGCCACCGGGGAGGAGGCCGCAATGAACTTGGGGCTGCAGACATCTTTCCGAGACCCTGTTTCCATTTCCTTTGAGGAAACACCCGGAAGTGGAAAGACTGGGTCGTGGGGTAGATCTGTTCTGAGAGAACGGTGGTTGGAAGGTCCTGGGGGCTGGGGGAAAAGGGACATGTTTAAGGGCGCACACGGGCAACCAGTAGAAGAGTAAGTCCTGGGGACCCGGCCCACAGCACAGCGATCCCCGTGACCACGACACACCACTCTTGCACACGAGGGAAGGGGCGAGATCTGTGTCTGGAGGGTCAAGCCCAATGGCCGGCATCGATGAAGGCCGCGGGCAGGAAGCCAGGAGGGAGCACTCGGGACCCCAGGAGCGGGGAGGGGGGGGAGCTGGCAGACAGGACCCGGTGGGGGCCCGGCTGGCCTCCTTCGAGGAGAAGAGTGGATTCGAAGAGGCCTCCGTGCCGGTCCGCGGAGGTGCAGCCTCTGGGCCACAGAGACTGTCATCTGCAAAGGTGAGCGACACACAGACTATTCGGGGAGGGGGGAGGCCCAGGAAGGTGCAGACACAGCTCTGGGGTGCTGGGGGCTCCCTTCCCTGTGAACGTCTCCCCGCAGACTCTCCTGCGGGGCCGCCGAGCCGGGCGCTGGGGGGCCTTCGTCGTCTCCAGGAGTGCTGGGGGAGTCCGGGGGTGACGTGCAGAGAGGACACAGCCTGGGTGACCACTGTGCGCCTGGCTTATCTGCCTGGGGTTCCTCGACACTGCGGCCTTGCTCCGCCCGGAATTGCTGGGGCTGTGTTCCGCCCCAGGCGCGCGTGGCTCCCGGGACGCGGTGCCGTGGTCACCCCAGGTGTGGGTCAGCATCTGGTTCAGCTCCTGAGAGGTGAGGCCCGTGCAGAGAAGCTTCTCTGTGGCTGCGTCCTGGCCTCTGCAGCAAGCTGGGGTGCAAGCACGAGAAAGGCCACCACAGCCACTGGACAGGGGACGCCTGGTGTCCCCAAAGCAGACGACACACAGTTGCATGTCAGCGTCCAGCTGGCTGGTGGGTCCCCCAGATTATCACGAGGTGTCTGTGACTCCTGTCGGCCTGATCCTTTGTCACTCTCACCCCAGGGCACGGCAGAGGGGGTCACAGGGACTCCTCAGCGGCAGGGTCAACGAGACCTCTGGGGTCCCGAACCCCGAGTGAGGGAGCCCATCAGCTGTGGTTTCCCAGGACCAGCTCCTCCTCTCTCAGCCCTAGAAAGGGGGCCAGGGAGTGGTGGGCATCTGGGGACCCACTCATGCCCAGAATTCGGACATTTCCTACCAGGGCTCGGTGGGGGAAATCTTTCCCTCCGTACAGATTCTGACTTCACCCCCACAGGACCTGCAAGCTCTGCACCTAGAACTCTCTTCCAGCTCCAAGTACTGAGATTATATTGGGAACAAACATTTTCAGGAGAAGCAAAGTCGGGTTGTTGAGAAAAATCCCACGCCCATCACTCCTAAAGATTCTCCATGGGCTAGATTTTCCCAGGGCCCTGGGGTGTGGGGTGGGTACAGCAGGGTTCCGGACACGGAGTAGAATATTCCAGTCCTGTATGCATCTCCTGCCTCTGGGAGGCTCCCAGAGCTCCCGGTCAACCAGGCGCCGACAGAGGTGCGTTGACCTAGGCCGCCGTGGTTGGCACGGGGTGGATCCCAGGGGGGCAGGCTGCGTGTGACGGGGAATTCAGCACATCCCCCCGAGGTGAAGGGCCCAGTGGGGTTTCACACACAGAGCGCCCATCTCTGTGCTTGGCATGAGTGATGCTAAATCAATGTCAAGGCCCCTGCCGCCTGCACCAGTTTGTTGCTAAAATGGTGCAGATGGAAGGTTCTGGTTGGGGACGAACACAGGTGAAGCTGGGCTGCACACCGACCCCTTCCAGGGCACGCGTAAGGCCAGGCTGGGGGGCAGGACGTGCCCAGGGGAGAAAGGCTGCCCAAGTGCTGTGCCGAAGTGCCCAGGTCGAAGGCTGCCCCTCTCTGCTGGGTCCTACCTCTTCCCTTGCTGACCGGAGCCGAGCTCCCCCTCCCCTCCCTGCCCCTGCCCTGGTGATACGTCGCTTTGATATTTCCCAGTGGAACGTGAAGTCCTCGAAGGCGAAACCACGTCGGCCCATTTTCGCGCCCTGCACAGAACCCGGCCGGCACGTGTCCGGTGAAGGGTTGCTGGAAACAGTAGTGAAGGATTACTAGGAATCTGCCGGAAGGACACAGGTTCGGGGAGCGGCCCCACTGCCTCGGCGGATGCAGGAGATTCCTGACGTGTTCGAGTAAGCTGCCCGAGGCCTGCGGCATCCCAGCTCAGCCTCCTGTGGCTGTGACACCAGCCCAAACCAGACGCATGTGCAATCCCGACTTCCTGTCTGTAAAATGGGCTGAGGACGATTTGGCACACGGGTGGGCCCCTCCGCTGGCTGACACGGCGTAGGTTTGCTGCGCTTGCTCCCTTGGCAGCTGGCGCTGTCTGCAAGCTGGGGTGGTTCTGAGGGTGAGGGGGGCCAGCCGTGCCAGGAAATGCACTTCTGACAGCTGGTCAGGGCTGGTTTACCCCCGGCCCAGATGGTCCATTTCACCCAGCGGCTTGCCTCAGCTACGGTTCCCACTTGCTTGGTCAACCGCTAGACGTGGTGTTGCCACGAACGTATACTTCCCTCGCGATTCACATTTAATGCTGAAATCCGGAGACTCTGAGGAAAGCAGATGAGCCTCCAGAATATAGGTGGGCCTCGCCCAATCAGTTGAAGGCCATAAGACCAAAGACTGAGTTTTCCCTGAGAAGAAGGAATTGAGCCTCAAGAGAGCAGCACTGAACCCCTGCCTGGTTTCGAGCCTCTGCCCTGCAGAATTTGGGTTTGCCAGCGTCCCTAGTCATGGGAGCCAAGCCCCTAAAGTGAAGCTCTCTTCTCTTTCTCCGTAACACCTGTTGCTTCTGTCAAACTAGAGAACGCCGCGTAAGGACGCGGGGAACACAGGGTCAAGGGCTACCTCTGGATTACTGGTGGCTTCGCGCAGCGCACACTGGCCACCTCCCGTCTTCCCCGCAGCCTCCTCAGTGAGGGGCACTTTCAGACCAGCCCCAGCCCTTTGTACTGGATTGCAGGGCCCCGCCCTCTGTCCCCGGATGGGTCCCCCGCCTCCGTGCCAGCCCTGGGATCTCAGGTGCAAAACTTGTGAGGAATCACGAGCAGGTCAGAAGCAAGTGGTACAACATAAAATTTATTATAAAACTTCAGCAAATATAAATATCCCGGTGCCCGTTCCGAACGCAGCGGCGGCGTAGACGAGACCGGAAGGCCGCACCAGCAGTGGGCCGGGTGTCGGAGGGCTGCCGCGCACCTTTTCCCGGAAATAGTAGCCTTCGTTCTCAACGGGTCTCGCGAAACCGCCACGATGCACGGAAAGAAATTCAAAAACAGCACAACGCACGAAAAGGAACCCTGGGGTTTGGAGGCCCACACGTCAGCTGACGTGCGTCCGGGCAGGGCCGAGCACCACCGCGTCGGGCGGCAGGGTTCGGGGGTAACGGGCCGCCCGGGAACTCGGCGAGCACCTGTAATTAATTGTCATGGAGAAGTGGGAAGGAGCGGGTTGAATGGAAACCCCTGGAAATGCCTGCGCCGCGCGGAACGGAGGATACAGAAGTCCTCTCCTCCAGCTCCGGGGTCTGAACGGGACGGAAGCGCCTCAGCACGATTCATGTCTCCCGTTTCCAGGGCAGCGTGAGGGGGACCGGAGTCGGGGAGCCCCGCCTCTCCCCGGGGGCGGGCGCCCCTCACGGGCGACACCCGGCTCTTGTCCCGGCCGCAGGCCCCAGCGCACTGCTGGCGCAGGCCGAGGCGGCCCCGGGGACGCGGCCCGGGAGCCGTCCCCACCGGCCGCTTGTCCAGAGGGAGGCCGGTGGCCCCAGACCTCGGGAAGGGGCCGGCACACTCAGGGGCGGAATTTCTCCACTTCCTCCTAATTTCACGGCCTTTCCGTCTTTTCCCGAAGCACCGCACATTTAGCGTTTACCGAGTTCAGCTGCTTCCGTCTTTCCGACTTGATTCAGCCGGAGCACCGGGGGGAGGGAGCGTCACTGGGAGTGTGCAACGCGCGCCCCCTGCCTGTCTCCACGCCGCCGCCGGACACGGGTGTGCACGTGCGCCCAGGCGTGCACGCGGACCCACGAGCTGGCACACATGCGCGCAGGCGCACACGCGCTCTGTCCCGACAGACGCCGAACGCAGCCCTCCTCCCAGCTTCCGTCTCCTCTGGCCGCGTCCCGGCGCGCAGCGTGCAGCCGACGTGGGCTGAGGACGCAGCAGCGCCCGTCCTCCGTCCTGGGAAGGGCCCCCCGGCCTCACAGGTTGGACGCGGCGCAGGTCTTGCAGCAGCGCTCGCCGTAGAACTGGTGGCTACACATCCCCTGCCGGGGCGCCAGGGGGCACCAGGGGAAGTGGTCTCTGCAGGCGCCGTCTGAAAAGCCGCGGACGCCCCGTTAGCTGGTGTCCCGGGGTGGGGGAGGGGCGTCCCACAGGCTCTGAGGCTGCTGAGGGCAGCCCTGCAGGGGACACTCACCGCGAGCCGTTTGGGGGCAAGCGGGAGGCAGGGATGGAAAGCAAGACACGGTGCAGCAAGTACCCCACTCCTCGGGCCCGCTAGAAACCGCCCCAGGGCGCCGTGGGGGCTCAGTCGGTTGAGCATCCGACTGGGCTCAGGTCAGGATCTCACTGTGAGTTCGAGCCCCCCCCCCCCCCCGTTGGGCTCCGTGCTGACAGGTTGGAGCCTGGAGCCTGCTTTGGATTCTGTCTCTCTCTGCACCTCCCCTGCTCGCTCTCTATCTCTGTCTCTCAAATATAAAATAAAACATAAAAACAAAAAAGAAACCGCTCCGGAAACCTGACAGGACCACCCCAGAAATGCCAAGGCCAAGCCGAGGGGCTTCGGACACTCACCTTTCTTCTGTGCCATGGGGCAGAAGTGGGTGTTGCAGGCCAGGGAGGCTGCAGGCTTCTGGTGCACGAAGCAGCCCGGGGCCGGCCGGCCGCCCGCCAGGCACTGCACGGTCCTCGTCTGCACGCCCCCCCCACAGCTGGCCGTGCACTGCGGGAAACACGTGCACAGCAGTCACCGGGGGCGTCGGGCCGGGCCCCCCTCTTCCAGGCTTCTCCCTGCACCCAGCTCCCCGGGGACTGTGGGGGGCGGACCGGATTCTGGATTAACCCCAGGTGTGCACACGGGGGACAAGCCTCTGGAGCTCTAAAACGGCCTGAGTTGTCCTTGGTGTCAGAACACAAGGGAACTGGTGCATGTCTGGGGGAACCAGGATGGTCCCGGGGCTGCCCAGGCAATGGGTCAGGCACCAGGAAACAGTGCCGCCCTGCACAGACTGCCGTCACCAAGGCACCCTTTCTGGGCCTCTTGCCTGGGACAAACTTGACAAGCCAACTCCCTTGGACTCTGGATGCCTGCTTGGAGGCGGCGGACCAGGAGCCTGGTCACTGGCATCCTCCCGAGGGCGCTGTTCTGAAACACACAGTCCCCGTCACCCTAAGGCAAGTGAGCACAGCAGAGCCAGGGCCCGAAGCAGCCGCGTGTGTGGGTCACCCTTCACCAGCTGGCCGGCGCGCACCCCACAGACTACGGGGTCCATCTGAGCTCAACTGTGCGCGAGCAACCAGGGGCTGGGGGGCCAGGAAGACGGAGTAGCCAACTCCAGCAGCAGCTCGTCTGTGCAAACGGAGAGCTGCTTGGTGTCTGGACTGAATTATGGAAATTGTGCTCAAACAAGACTCGTGGTTCAGAAACGTCCAGAAGGTAGGCAGTGAAGGGGCACCGCAAGACTGGGTCAGGTGACCCTGCGGATGTCTGGCGCGCGGTGGGCGAGCTAGACGGTGGCTGTGAAATTCGAGGACGGATTCGTGCGGCATCGGGACACACGCGACACGGGCTGCCGGCCGAAACGCCGAGACTGCACGCCGGGACCCATCCAAGCAAGTTAAGTCAGCGAGCCCCCGGGGCTGGTTTCCGGTGGTGTCCTGCTGCGTTCCGGGGACCTGCTGTGAGCGGGGCCTCGGTCCAGGTGGCTTTTCCAAATCCCCTGGGGTCGGCGCTCTGATGGCGCGAGTTAGCATCTTTGTGCATCCAGAGCCCTGAAAAGTCTGAAGCTGAAGGGCTCGTTCTTTCTCTTCTCTTTAGGGAAAGGCTGGCCTGGCGCCCGGAGGGGAGGATCGAGCCTGCAGCTGATAAGCACATGGGGCTGGGACGTTTCTGTGAGGTCCCCCCTCTTCAAGACTAAGTTAGCTACGGTCGTCGACAGCTCAGATCCAGCAGCCAGAAATAAACGTCGTGGGCAGATTCGTGTCTGGCTTCCGAATTATCAGACGTATCCACGATGGGGACACATGTTCCCTGCTGCCCGTGACATCTGTCTGAGCGTCCCGCACAGCCACGCCTCTGGTCTTTGCACTTCGCACTCTGGCCTTCCCTGCCCGGCTGTGCCACGGGGTTCCCGCTGGCCACACGTGTCTGCATCCGTACGTGTCCACTACGTGTCTGCGAGAGCGGACTTCCTGTCACCGGCAGCCACGGCACAGGGTTCCAGTCCTGTGAATGACGTGTCTCAGTGAGAAGCAAGAGATCTGGCCACCCGTTGTCATCACGCAAGCAGCGTCCAAATCATTCGGAGGGGATTGGATGCTTTCCGTCACTGACTCGTGTATTCACAAATAGGGGTCCCTGAGCTCCCAGGTGCCAGGCTCTGATCTAGGCGCCAGGGACCCAGTGCTGGACATGAGTGAGTCGCCCCTCCTCGGGATGTCACACCCCTACTCAGGCTGTGGGCCTTCACCCTCCAAGAAAACAGACTCTGGGACCTGGACGGCAAAGTCCAAGCTGACGGCATCTTCCTCAACTTCATGAGGTTTAACCTGAGCGTTTTAGGCAATTCTCCCCGCTGATGGCAGGACGCCGGAGGCCACCGCGTTGCCCAGTGACAGGGACCTGCACTTGCCCGTTGACCTACACGCAGCGACAACTGCCGTCGCCATCTGTCCGGACCCCCAGCTGCTGGCTCCACCCCCAGCAGTGGTTCTCAAACTTGAGTGTGTGGGTACATCGCCGGCTGTTCTCCGCCCCCCCCCAATCTCGAGGGCTCGAGGGTCAGCAGCCCGGGAGGAATGAGAGCCTCCATTTCTTTTTTTTTTTTTTAACTTTTCCTAAATGTTTATTTATTTTTTAGAGAGAGAGAGACACATAGTGAAAGCAGGGGAGGGGCAGAGCGAAAGTGAGAGCAGGGGCAGAGAGAAAGTGAGAGGGAGACACTCATGTGTGGCATGTGTGTACATGCCACAGCGATCTCAGGTTGGCTTTATTCAAAGGCAAATTCCCAAAGCAGACTCCAGACTCCGAGCTGTCAGCACCGAGCCCGATGCGGGGCCCGAACCCACGAACCATGAGATTATGACCTGAGCCGAAGTCGGACGCTTAACCGACAGAGCCCCCCAGGTGCCCCCCAGAGCCTGCATTTCTACCCACAGTGCCGCAGCTGCAGGCCAGGTCACGTTTGGAGAGCCGCCGCTCTAGGTGATCAGGACCGTGTTGGCAAAAGCCCTTTCCTCTTGTCTTTTCATTCTGGAGCCGACTTCAGTCACATCGAAGTCTGACAGGAGCGTGCACAGAGCCGGTGTGCGGCGCGACGCGACCCGGGGAGCAGCGGTCTCATCAGGGGGCCTCCGAGGTCACTGTCGCTCTGCAGCTGCACGGACCGTGCCCCGCCCAGCCCGCCCGGCTTACTTCTGCCCGGCCTCCGGGGTCCTTGCTGCCGACCTGGGGAGGACCCGGTGCCCCGACTGGGCTGAGAGCCCTTGTGGAGAAGTTGCCGGGGCTCTGCAAGGTGTTTCTTCAAGGTCTGTGCCTCCTACTGATGCCGGACCTCTGCAGGGGCGAGGGCGGCTTGCAGGTGGGCCATTCTGTGTCTGCTGGGAGGCCACTGAGGCAACTCCGCCGCCAGTGCGGGGTGGGGGTGCAGAATGGAAGCAGGAACATCCCCCTCTGCGGGGCGTCCCTGGGCTGCTCACCCCACAGCCCCCAGGCTCTTCCGGGTCCTTGGACCCTGTCCCTCAGCTCCATACACCTGCCCCCCCTCCACAAGGGGCCTGCGGCCACTCACAGGTAAGCCAGAGCTCTTTCCAAGACCGCCCGACGAGAGTAGGGGGCTCAGCTGTGGGAAGGTCAATACAGGGTGCAGGGGGACGGTCCCCCCACCAGAGGTCAGCAAGCAGGGACTTCTTGTCCCTCCAGGATGAAACCACCTCCCCGAATGTGACGGCCTCTTTCCATGGGTCAGGCTCCGGCTCCCAGGGGGTCTGACTGCAGCGAACTGCTAAGCTCTTGTTTTCCAGAACCCTGAAATCCTGGAAAGCCTCTCCCTTTCGGATTTCATGTGTTTAGGTAACAATCCCTGACTGTTCGTGGACATCCTGCACCAGAAGCACTGCACAAGCTCTAGAGAGATTGGGGGGGTTGCAAACTGACCTTGACTCCTGGTCATTTTCAGAAATTCCAGAGTGATGCATTTTTCAAAACAACGTCTGCCTCCTGGTGTGTTTTAAATGGCAAGGATCACTCTTTCTTTGTGTCGTTGGCCTTGAGGGAAAAAGGCTGGTGATGCCTGCGGATTTTAGCTCACAGCGATCTCAGGTTGGCTTTATTCAAAGGCAAATTCCCGGCCTGCATTCAGCAGAACCTGGAACCCCACAGGGCGTCCTGCTGGGCCAGGCTCAGGTCCGAACTCCAGAACAGCCGGCGAACAATCCACATTAATGCCTGAGATCTCACACCTTCCTCTTCCCCACCTTGACAGCCCTCCTGGGAGATGCTTCTCCCATGTCTCCCTCCTGGCCTCCTGGCCATGTGCTCTCTCTCCAAGCCTGCAGCCGCTGCCCGCCCGAGCACCCCCCAGGGTCCCAGAGAGCGGGTCTTCGCGGGTCAAGTTCAGATAGCACAATTCTCTCTGCCTGGGTCAAGTTCAGATACCACAACTCTCAGCGGCCTCGTCACCCCAACCTCTGCTCTGGACATAAACGGAGCGGGGAGTTTTGTACACGTGTGGTGGCTTACAAATACAGGCTCCCTCTGACTCAGGTGGCATGTACTGTGACCTTATCTGGCCACGTCAGCAAGAAGGTTCCAGCTGCCCTGTGCACCACCCACCCCAGAACTGGAAGACGGACAGCAGGTCAGCAGCAAGTTCTTAGAGGTAGGCGGGCGATCAGATGGCAGGGCGCAGGGAGCAGGTATGTTCTGTGTGTGCCTGTGTGTGTGCCCATGTGTACGTGCCTGTGTGTGTGCCTGTGTGTACCCATGTGTGCGCGGCCATGTGTGTGCGCCTGAGTGTGTATACATGCCTGTACATGCCTGTGTGTGGCTGTGTGCATGTGCCTGTGTGTACATGTGTGTGTACATGCCTGTGTGTACATGTGTGTACATGCCTGTGTGCATGCCCATGTGTGAGCATGCCGTGTGTGTGTGCGTGCCTATTGCTTGTGAACATGTGCAGTCCATGTATGTGTGTTTCATACAACCTTTTTTATTTAAAAATTTTTTAATGTTTATTTCTGAGAGAGAGAGAGTGAGCAGAGGAGGGTCAGAGAGAGAGGGAGACACAGAATCTGAAGCAGGCTCCAGGCTCCAAACTGTCAGTACAGAGCCCGACGCGGGGCTCAAACCCACGAACTGAGATCATGACCTGAGCCCCCCACACATCCCAGTACAACTTTAATACGCCTGCTCTCATACCTGCCATGATGGAAAACCATATTGATCATCAGTGACACGGCCCCTTGCCCCTCAGAGCCTACAGGTTTCTAGGTCAATTGTGCAGCTCTGGAACGAGCCTGGGTCCCCACACTCCAGCACTGAGGACACACTCCGGTCTCTGTCATATAGCATCAGACGGTCCGACAGGTGTTCCCACGTGAGCCATTCCCAGACCAAATTAGCGTGGGAACCGCCTGACACTAAAGCCCAAATGACCAAAATGATTGAAGTCCGTCCTGCGAGGCGACCTACCATGAAACGTGATGGTAAGCAAAGCCTTGTCAATCCATAGGAACCCTGAGGATCACATAATAGAAACCACGAGATTCCAAGGGCTATAGGAATGAACCTGTCTGGGGGCAGAGTTCAGCCAGGCGCCGGCCCTCCGTTACGGCCCGACGATTTCCCACCGTGTGAGGGCACCAGTGCTCACATCAAACATAACCCTGGGAGTTCTTACTCCCAAAAAGGGACATTCTCGGAACATAATAGATGAATCACCCTGCATAACAACTTGAGGCGGCTTATGATAAAAATGACTTATTAGACAAACACGCGGAACAGTTCAGACTGGAAAAAGCTAAGCAAGATGTATTTTTGGCTTTAGGTTTTGGGGTAAATGAAATGATGAGGAAATTTAGTTTTCTGAATTTTCCCGAGGTCTCTGAATTGAGCATACTGGCATGGCTGGCGGCTAGGAGCCCATTCAGGACGGAGCCTCAGGGTCCTTGCTGACATAAGGACAGTGGTCTCAGGGACCACGTCTCTGACCCACCGCTCCCAAGGGACACAGAAAGTGAGGCCTCTGCCCCAGAAACAACCTCCCTCATCCTGTCCGCTCGTCTCTTGCTTCATCTCACTGGAAAGACCACGCGCTCACAAGGAAATCAATGGGGGTCGCCTGGGAAAACGTTGTAGGTATTGATACTTTTTGTCCATTTAAAATAGAAAATAGCTTGAGAAGTTCCAATGTCCCCTGCTCCGATAATTTGAACTAAATAATTTCTCATTTAAATGCTTGTAGGAGAGGGGTTCATAGGTTTCTAAACCCAAGAGCTACGTCAGGTTTGAAGACGCACAGAACCAGAAGCTGGAACCCAGTCAAGAGTTCGGCATGGGGGGCGCACAGAGGCTGGTGGCCGCCACACGTCCTTCACCCTCCTTCCCTCTGTCTCTTCTGCCTTCATCTCTTCACAAAGAGGAGAGAGTCCAAGACAGGTCGCCATGTGCAAATCAGAAACAGCTCGCTCCTCTGCCCAGGCCAACAGATGAGTCAGAAAAAGCTCCCTGCACCTGCTCGTGGGGCTGATGGACCCAACGAGCGCCCCTCCCTCCCGGGCAGACCAGCAGAGAGCAGATTCTTTGCAGTGTGGCCAGTGGGAATGGCTCGGGGCGCCTGGGCCCCACACACCCCTCGGGCCTGGGCCTGGGCGCACCCTGAGCCAAGCGTGGGCACACCAGCAGGAGCGGGAGCAGGAGGGGGACCTGGGACAGGAAGGGATCGGAGATAAAGGCTGGAGAGCAGAACCACACACAGACAGGGGACCGGAGCCCCAGGGTGAGGACTGCCGGGAATCCAAAGTGGGAACCAGGGCGAGGAGAGAAGGGGTGAGGACAGTTACGGCAGAATTCTTCTCCAAAGTCAAAGGCGGTGTGGAAGGAAGGAGGAAGGGGTGCCGGCAGGAGAAGCTCCGTGGGCCTGGGCTGGCCTCATCTGAGGGTCCAGGTCTGGACAGTGCACCGTGCTCCACCCCTCTTCCCTCGGGCACGGCCTATGGGGTTCCCCGGGTAGAACCCACAGTCACCGACTTTTTCCAGAGCTCGCCTTCCTTCCCTGTTCACCCTCCTCTCTGGGGACGTCTGCTCGGCTTTTGCATACAAGGGAAATACTGTTTTCCTACACTTAGCTGGGTGCCAGCTTCGAACAAAGCCCAGGTGCCCTAAAAGGGTCAGTAACATTCGGAGCACAGCCTTGGAAAGCCGCCCACGCCCGGAACGCGGGCCTGCACCTGCTCTGGAGAGAAGGGTCGGGAACGGCTCTGCGGGTTCCGGGGTGCACCCTCTGCAGAATCGTGCCCACTAGGCCAGCAGCCCTCCCCCAGAGCAGGAGGCTGCGGGCCCCTAGTGTCACCTACCTGAGACCAGGGCGAGGCAAACCAGCCTGGCCGGCGCGGGCCTGCGGCTGCGTGCAGGGGGTGCCTGGGGCAGGGAAACAGGGCGCAGGCGCGCTCCAGCTCCACGCCGGGCCGCGGCAGGTGCAGGCATTTCTTTGAGGCCAGCTCTTGGTACTTCCCAGAAATGTGCTTCTCAGCACATTGCAAGAATCTTCTCTGTGTTCCTCTTTCACACGTAACCGAGCACTAAAAATAAAGCAAGACCGGAGTGAACAGTATTTCTTGGGTGGCGGCTCTTCCCTACGCTCGGCGAGTTACACCGTCTTCCGATTATACCTGCTTGAGTACTGATGTGAGTGCAGAAATGGAACGAGATTGATCGGACCTGGACATTTTAAAAAGGCATTCCGGTGTATCCTGCAAAAAGGAGGGTGGTAAGACATAGCATTTGGGGCCTAAGGAGGGGCAGAGCAGACCTAAACCATGAAGGGAGAAATTCCGAGGGTGTCATTTCACCGCAAGTTAACTTGCGGGGTTGCATCTGATGCTGGAACGTGCGGAAATTTAACACAGTGCCGCCCCGGAGCAGGGGCACGCAGGGGACACTCGGGGCTCACGACGGTGCCTCAGAAAGCCGAGGGGAGACGGCAAGCCTGCTCCGGGCACAGCTGCGTTCTTTGCCGGGCAGGGGGTGCTCTGAGCCCGGGCTGTCCGGCACCGTCCCTGCGCGCCCCGGCGCGGGCCTCGGGCCTCGGGCACACAGCGCACAGCGGGCCGGGCTGCAGCCGGAGCAGACGAGCGATCCGGCCTCGCTGGCTCTCCGGAGGGAGGTCCCCGCCTAGGCGCTGCGGCCTGGAGCCAGCGACCCGCGGACTGCGCCCGACGGGTAACTCCATCCGGGCTCAGTGTGCGCAGATGACATCAGCCCAGGGGCCCAGGCTCCGGCCTCCCTCACGCTCAGACCGACAGGCGCGCCCCTGTGCGCGTTCCCCGCACGCCGGGGAGCCCGCACCCTGTGCGCATGCGTGAAACATCCAGGGCGGAGACTTTCCGCCAGGTGGTTTCCTTCCTGTGGGCTCGGCCTTCAGGGACATGCGCAGAACACGCACTCAGGCCCAGGAGGCGCCTGCACTTCCGGCTCCCAGCTGAGAGAAGCGGAGGCCCCGGCTGGCTAGCTCCGGGGCGCCACCCGGACGGTGGGCGGATGCAGGCAGTGCCTCAGTGGGACTCCAGGCCCTGCTGGATCCCGCCCTGCCCTCCTGAACGCGGGGGTGATGAGCCAGGCCGGCCGAGGAGGCTGGGCCTGGGCGGCTGCTCTGGGATCGCAGCGTCCCGGTACCCTGCGTGGGGGCGATGCTGCCAGTCCCGGGGGCGCGCTCTTTCTGGGGGCCTTTTGGACTCTAGCGACACCTACCCGTCCGGGTTGATGCACAGGGTGATTAAGGAGCTACGGCCCTCAGGGAGCCCCTTCGCGCCCGCGGCACGGGGGCAGGGGGCCCTCCCCCGCCCCCTCCCCAGGGCGGGGGGCTGCGCTGGGCGGCCTCACGTGGGGTCGCGCCTTCTTCAACGCTCAGGCTTGGACCGGTCAGCGTTCGGCACACAGGCCGCCAGTTCCTGCAAAGCCAACACAGCGGCTTCCTCCCCACGTGCAGCAGCGGCTCGTGGGAACTGGGCTCCGGACACGGCGCGCGTCTCTTCCCAACGCAGTCGGCCTTCTTCCCGCTCTGCTCTCCCGGGACGCGGCGCCAGGATCGGCGACGGCGGCCCTGGCGGTCCCTGGGCCCCCAGCACCGGGTCCTGGCCTCAGGACGGGCTGAGCGATGGGCTCGTGGGTGCCGCTGGTGCGCGGTGGTTGGAGGGACGTGATGGGAAAGCCCCCGAGAGGCCGCGGAGCGGAGGCTGCAGCCCAGCAGGGTGGCCTGAGCTGGAGAAGCCAGACTCGGGGAAGAGGAGCGGGAAGCAGTGAGAGCCGGGCAGCGGACGGCGGGTGGACCCGGCGCCAGGGACACCCACCTGGGACCAAGCGGACACCAGCCACTGCAGTTTCTTGTGCTTGTAGCAGCGCTTAAGCAGACAGACCTCGTGAGTCCTGGGCTTGGGCTCGGAGCTGCAGACGGCGTCCGGCAGCGGCTGGGGCCTGGCCGCGGGGCTGGTGCTCTTACAGGCCACGGCCCTCTTCCTCCACCCCTTCCCGCAGGTTCGGGAGCACTGCGGGAAGAAAGGGGGCCGAGTCCCAGCGGGGCGTCCGTCAGACCCACCCTGACCGCCCCCTGCCAGGGCCACCCCAGCTCTACGATCGGCAGGAGGGGACCCAGCTGCCGCCCCCCACAGCGGCCCGGTCCCAGTTACCTCCGCCCAAGGCCCCGCGCTCCAAGCGGGCGGGCAGCTCTGAGACTGGCAGGCCTGTCGGCTGGACGGCATGGGCTGCGGACACAGGCTGGCCGCCACCCGCTCGGACACGAAGTGTGCCCGGCGTGTGCACTGGACCAGGCGGCTCTGGGTGCCCCCGCCGCACGTGTGGCTGCACGTGTTCCAGTTCCCCACGGACCAGCTGGGAGGGGACAGACACCTCGGTGAGGGGCGCTGCCTCCGCAGGAGACACAGCTGACCCCACCCACAGCCCACCGGCACCCGGTTATTTCTAGTCGCCTCCAAGCCTCTTCCGTCCCTGCTGCTTCTCACCTTCCCGATCAGCTCTCCTGCTCGTGTTTCTCGCCTCCTCTGCTTTCAGTTCACCCGCAGGGGGCTCCGTTCTCCCCGCTAGCTGGCTTTTAGGTGGGACATCTCACACAGGTGCAAAAGGAAAGGCCTCTGTGTCCCCATCCCCCCCCCCCCATGATCATCAACTTACACCTGCAGACGTGCCAGACGTTGAGGAAAATCCCACATGCGTATGTCTCAATATGCATCTCTGCAAGATGACGACCCCTTGTTTTCATTGTTTTTAATTTTTTTAACTTCATTTATTTTTGAGAGAGAGGACGAGTGGAGTAGGGGGGGAGAGAGAGAGAGAGGGAGAGAGAGAATCCCAAGGAGGCTCTGAACCATCAGCACGGAGCCCCATGCAGGGCTCGAACTCACAAACCATGAGATTATGACCTGAGCCCAAATCAAGAGTCGGACGCCCCACCGACTTAGCCACCCAGGCGCTCCGAGGGTTCTTTGGTTTTTAAAACATAACCAGAATACGTTTGTGGCACGTCAAACACTAGCCATGGTCCCCTACTATCATTAAATATTCAGTATTTCATTGCCAACTGGGTCATACGTGTCCTGCCTCGTTCGGCTGCTTGGTGGAATCCAGAATCCAGAGGGAGTCGGCACTTCGCAATCGGCGGGCATGTGCTGCTTCTCTTTTAGTCTGTCGGTTCTTTCTCAGCGTATTTCTCTGTTCCATTGACTGGCTTCAGACACGATACCGCTCACCTTGCTGAGTCTCCCACCACGGGAGTTCCCACGTTCCGTCCCTGTGGTTTCACTTCACGTGTTCCTCCGTCCTCGGTACTTCCTGTAACTTAGCAGCTGGATCCAAAGGATTGATTGGACTTAGGTTCTACTTATTTATGTATGTATTTTTCCTGAGAGGACTTCAGACGCGCTAACTGCCAGCGGGAGGCTCATAATGCCCGGTCATCTTTCTTTTACTTTCTTATTTCTTAGAAGCTGTCGAGATTGTTCTCCCTGGAAGCAAGTTTTTTATCTTTTCTGATTCTAGAAGTATTTCTTGTTGACATGTATGTTGGTGGGTGACGGAAGTGGGAGGGAGTCGGGTCCAGGCTCAGTCGGGGCCGCTTTTGGGTCTCAGATAAGGCTGAGAACGTCTACGAAGTCGCCCACTGGCTTTGCACCAGCCCATCCGCAGGGGGCCTCCGGTGCCCGCTCTGGGTGGGGATCTGAGGCAGGAGGGGAGATGGGGCCCAGAGTCCAGGGTTCGAGCGGCGAGAGTCAGCCCTTTGGCCTCCGAGACAACACCAGCACTCCCACTCCTATTTGTCTCCCATCCAGGGCGTTCAAGCAAAACTTGGAAATCTCACAGTCGCTCTGAGGCCCAGCGGGCTCAACATTGGTGGCTGGTGCTTTGGCTCTGTGAGCCTCCTCCCACACAGACTGCGCCCCGACAGTCACACTCGGACCAGGCAGCAGCCGAGAGCGCTCGGCGCAGAGCTCGTGAGACGCCGCTCAGAAACACCCGGTGCCAACACGAGAGCTTCTGTGAGGACCCCCGGCGCGGGGACCCAGCTGATGCAGATGGAGACACAGAGTGGAAGATGGGGACTGCCCGGAGGGGACCCCCCCAGGATTATCCCTCACACTCTCTTCTTCAGGGTTTTGCCCTCTCTCTCTGAGCATGGTGCACGTTTAAAAAATTTTACTTTTTAAAAATTTTTTTGGTTTATTTATTTATTTTGAGAGAGAGAACGACAGCAGGGGAGGGGCAGAGAGAGAGGGAGAGAGAATCGCAAGCAAGCTCCAGGCTCCACGCTGTCCACGCAGAGCCTGACACAGGGCTTGAACCTATGAACTGTGAGATCATGACCTGAGCCGAAGTCCGATGCTTAACTGACTGGGCCACCCAGGCGCCCCCAATTTTTAAAGCATAAGTAAGGGTAGGCAATATATGCAACTTAAAAATATTATTTTTGATGTTTGTTTATTTTTGAGAGAGACACACAGAGTGTGAGTAAGGGAGGGGCAGAGAGAGAGAGAGGGAGACACCGAATCGGAAGCAGGCTCCAGGCTCTGCATGTCAGCACAGAGCCCAACGTGGGGCTCGAACCCACAAACCGTGAGATCATGAGCTAAGCTGAAGTTGGACACTTAACCATTGAGCCACCCAGGCGCCCCTATATGCAACTTTTAAATTCGGCGTTTTAAAAATTCAGTGTCTAAAACAAGCATTTTGCTCACACTGCAAGGCCTCTGTGAACGTATTTTCAGAGTCTCTACGGTGTCACTCTGTGGACGGAGGTGCAGGACCATCTAAGGAAGGAAGCAAAGGCTCCCCGCCCCAGGACGTCCATGAGCATCGAGAAGCCGCACCGGTTCTGGGGCGCTGTGCCCGTCACACGTCTGAGCCGACTGACCAGGGCTCTTCCTCACGCTCTCAGAGGGGCCACGGCCCACACACTCTTGTGTAAGTTGTCAGGACAGATTAGGCGTTAGGCTGACGGGGCAAGGAAGGGGGCCCCCCAGGGCTGGCGCCTGCAGCCGGCTCCTGCCACCCCAGTTTTACGTACCTTTGTGTGGAGAAGACCTGAACTATTTTATACCAAGAGTTTCTCCTCAACATCTTCTACTGGGTTGCTAAGAAAATGACGAAGAACTGTAATGCAAAGTTTGAGTCACCTCAGAAGAAACGGCTGGGTTTGCAGGAATTGTTCTATATCAGCTGTGGGAATGTTTTCATTTTTCAGTGTCACCGAGATTAATGTTTTTTATTTCATGTTAAGCCATGTCAGCTCAGCATCCTCGTTATGAAAAGTCCATTTTCAGCCCCACGGCTTTGACGGTTTTGCATTTGGAGCCTCCGGGCCGCTTCTCTGCTGTCTCCCCCCATTTCCTCCATGTGCTCTCCCAACCCTGCAGCCCTAATAAATTATAATTGGTTTATCCACACTGGGGCTGCAAAGATGTCTTGGCCGCTCTCAGGCTTTTCACACCAGCTCATTAAGTCTTCTGTCTCCGCCATCTTAAGCTGTTCCAACTGGGCTGATCCATTCTCTGCCCTTCTCTTCGCGACACGTCATTAAGAAATCCTCCCGAACCAAGACCACTCACACGGCATCTGGAAACGTCAAGCGTCTGTTTTGTTTCACAGGCGGAGCTCTGGGGAAATGTCTTCATGTCAGCTCATGAAAGAGTCAAAATCCACGAAAGCTGCTGTGCTGACGTCGGTGGGTTCTGTGAGCCGAGGCGAAGGTGTGCCTGGTCGCTAAGCAGTGGCCCTGCCCAGCTGGCTTTGGCTTTGTCCTGTTCTTCCGAAGGCCACCAGCTAGAACAAGGCAGGTGGCCGGTGTTCGCCAAATCAGCCGGGCTTCCCAGGCAGGACCCAGAAGATGCAGGTGCCCAGCCCGCACGGCACCTCCTCGCCGAGGGCTCCCTGGCAGGGCACACCTTCTGGGCTCCCAGTGCTGCCAGGGGAAGTGGTACAATTGACGGCCGCCACTAGGCAGTTCAGGCAGGGCTTTCTGGAACCATCTGTTCAATAGCCTCCCTCACTTTCAACAGCCATGGGCTGTTTCTCAATAAAATGACTTTCTCGTCTCCATTAAAAAAATGATCCCAACATTTTGGTTTTGGTAATTTAATGTTTCCTTCGAAAATGCAAATTCCCAGCCACGGTATTTGAGGCAGCTTCCAGGCAGCCACGGGGTCTTAACGGCCCCTGGGACTCCGAGGCCACAGCCACAGAGCCGCTGCTCACGGCCGGGCCCCACCCAGGGCCACCCCAGCGCTGGCACGGGTTTCGCCCTCAGGAAGGCTCCCAGACAGCAGACAACTGCTAGCTTCATTTCAGAAGTTGGATTCCATTTCATTTTTTCTGATTATTCTCTTTGAAGTTTCGAGACTGAGCGCCCTGTTGCTCCATTTTCAGGAAGAACTCTTGACCTTCTAGGTAGCCGTCTTTTGAGAAGGTAAACGCTCGGAATAGCGGCCAGCAGAAGCCGCAGGAAGTTGTGATAAGTAGCAGGCGCCCAGGGCTGCATTTGGTTCCGGGGCGAGTGCTGGGCACGGGGCCTCGGGGTGAAACCACGGACTGCTCCACTCAGTCCGGCCGGGAACCTGCGACTCTTGCGGTGGTGCACCTGCCGTGTCCCAGCGGGCTCTTCTTTTTTATTTATTTTAGTTTACTTATTTATTTTGAGGGAGGGAGCGAGGGAGCATGAGTGAGCAGGGGAGGGGCAGAGAGGGAGACAGAGAATCCCAAGCATGTTCCGTGATGTCAGCGCAGAGCCCGTCTCAGGATTCGAACTCACAAACCAGGAGATCATGACTTGAGCTGAAATCAGGAGTTGGACGCTTGACCGCCTGAGCCACCCAAGCGCCCCCTAAATGAAATGTTTTCAAGGTAACGATGCACGTCCAACAAACAGATGCCAGCCGGAAGGATCTGTTTCGTAGGGAAAAAAATCAGTCACGAGTCAAGAAGCGCGGGCCAATTGTGTGCGGAAGGCACGGGGGTGGGGGCCAGGGAGAAATGGCTCGCTGAGCCCACCGGGCAGGACGCCTCAGGCCCTGGGCGCCCCTGCCCCATCTGCTGCTCCGGGAATTCATTACCGGCCTGCCTCAGGGACGATTCGCCAGAACCCAATGGTGCCAGCCACTCTCTGGCCGGCTGGGAACCAGGGTCCAGCTCTGAAGGAGCCCGTGATCTGGGTGCCCAAACGTGTAAGTGAACGGCGCCCATGTAGCCAGAGTCGCTGGACAAACAGGTGGCACTGTGCTCGCACTTGGGCTTCCGGAGTGCTGCCCTTAGTGCCCAGACGCATCCAGACTTGGGGCGCAGGCACGTTAGAAATGGCGGCCGGATGCCCAACGATCCGCACCCCTCCGCCGCAGTCTGTTTGCCTGGACGTCCTGCACGCGTCCTTCTGGAGGCCACGCCGGGCCTGGTCCCCCCACTGCCCCTCAGAACCGCGAATCCATCACCGACCGACACCTGTTGGCAAGGCCCCGGCCAGACTTCAGAGGCCAGGAGGCCTGGACCGGCAGGGCAGGCTGGCCGCGGGCACTGGGGAGCGGGCGACTGACGGCCACTTCGTTTTGTTCAGTCTCAGAAGTCAAACCACTCTGTCCAACCTGTGTCCTCGTGGAGAGATTTACGACGAGCCAGACATTGCCGGGAACCGTGTTCATCCCTAACCGCACTCTCGGTGTCTTCACCCGGTCCCACAGAGCCAAGCTGAAGGACATCAAAAGCTCACTCCAGAAAGGGCGTTAATTTTATGGACTGTGAGAAGCCCAGGGTATGTGAGTTTTTATTCTTCGGGGGCCAACGTGCTATCTGTACCAGATTTTCCTGTCTCGCCATCCTGCCTTCAGATGGTATCTAAAGAAGAAGCCGTAGGATCTGTGGAGCTCTCGTGTGCAAGCGAAAACCAGGGACGGTGGACTCTGAGCGACACACAGGATCGAGAAACTGAGCCCGCTCACCCCCCACCCCCACCCCCGACAGCCTTCCTAATGCTGCATCAGCAAAAACTCTTCCCCTTCCCTCTCTGCGCGCCACGGAGGGGTTTGCATGCTGTTCACTCAAACGCAAAACTTGAGCTCATGGAAGATCACAGGGCCATCGTTAAGAGTCTACGTGACAATGACGTGCTGGTTCCCTGTGCGGCTACTCCTCCACGGAAAATTGGAAACCAGGGGCTGAGCATCAGAGCTGGGAAGGACTTCACCAGCCTGCCTTACATAGGGGGAGACTGAGTCCTGAGAAGCAGGACAGCCACTCCCGTGGTTGCAAACACGACATGGATGGGTGGGACCCCAGTGCTGTTCTCTGCTTGAAGGATGAACACCCATTCCGGGGGGCACCTCCCTCCGGCTGTCGTCCACACCCTTTCAGCGCCCAACTGCTGAGCCAACTGCCTACGTGACACACGCTTGTGTGAAGAGTGAGACGTGCTGGGGTGGTGACTGCATAGAGCTGACAAACCAGCCACCTCCGCCAGACGGCGCCTGGAGCTGAATGCGGACGCAATGGGAGGTCCTCTCCCCACTGAACCGGCTTCACCATCCCAAATTCTCACGCCCAGGGAGCGTGCAGAGGGGCCGACGGGACCTCGGTCTCTGCCCGTGGCCCGGCCTGTGCTAAGACACTGGTTCCCAAGCTGCAGCTGGCGAGGTTCTCCAACAGCTCTCGTTCCTGGTCTCTCCTCCATCCACGGGAGTCACGCCTCAGGGGTGGGAGTCAGGAATGTGGCGTGTTACAAAGCCCTCCCGTCCCCAGCCTGGTGGCCTGGATGACCAGCGGCACCAGAAACACGAACTCTAAGGGGCGCCTGGGTGGCTCAGTCGGTTAAGCATCCGACTTCAGCTCAGGGTATGATATCGCTGTTCATGGGTTCGAGCCCCGCGTCGGGCTCTGTGCTGACAGCTCAGAGCCTGGAGCTGCTTCGGATTCTGTGTCTCCCTCTCTCTCTGCCCCTCCCCTGCTCACGCTCTGTCTCTCTCTCTCTCTCTCTCTCAAAAACAAATAAACATTAAAAAAATTAAAAAAAAAAAAAAGAAAGAAACACGAACTCTAAGAAAGGCGAGCAGCCCCCGCGCTTCGGAACGGTTCAGAACGGGCACTGGCCCCTGCAGATTGGAACTGCCCTCCCTCCCCTGCATTAATGTCGAACTGATGTTAGGTTTGAACCCTTAAGAGTTAGGACAGGCGGATAAAGCCCAGGACTGAGGAGCCTGGGGAAGAGAATCTTCTGGAGGAAGGCAGATACCTTCATTCCCTATCACTGACAAGTTAGGAGAGCCCACCCAGGTGCCCCTGTGGACCAGCGCCCCGGCTCTGTGTCGCGCTCCAGGTTTTTAAGACCGTGCCCCGAAGCAGCCTCCCGGCCTCAGACCCGGCAGCTGGGTGAGTGGAGTGCAATGTCGCGTACGCTTAGGCTCCTTCCCAGAAGGACCATCCCGGAACCAAAGCAGCCAAGGAGCTGGGCTGGACCAGAACTGCTCGCTTGTATGTGGACACTTCCACCCTTGAAACAAAGATCTCTGAGAAGCGAAGGTAACCATGCCCAGGACTGGTACTTTTCCAACCCTCCCAATCGGCCCATCTTGAGAACCACGAAGACTTTCCCATCCAAGCATCGCTCCACGGCGCAAGGACTTGCAAACTGACATTCTGTACTTGGACATGGCAGGCTGTGGTAAGGGATGTGTTCATAACGGGGGGCACCACGTAGCTCACAAAGACCTCTCCCGTGCACCTGCTCTCCAGGCAGGTGTCTGGTTCTCGGGTGGGCAGGGCCAATACAGCCTCCTACAGGAGACTGCTCCGTTCTGCCGTCCGGGGGACAAAGCAGCACACACGCTCCTGGCGAGTGTCTCTCCCGGGGCTCTTTACACGCATTCTGCTCTTCTCTGGACGCCAGACATCCCGCCTGCACACGGGCTCCTCCCTGCCACTGGCTCACTGCCAGCCTCAGGGCAGCTCTCTTCTCTGCTTACTCTGAACTGACCCGACAGACTCATCAGGTCTTTCCACTCTCCTGGGGGAACACCCCGGCCGCTGCCCACACCATGCTGTGTGCCGGGGGCAGGGGGAGGGGAGGAGTGTGTCGCCCGGCTGGTCAGCATCCCTCTGCCACCCCCCGGTGACATGGGAGCACATACGGACCCCACTGAGCCCACACTCGGGTCAGCTCAGCCAGCTGAACTTGGTACTGGAATTACGTAACATAATTGAATTTGGTGTAGCTCGATGAAGCACGAACATGAAAACCGAGAGGCTCGTTTCTATGAAAACGAAGTTGAATCTTTGGAAGGACTCAGTGGAGACCGGTCATTACACAGAACTGCCGTCAGCTTAGGGCGAGGCTGAGGACAAACTAAAATATGGAGAAAAAGTAAAAATGTAAAATGATTTTGCATTCAAACGAGGGGACAGGTTTCACCCTTCGCTCAAGAAAAAATAAACCCTCAAACAAGGCACCATAAATAACGGGCATTTGATTGCAAATAATCGACTGAGGTCTTTAATAGGTCCCCCTCCCAGTGAGCTTTTGGCCATAACTAAAAGAATCAGAACACAGATGCACATTTATGTCTTTTAAGTGAAAATAAAGGTTCAGTGTGTGTGCATATTTTGAAGTGATTTTTCCCTTACTCTACTTTCCTCATCAGTGGGTCGAATGAAAGCGTCTCTTCTATCTGGTGAGAACCCCCAAATCCTGCCGGGGGAGTCCTGCCCATCCGAACCCCTGCTCACAGAGCATCTCCACGGGACATGAGACGGGAGCCCAGAGCCAGCAGCCCGCCTCTGCCCCCGCTGTCCTGTGCGCACGTTCCAGGGAGTGGACCCTCTGGCTTCCTTCCTCCAGCCCCACCCATGTCTCACCAAATCCGCTGCTGATTCTCTAGCAAGGCTGCTGGCCCCTGTAAATCTGGCTGAGTCCAGCGTGGTGCTGGTTCATCTTCTGTGCCCCTTGGCTGGGCCATGCTACCCAGATATTTGGTCAAGCGCTATTCTAGAGGATTCTGTGAAGGTATGTTTTAGATAAGGTTAACATTTAAGTCAGTAGACTTTTAATCAGGAGCAGATGGCCCCCTAATAATGTGGGTGGGCCTCATCCCATCAGTTGAAGACACACACGTCTTCATGTGTGTCTTGCTGTAGTATCTCTAAGTGGTTCTCTGACACGGGCAAAAATAATGTGATAAAGGGATCATGATGTTGAGAGTATGCAATTTTAGGATATTCAAGCTTAGGAGAATTTATGGAGATAGTTCAGAATTACATTCTACGAATGGGGGTTGGGGGTGAAGGAATACAGAAAACAATGCCCCCCCCCCGCCCCGCCCAGGAAAGGTAAGTGAATGGATTTATCCATAATCTAAAGAAAGGTAAGCGGATGCTATCTCGATTATACTAAACTAAATGAGAGACGGTCCTGGACAGGTGTTCCTCGTCTCTCCCGAGAACAGAACAGAAGCCGGGATCCTTCGTGGACGACCGTGGGCGTCAGGATGTCCAGGGCAAAGGTATGTGAGGGAAGAGAGGCCCCTGCTGGTCCATTTCCCAAACCCTGTCTTTCAGAGAGAGTAAGGAGGTGGATACTTGAAGAGGTCCTAGAGACCCTGCTGACGCGCCTCGAGTCCCGGACATGAGAATCTTGGGGCCTCCTAGGCTGCTTTGGGCAACCCCGAAGGGAAGTGGTTCCTCCCTCACTTTGTTCAGAGAACGCGAGCGTGAGGCCACGCGCATTGCCTAGACGTCTGGAGAGCTGGCTGGGGTATTACACAAGTTAGGCAAAAGGCAGCTGTGTGAACATGCATGTTTATGGACCCCAAATCTAATTTACTTCTTTATTTAGAGAGCCTTTCTTTCCCTGAAAATACTCCATTTTCCTAACTGAGAAAGGATAATGACACACGTCATCTAGATTGCCAAGAACCCAGATGCACGTCCAGGTCCCCTTGCAAGCTACCTCCGTGCTGATGGCGGGGGCGGGGGGGTGTTGTCACGGACTTTGCCAGGTGCAGGCTTTCTGGGCTACGCTGCCTCAGGAACGCTGTGGTTTTGCCCTGAAAACGGACAAGGGGGACAGGACTCCCATCGTGGGAGGCAGATGTTAGCAATAAAACAGCAGCAACCAAAGCAACACGCCCCACACGTTCAATCGCGATGTTCCAGCCACACGCTTGCGAATCTGAAAGACGCGGAGCGAGGCCTGGAGAAGGCGGCCTCACACAGAGAGGCGAGTCGGGGGAAGGCCGGAAGCCCCGCACGTGCATGGTGGGGGTCCCGGCCCTCAGCTTCTGAGAGCGGTCGACTCGGGTAACTGTCCCCACGAACCAACGAGGCGGATGCTCCTAGTCATTCAGGTTCACAGAGGACGAGAGCAGAGCGTGGAAAGGTCCCGCAAGCAGTGTGGGCCGCGACTGGCACCAGCGAGTCCAGCTCCCGGGCCTGGGCTCTCACTCACGGTTTGGGTCCCAAGGTGCCCCCTGCTCTCCCCCCCCCCAACGGGAATCCATGAACAGCCCCCAGCCCATTAAGGTCCCCAGCCAAATCCTCACTTTACACAAGAGGAAACTGAGGCCCTGGGGTGGGAGAGGCTTTGCTTCAGCCACTCAGGCTCTTAATGGTCAAGGTCACACAGCCGGTAAACAGCAGGACCAGGGAGAAAACCCCACGAGCCCGTGTTCTTACCTATTCTGCTGTGTGCCGCCCCCTGAACGAGGCTGGTGACGCTTGGTACTTTGGTACCTAAAGTGGCTTAGCTCTAAAACGTCCGAGGGAAAGCGTACATATTTAGCAATTCTGTGGCCATGGCGTATCTTGATTGGACACAAATTTTGCACAAAAGCTGCAAATTTTGTTATTTTGCACGTCCATTTCCTGATCACAGATGTGAGTTCACTACTTCAGGAAGTTGCAAATTTCTACTTATGGCTAATTGTGCACACGGGGCCCCGTTTAGAAAAATCCACAATGGTTCGGTATCGAATCAGTGTCAAAACACTTAGGGCTCTGCTCTCTCCAAACGGTTTTCCCTGAGTTGTCACGACTTCAGATGGTCTCGAAAATCTGAAATTGCTTTCCCTGCCTCTCAAGAGCCTATTTAGTGGTGGGGGAAAGCACTTACATATCCAACAACGGACCGATGTTCATTTTTCTTTCTTTTAAAATTAATGGCCTGGAGTGCCTGGGTGGCTCAGTCAGTTAAGCGTCCGACTTCGGCTCAGGTCATGATCTCGCAGTTTGTGAGTTCGAGCCCCGCGTCGGGCTCTGTGCTGACAGCTCAGAGCCTGGAGCCTGCTTCGGATTCTCTGTCTCCTTCTCTCTCTGCCCCTCCCTGCTCACGCTCTGTCTCTCTGTCTCTCAAAAATAAATAAACATTAAAAATAAAAAAAAACTTAAAAGAATAAAATGAATGGCCTTCCTGTAGGAGGTGGTTTAATTCATGTCTGGAGGCGCAAAGTGGAACTTAAATCATAGAAGATTCACCAACAACTGTGTTCCAACTCACTTATCCTTGGATCTTCGTTTTCTGGGGAGAGAGCGTCAGTCCTCCGTTCTATTACAGAAGGTGAACCCTCCCCACGGTGGCTTCTTCCTTTAATGAGAGGCATGTAAAATGATGGCCTCACTCCTCCTACGGTTTCAGGCTTTTCTGGCATTTTTGCTTCAGTGTTTCTGGAATGTTCACTCCTAGATAAATTCTTTAGGAAGTGATCTTCTCCAGACTCATGAGTCAATTTTCTAGGAATGCTTTCCAGGTGGCCTCGTCCAGAGTCTGGGTCTGGACGGCAGCCCCCGAGTTCCTGGGGCTGATGCACTTGGCCGCTGGGGGCTCCGCAAGGGTCTGGGCCCGGGGTTCGTCAGCTATGGCCGGTGACAGGGGGCTTGTGTGCCGGGGTTACCAGGGGCTGTCGTGCATCCAGCGGGCTTTAGGAGAGACACCGAAGAAGCAGACTGAATCCAGGTTTGACGCAGATGCAACCTGCAAGCAAACTGCCCCCTGGCATGAAGTCAACGTCAAATCCCCACGCAGAGTTTCCGGAACATTCTTTGCCATCAGGTAGTAGAGACAGGAAGCATGTCCAGGTCGCACGGCCACGTCGAGTCCACCAGCCGTCCTCATCGCTTTCTGAGTGGTTAGCACGTGACATCTAAACAAAACTGGTAACCGCATTTCCCTGCTTTTTTTTTGGTTTAATTTATGACAGCAGTAATGACAACAGAATGATGGGGACAGAGGTGTAAACCTACACAGAGGGGTCCAGGCAAGAAGCCAAGAGCGAAGGACAGAAAGGAGGGCAGTAACCAATACTTATTGCGGTTTCCACAAAATGACAGCAGGACAGGATTTTTTTTTTTTTACAATGATTTCTAAGAATCCCCAAGTTTTATCTTCGAAGCTGTCAACCAGCTTCCACGCTGAGGTCCAGGTGTGAAGGCACCACATGATGTAGACGAGTTTTCTGGCCAGAAGATGCCATAAGGCCAGGTGCCTGCCAAAAATACGTGGTTGGCACTCGAGGGCAGTCATCTCGCTCTGCACCAGGCTGGAAGGATTCCATCCTCCGCAGGGCGGATTTCTCACTATGGCACGTGACGCTTAATCGGCTCCAGGAAATGAACACACTGGGTGTGCAGCACAGTGTTTATGTAACCTCGTGGCTCCCATCCCTGCGAAACCACCTTTTCCAATTGCATCCATTTTTCTTCAAGACGTTTGCAGATTAGTCTTACTTTCTTACTATGTCTTAGGTGCCCATGGGTTGAATTTTATCCCCATCAGGTAGATCTTATACACCCCAAGTACTGAAAAATTAGTGCGCATTAATATTTAATTAAATCATATCGCTAGCTGTCAGTCTAGTTAGCTAACTAAATAATTATTTAGTCAGATACTGTTGCAATCAACATCCTAATGGAAAGCTTCAGAGATTACATCGCAAAATTCATCAGATGAATCGTGTAAATGTCATATTTATCCACTGCTCTTAAAAACACTGGTTCTAGAAGACTAAGAGAATGTGAACAGGACTTGCTATACCGGTATTTCATTCAGGACATTTACTGTATTATAATTGGCATAATTTATTAGCCTGCATTGAAAAAGGGCCTAATGATGCAAAGCTATTTACATTATGCGTACAGACATAAGAAAATACTCTGTTGTACATGTAAATGGTTTCACATATGCTCACTATTCTTCCAACGAGTCAGGGCATATTTCAAGACCTCGTTTTCTAGCTCAGCTGGTTTCAGTGACTCAGATTGGACCAGCAGCCAGCCAGTGTAGCATTTCTGATAACTTATCCCAAAATATCACATGCAGAGCACAGAAACGAGGTCTGGGTAGTTTAGACAGTCCTGCGATGTCTTTCTCTAACTGCCCGTATGACGTAAGGTCTACACATGCACAGGCAGCCATGAGAGAACTGCATTCGCATTCACAGACACGGGAGAGAGATCCATGGGGAATTCAATTTCTTGAACTAAAGAAAAGGATCTCCAACAGAAGAACACGTGAAGGTGTCAGAAAGTGCTGAGCCCAGAGGAGGGGTGAAGGCAGATGTCTCATGCGTGGCTCACTGGGTAGCAGGAAATGACACAGGACAGTCTGCAGAGTCTAACTGTCCTAGAGAAACCAGTATACGGCCCAAGTCCTGAGGAATCAGCCAGACAATCTGCGCAGATGAATCCGATGCCCAAATCAGGTGTGTTGAGTTCTGCTACTAGTAAAGATAGTGAGCATCCCTGACATACTTTATCTGTTTAAATCTCACAGCAAATCCACGTGGTGGGTACAGCAATCACACCCATTTCCGAGATGGGACAGTAGTGGAGTGCAGAATACTAAGACACACGCTCACTAACATGCAGGTGCTCGTCGGGGGGCTGGGGTTTCCCGTGCAGGGAGCCTGGCCCTGACGCCTGTGCTCTGGACCACGTGCTCTGGGCCACTCAGAGGCCAACTGGAGGCATGTCACAAATGTGGGTCACAGTGGCCACTAGGGCTGTGTGGCTAACCGCCAATCCTGGAGGAACTCTCCACAAGCATCCCCTCCCCAGGCAAGATGGCGGCATTGTCCGTAGAGATAAATAATGCTGTTGTCGATCAACAGACCAGATTCTGACTTAATGTCTTGGGTAACCACAGATCGGTCACATAACTGTTTGATGGGTGTGGACTCACTCTTCAACAGCATTATAAACAAAGCACATATCTCTGACACTGTTTTTTTTTTTTTTTTACTTTAAAAATCACGGTGGAGATTTTGGGAAAGTGGATACAAGTGACACTGTAGAAGAGATTCTTTTATCAAAAACAAATCAATGGCTGAGAAGCTGTGAACACGTTGAAAGAACCAAAACAAAAGGACTAGTCACGTCACAAGCTACCTGTATTTGTTCCAGAAGGCACTTGGAAAAAATGCTCCATAGGAAGAAGGCCAGGAGGAAGGAGACCAGCTCCATTTTGGGTCCATAAAAGACTTGTCTGGAAATGCCCTGCTTCCAGCAGAGCTGGGGAAAAGGAGTCTTTCATGGAACCTACGTGAAGATTATAGAGCAACCCATCCAACAAAAGGCACATGCAAAAAAAGACCTGTAGCACTCAAAGGAAAGATTAAGAAAATAAAAAGATTGTTAAAGAAGACTTCCTGTATCAAATACAGTTCTGCAAAGTAGCTTACACTGCTAGGAAATTTAAAAGAGAGAAAGAACTGTATGAAGCAAGACCTCAAGGAAGAGGGAAGAAGACAGGATGGCATGACAGGCATCAAGAAGAGAACGAACAGAAAGATGCTCCTAGGTAAGCAAGGTGTTAAGAGATTGGTGGTTTAAAGCTCTTTCTTGAAAATTCTCCTTGAGGGGCTCCTGGGTGGCTCAGTTGGTTAACCAAGCGTCTGACTCTTGGTTTCAGCTCAGGTCATCATCTCGCCGGTAGTGAGTTCAAGCCCCCCACATCGGGCTCCGTGCTCACAGCTCAGAGCCTACGTGGGATTCTCTCTCTCCCCCTCTCTCTGCCCCTCCCATGATTGCTCTCTCTCTCTTCCCCAAAATAAATTAATAAACTGAAAAAAGAGAAAAAGAAGAATTTTCTCAAGAAAATTCTTGAGAAGCACTCCCGCTGGCTATAACTCAGGAAGGGGGATAAGGCAATGGGATCGAGGGACTGGCAAGACCACTAAATCCACTTAAATGGACCGGTAAGATTGCAGCACAGAATGAACACTCCCTCGTGACTGAAAGAATGGAGTCCACGAGACAAAAACCATAGTGAAATCAAAGCTAAATTAAAACGAGACACCTGAAGACAATTATAACAAAGATTGGGGCCTGAGCAGACAGGTCATGAGTGGAAGACAAAAGAAGTAGAAATATACCGATTGCCTTACTCTGTCCAACAGGGTTTCTACAGCTTTAGTTTACTTTGTGCCGTGAGAGACAGTGGCTTAAGCATGTCATTGTATCTACAATGACAACTGTAGCAATGTAGATACTACATTGTATCTAGTGTAGGTAACTACACTAGAATTAGACAAAGATTACGTGTGTCCTCAGTAACCAGAAGGGCAAAAGAAGGAAGACCAATAATCCAAAGTTAGCATTCAGTAGAGAGACACTTAAACATCACAAATAAGAAGCCGACACAGATGAGAGAATGAACATAAGATGCATCTACTGAGCGTTCGTACACAAATACAGGCACAGAAATGTATGCAAATTATACAGGAAATACGGTACTACCAAATTAAAGGCACCTGTACACTAAGAAACACACGGTGACTGACTGGGGGCCATCGTAGAAATGCCACATGGTGCCATTAATCTCTCGTCTCGGGCACAGAATAAGTGCTTTCCTTCTCTTCACAGGTCTGGTGTTCCAAGGGCTCACCTGTCTGACTGACGGAAGTGTGCCCCAGTTCCCTGTGTTCCAGTGACTTGGGGGCTGACACCGTGTCCCTCCCATAAACACACAGAACTTCAGTGCACATCCAGGGGGGTCCGTGCGGCCTCTCAGCCCCCGCGAGTTTCCATCTTCTACCTTTAAAGCTCAGGGACCCGTGCCGTGTAGACAAGGCCTACGTTCTGGGTCCAGGGACTGGTCACCAAGACTATAGCCCACATCCTGAGGGAGTGTCCTGTGGGCTTCCCAGGAAGCAGGACTCCACCCTGAGCAATGCTCAGAACCTCACACACTCCCAAAACCAGATTCATCCGCGTCTTGTCTTAAAACTTCTCCAAGTCTGCGTAAAATTGTCATGTCAGGAAGAAAAGGATTCACGAAAATTCAGTAACTCTGAAAACAGAAACAAGTCAACTTTCATAACAAAATAAATCCAAAGTAAGGGGCAACTTCTGTCCAATAAAGGGCTGAAAATGTTCATACATTCCAATAAAGGTCAGGAAATAGGATGGACACATTTTATTTTTATTCTAGAAGTATTTTGTTTTTGTAATTAAACTAGGGTAGGGTGGACAAGAGGTATAGACATTAGAAAAAGAATTACCATTATTTGGTTTAGGATATTAAAACTATAAGATTACTGGGAGCCTGGGCGGCTCAGTTGGTTGGGTGTCCAACTCTTGGTTTTGGCTCAGGTCGTGATCCCAGGGTCGTGGGATCAAGCCCTGCATTGGGCTGTGTGCTGAGTGTGGAGACTGCTTAAGGTTCTCTGACGCTTTCTCCCTCTGCCCTCTCCTTCTCACTTGCTCACTCTCTAAAACATAAATAAATAAATAAAATTTTAAAAATGAAGTAAAAAATAAAAATATAAGATTACTGGGGCATCTGGGTGGCTCGATCGGTTAAGCATCTGGCTCTTGATTTTAGCTCAGGTCATGATCTCACAGTTCATGGGATGTAAGGCTCTGTGCTGACAGTGTGGAGCCTGCTTGGGATTCTCTCTCTCTCTCTCTCTCTCTCTCTCTCTCTCTTTCTCTGCACCTCCCCTGCTCAGGCACACGTAAACACACTCTCTCCAAATAAATACACAAGATATATTTTAAAAATATATATAACCATAGTGTATATATTTTAAAAATACATAGGATTACTGACTGAGAAAAATTGGGAAACAAAATTTTAGTGTCTGGTTACAAAATTAATTTGACTCTATAAAATCATAACTAATTAAAATACAATGATCTAAAGCTTTGTACAATATAAATTAATATGATATTATGTATTAATATGAAATATTCAGGAAAACATAAATGCTCACATTCACTTAAGTAAATACATCTATGTCCTCTTTCCAAAGAACCTAGTGACCAAATGGAGCAACAAAGAAAAAAGTTGGTGTCTGGTAGGTAGGCTTTCATATTTTCAAGATTTCAGTTTTGTCTCAATTAGTCTCCTACGGCAATGTAATACCAAACAAAACTTGAGAAGAGTCCTTTGTTTATTTTTTAACTTGGCAACACAAATATACAGTTCATATGGAAAAAAAGCCATTCAAGAAAATCCAGAAAAATTCTAAAAAAGACACATGATTCATAAAATGCTAGTCATCAAACAGTGAGTTTCTGGCACAGAAAAATAAACTGGGAAGGGCACTAGAGCCAGTGATGCAATTGTATACATGGACTTAAGCTGTGATGGGGCTGGCCTTCCAGATCAGTGGGCACAACATGAATTTTCACTAAGCGGTGTTGGGACAGATCGCCGGACAGTGAGAGAAAAACCGGAACCCTACACTTCATTCTTCATATCAAATGCATGTCATTTTGATCAAATACTTAACGTGACAAAAATGTTTGAAGAGATTGTGAGTGAATATTTCATAATATTAGAGTATAAAAAACTTTCAAGCTGTGCTGTATAAACAAGAATCTATTAAATTCTAATCTAAACTTCACAGCGTACTAATTTAAACATTACGTAACAGTAATAAAAATTTGTCTGACAAGGCGTTCAGCAAATTTCCACGAATGATTATCCAGGGAGCAAGGGTTATGTGCTAAGTGATCAAATAGTGTACCACCCAACCAAGGTCACTGTGGAGGGTGATGGGGAACGGTAGGGGCTGGGTACCAGTGCATACACTGGAACTTTCTGGAGCAAACTGGAATGTAAGATTGCCCTTATTATGGGACTTTTGTTTTATGCACACACGCCCGGATACATATGTATAAACATACACTAGCTAACACATTCACGTGTTGTTTACTTTGATTACACACATAGTTTCCAATAGACACACATATGGAAAAAGAACAAAGTACAAATAAAGGGGTGTCAAACATATGTTCACACTGATTCATTCACAGTCAGTACTCACACACCTCTCGGAAAGGCGGCTTACGTGCCCTCGTGGATTTTCTCGCTCTACAATCTCCCGCGCCCGTCTGGGTCAGTCTCCACGTCTCTACCGCGGGATGGGAACAGTACCGACTGGCGTTCCCGTGAGCGTGAAATGAGTCAATCCTAGATTAGTGATGGGCACTCTTGTCACTGTCACTGCCCCCACGCTTGGGGTTTCGTAGAGCCTGGGGCTCACATAACTTAGGACACCTTCCTCTAAGAAGAGTGAAAACAAAATTGGGAGCTTGAAACCGGAGAGCCTTACAGTCAGGTTGAGCGGCTCATGGCACCTCTGATTACTAACCTTCCTGCACACGCATCTCTGGAGGTTTCTACTTCTCTGCTTAGGGTCCAGTGGTGACCGCACTAATCGCCGAATGGGCATTTTGTATCATAATGCAGTTTGTTTTCATGTCACACGTGGGGAGTGAGGCCAGGGTGACCCACCACTCTGGTGGCCCGGGACTGAGAGGGCTCCCCAGACACTAGGACGATCCTCGGTCATTTGGGGCACGTCGATCACCCTACTGGTAATTTGCTTTCCTTTCTTCTCCACACAAAATGGATTTAACCCTAGACTTGTGGAAAGATTTCCGATAATTTTTGTCTGTTATTTCAAGTGCCTTAGCTTCACCTTATCGCTTCTAGTTATTTCAATGAATGGCCCAGTGGCACCCACATGTCCAGTATTGTAAGACTGTTTCATGGTCATGCCAGGCAGCAGCCGTAGAGGCCTTTCGTGAGACGCGGTGGACTGAGGACCTGTGCTAACAGGCCAGGGAGGAGGCCCCCTGCTGGAGACGTGGCCGGGGAAACTGGGACAGGCGGCAGGACTGCAGGCCCCAAGGCCCCGCGGTGCTGGGGGGCTAGGCGCACCTGCCGCCCCTCCGCAAAGAGGCACACATCTGAGGACAGAAGCCTGCCCTGGGGACACCGAGGACCTGGGGCAAGGACGCTGTAGGTGGCGGAGCAACAGATAAGCCCGTCTCGGCGCAGAGAGTGTTCACTGCACGTCTTCCTGCCCCTGTCTCGACGCACCGGACAGACGAGGACCAGGAGGAGCCGGAGGAAGACACCGGCAGGAAGGAGGAAAGCCCACCACCCAGCTGCTAGGAAAAAAGAACATGGAGGGAATAACCTACAGGGAGGAGACGAGAGAGAAAAAGAGAGAGAAACAAAGGAAACATAAAAGAAACAAAGAGGAAGAGACAGACAGAAATGCGGATGTTGTTCAAACAGTACCTGCTCGGTGAGGTGCGCCCGACACCCTGCGCCTCCTGCTCTCCCCACTCCCATGTCCTCCACCTTTATCCTTGGTTCTTATTACCTTCTAGAATATTCCACCATTAAAAAAAACCTTTGTTTATTGTTGACTGTCTCTCCTCAGATAAGCTCCCCCAAATAGGGACCTTTTTCAATTCACTGATGTATCCCCAGTGCCTGGTGTGTAGCAGACACTCTAGTTATTAAATTAATGGAATGAATCAATGGGCTATATCTCTTGGGGTTGATGTAAAGAAACCTAAGTAGGCAAAATTTAGGCAATTATTAACTCTTAGAAAAATAAAGTTTTCATATACAAAAGGGCAAGAATCAGGGTATTCTACGTAGCCAGCAAGGACTAATAAAAACAATGCAAACAATTACTACCAAGGAGGTACAGTCACACTGAAGGATGCAGGGCAAGGAAAGTCATGCCCACAGTGCCCCGCGATGTTAGGGGATAGAGGGGATGCAGAGGACCGTTCCCACCCCGCTGTGATGGAGGAGGGGGACATTGCGAACCGATCCACGGGACACAGGGATCATGCATATTATTTAGGAATATGGGGAAAGATACCAGGAGAGAGAGAGGGATTGCTGCTCCAGACCCAGGGGCTGGGACTGGAGTGGTGGGTGGGCGGGACTGAGATTCCTCACGGGGAGCTTCAAAGTACAATATGACTTTTTAAGCCATCTGCATGTAGTTACTAAAGAGGATAAAAATCCACTAAAGTAATAGCGTAAGAAACAAAATCCTAGAGAATTTAAATGGATTCTTCTCTTTAGTCTTCTTTTTTAGTGAGGAAATATGTAATAAATGCATCAAAACAATTAAAAAAAACCTTGTTAGAATTTTGTTTGACATAGAAGTAAAATAAGACTGTAGCCATGTGGCAGCTGGGAGAGAAAGGGGAAGCTTTGAGTGGGCTCTTGTCTTGCATTCGATCCAGACAAATCTAAACATTCTGGGAAACTGTGGTCTTCCTCTCTGGTGATTACATTCCTGGCCACCACAGTCAGAAGCACATTAAAAATTTTGTTTCCTGTTTCAGCTCTCTTTGACCTGAATGGAACCTGTAGGAAAAAAAAGCCACGTGAAAATGTCTTAAGCTGTCACGTGGTCCCATTTTTCACCCTGCAAACCTATTTCTTCAGTGGGACGAGGGCTTGTCCTGAAGGCGGTATTTCAACTGCAAATGTAACTTATCTATAAATTCATGTAACATGAACTTGAGGGTCTCTATGGTTGTGGGAAAATTGTTTAAAAATCTATGCATGCCTCTAAAAATGCAATAGGTAATACTTACTGAAAGCTTTATACATAAAATAAGCACTGCTTAAGCAGAAACCCAAGAAAAAGAAGAAGGATGGGAAAAATCGAACATTTGGTAATTGTGTTAATATTGTCGGAAAATCTCGTAGCCACGTGACAAAATTAATGCATAAATCTTATTTTCCTTCTAAACCTGGGAAACTCTAGAAGGTCTCTATAGCTGGAAATAGGTGTGGCAAAACCATGGGTTTACAGGTGACTTTGGAAGACAACACATCAACAAGTCAACCAAAACTAACTTGACTCCTTAAGCATGTTAATGCGAAGTGCAAAATAAGTTTCTGTATCAAATTCCAAAGTCAATTATAATTGAACCTTGAACAACACAGCTTTGAATTGCGTGGGACCACATATATATGGATTTTTTTTAGGTTTATGTATTTATTTTGAGAGAGAGAGTGCAAGCAGGGGGAGGTCAGAGAGAGAGCGAGAGAGAAAGAATCCCAAGAAGGGTCCACAATGTCAGCACGGAGGCCAACGCTGGGGTTGAACTCATGATCAGTGAGACCATGACCTGAGCCAAAATCAAGTGTTGGACGGTTAACTGACTGAGCCACCAGGCACCCTTATATGTGGATTAAAATAATTTTTTAAAAATGTATTTGTTTTTTGAGAAACAGAGACAGAGTGTGAGCAGGGGAGGGGCAGAGAGAGAGGGAGACACAGAATCTGAAGCAGGCTCCCGGCTCCGAGCTGTCAGTACAGACAGCACAGACATGACCTGAGCCGAAGTTGCACGCTTAACCGACTGAGCCACCCAGGCGCACCCCCCACCCCCCTTCTTTTTTTGACAAGTACGGCACGGAACTGTGAGTGCGTTTTCTCCTTTGATTTTCGTAACATTCTTCTCTAGCTTACTTTATTGTAAGAACACAGTGCATGATACTTAGAAGACACAAAATGTGTGCTAGTCAGCTGTTTCCATCAGGGGTGAAGCTTCCAGTCAACAGCAGGCTAGTAGTCAAGTTTTGGAAGAGTCAAAAGCTACACGTGGATTTTACACTGCGTTTGGGAGGGTTTGGCGCCCCTATCGCTGTGTCGTTTAAGGATCCACGGTGGTTTGGTTTCCCTCTTAAGCTAGAGCTCTTTCAAGGTTACAGGTGTTGACTGGACTCATTTGCTCGATTTTCCTTGCCTAGTGATTTCCTTTTCCTTTCCCTTTCCTTCCTTCCTTCCTTCTTTTTCTTCCTCCTTTCCCTTTTCTTTTTTCTTTCTCTCTTTCTTTTGTTCTTTCTTTCTTTCCTTTCTTCTTCTTTCTTTCCTTCCTTCCTTCCGTTCCTTCCTTCCTTTCTTCAGTGAAATGCATTTTTATGGTGGTGGCAGTGAGGGGGCTGGTGGGGAGTCTAAACAGAGGATTATGGTGGGAAAAATAACTTTTTAAAATCTAAAACCTTAGAGAACTCTCTTGGAGTCTCCACTGGCCGGAAGCCCACCCTCTGTAGAGGTTGCCATGGAGACCAATGTCTAGCGCCCTGGGTGACCCAGGGCGCAGAAAAGGAAATGCAGGCCTCACAAGAGCTACAGTGTGACGTGGAAAAGGAGCAGCCACGCCCCCTTCCACACCCCACTCCACTGCAGACGTGTATGTGCTCACCCTTGGGGAAATCGGGTGGGCTCCTCCGGCCTTCCCACACTCCTGCTGGCTTTGGGGTCGGAGAAAGCTGGGGATGGAGCACACTTCCTGTGAAGAGAAAGTCCAGCAGTTCTGTCTAATCCGATGGCCTTGGGCCTCTTGTACATTTTTTTTTTTTAAGGGAGACAGTCCTACAGTGTCTTCCTTTTAAAAACCTGATTTATTATAATGTCATATCATGTCAAATACCAGGAACCAGGCTGGGCGTTTGACAACTGCTTTTCCTTTTTTTTTTATAAATTTTTTTTGCATTTATTTATTTTTGAGAGATAGAGTGAGACAGAGCATGAGTGGGGAGGGGCAGAGAGAGAAGGAGACACAGAATCTGAAGCAGGCGCCAGGCTCTGAGCAAGCGTTCAGCACAGAGCCTGACATGGGGCTCAAACCCACAAACCGTGAGATCATGACCTGAGCCAAAGTCGGATGCTTAACCGACTGAGCCACCCAGGCGCCCCATGTCAACCGCTTTTCCAACACGAAAATAAAATGCCTGATTCTTCAACATTGGTTGTGATCAGCTGATCACACGAAATGCCCCAAACTTAGAAACAGCAGAATTTGTAATTTTCTCATCCGCTGTAAACACTAGCTAAAAACATCACACTCTAATGAGGTTGAGTCACTGGGTCCTGGCAAATAGGATATGATGATTTTCAGATAAACCGAAACCCAGAGAGTGTATCATTCAACTGCGTTCGGGGCAGAAATTCATTGCGAGTCCTTGGATTGTCAGCAGGCGTGAAGGGCTTCTTTCTTGCTTGTGCGATTTTTGCTAAGTCACATGGTTTCTATTTCTTGAGCTGCCTGGTTGGGTGAACATATGAATTTTCTGGCGACTCCTGTGCAGAGTAGGTGACTCCCCGTGCCCGGCTCAGGGCGAATGACAAAGGGCCCCGGGTGGCATGGGCCTCACTGCCCTGTGGGGCCCCGTGGGCGTGGATGCTCCCCGTGCAGGGGCTGCCCAGGAGACGTGTGCGAATCCGCATCTCCCTCAAGGTGGTACTTAAAGAAGAGCTTTAAATGACCGACTCTGAACCACAACAGCTGGGCCTCACCTCCCTGAACATACGTCGTGGGAAAGGAGCCCAGCCTGCAATGGAAACCCCCGCTCACCATCGGTCCACTGAACAAACCCCTGGTTCTGAGGCCTTTCAGGTTGCGTCTCCTGAAACACAGCTCTTGGGATGGTTTGGCTTTCACACCCTGACAAAATACACCCTCGTCCAGTGTCCTGGGAGGCTCACATGTGCCGTCCGGACTGGGGAAAAAATGCACATCTTTAAACTAGACAGGGGCGCCTGGGGGGCTCAGTCGATTAAGCGTCCGACTTCGGCTCAGGTCATGATCTCAAGGTTCGTGGGTTCCAGCCCCACGTTGGGCTCTGTGCTGACAGCTCAGAGCCTGGAGCCTGCTTCGGATTCTGTGTCTCCCTCTTTCAAAAATAAATAAAAATAAAACATTAAAAATTTTTTTAAATAAAAAAATAAATAAGCACTAGACAAAAACGAAGTGCTGTCACATGGGGGCCCAATCCGACGTCACCTGGAGAACCTCGGAGGGTCAGCGAAGCCCCCTTCCTAAACTGAACTGGCCTTTCTCCCCTCACTCACTGATCACCAATCGGTGGCTGAGAAACAGCAGTGGTGTGTCTGGCAGAGCGCACAGGGCCCAGACCACGGGCAGCCCTGGAGAGACGCATTGTTACTGGTGAGTCACTGAAATGAGATGGATTATAATCTATTTTGTTTTCTTTTCTTTTCTTCCTAATTCTGGTTAAGCCAACTCTGCCCACCATGTCTGCCCCCGTGGCCAGGGTGATTACTCTCAATTTAGGGCCCTCGGTCAGGTGCCCGGACACGCACATCCCGGGTGGGGTCACTGTCTGCCTCACACTCCCCTTCCCCCGCCTGCACCTCCCCTCACGCTCCTACAACTTAGCCTCTTTCACCGTGAAAACAAAAACAAGGAGTGAGGAACTTCATCGCATGGGCCACCAGTGTGCAAGTTGGGTCCCTCTGCCTGCCCGCCCAGGGGGACCCTCAAAGGCACCTGCCATATCTGCTTTCTCCATCCCCTCCCCATCATCCCCCAAAGCGCAAGGGCACTTGAACCAGCTCGGGGGTGAAAACCAGAGAAACTGCAGCAAACCTTCCCAGGGCCTCACGGCCATTTACCTCCGCACCCTGCCCTCTTCGGCACTTGGTGGCAAGACTCCTCGGAAGAAGTGCGGTGCCCACAGCTCTGCTTTCTCCTTGTCCCCTCCCCCCACCTCTCTCTCATACGTTTGTCCCCAGGCCCCATGCTACCAATGCTCACAACCTTCCCAAGTGTTATCAACACCCGAGGAGCAGAATGCAAATTGCCCGGCTTGGCCTCCAAAGCCCTGCACACTTGGATGGCCCACCACTCCCCTGGGGGTCATGGCCACAGATACCAAGGCTTCCCTGCTCTCTGCCAACATCTGGCCTGCCTCTGCCTCAGGGCCTTTGCACTCGCTGCCCATCTTGGCTGGAGCATTCCCACCCTCCGTTCCCACGCGGCCCTGTCTCTAAGAGCTCAGAGAAGTCTACTGTGATCCTCTAAGGGAAGAAAAGCGCCTCCTCCCGGACCTGCCAGGATCACTCTCCGAATCACTGGGCACATCAGGAAATGCACACGTCTGTACCTGTCTGCCTGTGGGTGGCCTGGCCCTGTGAGTCCCATGCGTCAGGGCCCATTTTGCAAACCTTCTAGAATGGTGGCACGTCCTAAGTCATCACTCTGACGGCCAAACCACACAGTGCTCCACGAATAGTGAAGAAATGACTTTCTCCTGGTGCCGCGCAAGCTCTGACCTTTCCACAGCCGCTTGACTGTCTATTTAATGACAGGAGTGAACCTCATGTTTGGAAAGGTAGATCTCAGTCCAACGCAGTGCTAGAAAGTCACAAAATCGAAGTAAGTGGCGTCTTAACAAATGTCACGTCGCTGTATGTGACGGCACATCTGACGCGCTCGCGTGCACCAGTCTAGACTCAGAATCAAGGCATCACTTACTGGCCATAAACGTCAGCACTGCCCTCTCCACAGAGGACAATGCGCTTTCAAAGGAGGCCCCTGTATCTTGAAAAAAATAAGGGACACTAAAACATTTGTTCTTAATGAACACAGGGTTAACGGCACAGTTTTGTTTTTCTTCTTCTTATTATTATTATAGTTTATTGTGTTTTGTTTTCTGGCAAGAAAAAGAGGAAAACTAGGCTGGCGGCCTTTCTAGGGAGGGGAAGTGTTGTCTTTCTAGGGCCAGGGGGCTGGTCGTGTCTCGGGGGTCTACTCTGCCAGCTGACCTCGCTCCGGGTGTAGACGGCCTACAGTGCTGTCAGGAAAGCTGTCACTCAGCCTGGGGCCCTGCTTCTGAGACCCCACACTGCGGGGGGTGGGGGGATCCGTCCAGTCTGGCTCCCGACCCAGGGATTTCTAACACCCCCAAAGACATAACCAGCGCACTCTAAATACTGCACCATCCATCGGAAAGATTCACTCTATCATACTTCATTTTGCTTTTCTATAAATTATTTATTTCTAAGGGCTTTAGGATGCTCATGTGTGGGGTATCCTGGGTGTTTTTTAAGTTACACTAATTTATAAAGCTCTTTTATTTATTTTTATCAGAAGCACATGAGGTGAAAAAAAGAGAATACAGACCTTCTAGCAGTAGCGGGAATAAAAGAGAATAAACCCAATCCTACACGTTCATAAAAACACAGCAGAGACGTGAAACAATATGACACAAAGACAATGCACAGTAAATAGAAGACACACAAGAAATCAGATCTGGATCCAAATACAAGAGCAATCACCACTCATCATGGTAGACTCAGTGTGTGCGTGAACATGTAACGCTGACACTTAAAAACACAGAGAACGGAGAACTGTCGGCCACGGCGAAAATAAGGGAATGGAAATGAGGGCCATTTTGTTAACTTCAGAAAAAAACAGCTTAAGTTGGGCAAAGATGGTCATTATTTAGCAACAGAGAACAATTCATGAGGAAACTACAACCCCGTCAACACAATGTGGAATTTTAATATTAATTATGAAATAAAAGTAACAGGAGAAATCGAAAAATAAGCAATCAAGGGAGATTTTAAAATACTTCTCTCAGAAACACATACAAGAGACAAAAAGAACAGATGTGAATAAATAAGGACCGTGATCGAATTGCCACGTGAATGACCCCCCTCTAACACACAACGCACACTCATGGTTCCCCCAGGAAACGCTGATAAACACTCCCATGCCTCAGACATAAAGGAAGTCTCAAAAATGCAAAAAATGATATAATTTAACTCTTTCTTTGATCTCAATGTAATAACATCTTAAATAAAAAAATTACCGCAGAGCCTCCATAAATTTGGAAATATTAAACTACAATAATTCTAAATAACTCATGGCTTTAAGAGTAAAGCAGTATGGCTTAACTGTACCTAAAAATAGTATCCTATGTTCTCCCCTGAAAACGCTGCGATTCTGGGTGAAGCTTCCAGTCTTCTACAATTATTTCCAGAAGTACTGATAAACGTACAGTGAATATATGGGTGTAGGTATTTGATTTGTAGTAAGATCTTTTCTTTCTTTCTCTTCCCCTTCCTTCCTTCCACTTCCTTCCTTCTTATCGTCTACCTATCTTTTATCATCTGTCCAACATTCATCTATGTATCTATGTATCTATCATCTATTTAGAATTTAGTTTTTCATTTTTATTCCAAACTGTTGGAAGTGTGTGTCATAGTGTGTATTATTTAGGATATAGTTATTGTTGAACATGGTGGGGTTGGTGAATTTTAGAGTCAATCATACTAAGGCCTGGAGACCAAAATCATAAAAATATTATGAAAAACTTAGGTATTATTGAACGTATATAACCAGCTAAGTTCCCTGAAAATTAGAAAAAGTATTCTCAAGGTGACTTTCCACTTTTGTTCATATGGATAAATAAATATACGTGTATATAAATATAAAACAACACACACACACACACACACACACACACACCAAACTAAACTAAATAAAGCAAAACCAAGGGGACAAAAAAATCCTAAAATCCAAAATATTTTACAGAACTACCTAAGGCAGATTTTTAGATGTTAAACAACAAGTTCAAATCTAGAAGCTAGTTAATTTTTATATTCCCCCTGCTCCCGTAATGGTTTCTATGTTAACATTTAAATGACTAGGGAAATAAGTTAAGTCAGTCTTGCTTTATGACAAATCGTTTGCCCATACTTATAACCTGACTTCCATTAAAAGGTACATTCTCACCAATGTCTGTACCAGCTTGATGCATTTAAAAATCTTTATTTATATAGTTTTTTAATGTTTATTCATTTTTGAAAGAGAGAGAGAGGGAGCGGCAGAGAGAGAGAGAGAAGGGGACAGAGAATCCAAAGCCGCTTCATGCTGACAGCACAGAGCCCAGTCCGGGGTTTGAACTCACAAACTGTGAGATCACAACCTGAGCCAAAGTCAGACGCTTAACCAACTGAGCCATCCAGACACCCCAGAAATATTGGGTATTTGGTATTCGCCCCAAGATTTTAGTTTTAAGTCATCTCTACACCCGACGTGGGGATCGAAACCACAACCTGAGGTCAAGAGTTGCACCTTCTACCGACTGGGCCATCCAGACGCTCCTTGAATGCATCTGATATTCACTGTTTGGTGCTAAGTGACATTTTTATTGGGGAGGGGGGTGGTGAGGAGGCAGTAAGACGTCATCTTCTGTAGGAAGACACCGTCACACGCAGATGACTCAGTCACCCCGTGCTCACATCTAAATGGACAGCATGTCCCTCTGAAAAGAGTGTAAATCTCAGACACTCCTGGTGTCCCTGCTCAGACAGGTCAGATGCCTTCTCACTGCAGCCCATGGAGCAGGACAAGGCCCCGAAAGAAGAGCGGGGTTCCCCACTCTCCGGGAGGTGGCGTCTCTGGGCGTGAGCCACAGTGTCAGGCTCCCGGACGGCCGGGCTCGCGGCCAGAGGGCGGGAAGCAGGGAGCCCAGAAAAAGCATCTTGACAGACTGTGACCTGGGACGGCTGTTCCGTGGGGCCACCCTGGCTCGCACCCCGGAGGGGAGGGGGACATAGCACCAGGAAACAGCACCAAGGAGCCGACATCCCTCACCCCTCCCGCAGTGGTGTCGCAAGAGACACCTGTGATCAGTCACTGGGGAATCGCTTTCCAAACCATATTCCTGGTAACAGTGTGCAAACAGAAGCGGGGCTACCGGGCAGGACTGGGGACATCATCTGTGCAAACCACTGCAGAATGGTTAGGAATTTCACGCAGGGATGGCGGAGCATGAAAGCCAGTGGGGACCCCCACGCCCACAGAGCCAGCCCTCAGCTAATTCATCCTCAGTGCCTCCGACAAGCAACGGAACTAAGATGCTCACTTCCTCAGCATTCCGGTGGCCGAAACCCTTCTGCACGTGGGAGCCACCAAGCGAGGAGGGTTCTTTTCCTTCCCTTGGTAACCTGTGCACTACTGGGCAGTCAATGTTTGCATGGCTCGTATCCAAAGAGGTGAAAGACAGTCACTGCCCCCGTCCCGTCCCTGAAACGCTGCTGTGGGAGAGCACCAGTAAGAAAGTTCCTCTGCCAACCCTCATCCTGCATCCATCCCGTGTGCGACCAAATGCAGGCAGTCCCCGACCGAGGCCCTTTGGTGGCAAGGGAACAATTCTACCAACGGGCTTGTAAGGAGCCCCCCCCAAGCGAGGCGGAAACAGTGTTCCTGTGGAGAGGCTTACAGAGGGCTGCCTCGGCACGCCTTAATAGCACGAGAAAACAAAGTATACTCGGTCACCACCTGTTTCACTTAAACCCTGAGGCTGCATTCCTAGGAGAATCCTGGAGATCGAGGAAAAGGACCCGCTTCCCATCTGGAAAGCATTTCCTCTTGCACCTTCCATGCGTCGTCCAGGAAGCCGTGCTCCAGTGTTCCTGCTTCCACAACCAGATACGAGTTGAAGTGACGTGAAGAGTCACTCCGTTTAGATAAACTGAGCAACGTAAAGGGAGTACGTATCCGTGTGGCTTCTGGTTCGTGTTTCAAAGGCAAGCAATGAAGATGGGGTGGCCAGGCCCCGGGAGCCCTGACTGCCATCTGCTCCGAGGCCCTCAGTGAGGAGCCGAGGCTGGAGAAGCCCGAGGCTGCCCGCTGGCTCCACCCCGCCCCGGGGAGCAGCTCCAGCCCCGGGAGCAGCTGGGAACCACTGACTCCCACTTACTTGGCCCCGATGCTCCTGCAGCCCGGAGCCGCGCAGACACTTTAAGATGGGCTTCCTCCAGTGAGGAGCCTGCTGGACTCCCAGCTCACCACCCGTCCCCTGGAATTTAAGAGCTGGGGGAGCCCATCGGGGAAGGACCCTGGGCTTGATGGCCCTCCCGCTGCGCGCCCGAGGCACATGCATGCATGTGGACGCCGACAGGGAGGTCAGGAGCTACAACCCACGTGGCAGCACCTTCTCCTTTCAGTTAAAGACAAGAAGGCTGTGGATTAAGATGTTATAGAGACTCTGCTCCTGGGTCCCTTGGGGACCCTCCCACTGGAGCAACACAAAACACAAAAACACACCTGCTGCGTCCTGCATTTAGTCAGACCGGGAAGGGGACTCCACTCTTGCAGACACTGGGCACACCTGCCACGGCTCCGTGCCCCCCCCCCACACCCAGGACAGGCACAGGGGAACACTTGTCCCCGGCAGAGGCACAGTGGAACACTGTTCCCGGGACAGGCACAGGGGAACACCCATCCCCGGGACAGGCACAGGGAACACTGTCCCCGGGACAGGCACAGGGGAACACCCACCACGGGACACAGAGAACACCCATCCCCAGGACAGGCACAGGGGAACACCCACCACAGGACAGGCACAGGGAATCACCCATCCCTGGGACAGGCACAGGGGAACACCCACCACGGGACAGGCACAGAGAACACCCGTCCCTGGGACAGGCACAGGGAACACCCAGTCCTTGAAGCAGACAGAGTCTAATAAGAAAGGCACGCGCCCTGGTGGTCACACAAATGAAACTTGGCTCTTCTACCCACTTGACCAGGAACAAGAAGTTGCCAGTATTCTGGGCAGGAGAGAAATGCGCCTTACGTCACAGAGGAAAACAAAACAACTCTTTAAATTAAGATCTACTTCCCCAAGTCAACTGTTAAAATCACAATCCACAAGGACTAACTTAAGATCATTCTTCTGCATTTTGTCATAGATAGTCCTGCTTCCCAGACTAAATAAATAACTGACGTGAATACGTTTCTTCTTTTACAGCACAAATAAAAACAGCCAAGGGTTAGGGGCGCTCAGCACATGTGCCGCGCTAGGAGCTTTTACGTGTCTTCCCTCGACAAACGCTATTAACCCCAAAATAGCCACATGGATTCCCAGGGGCCTCCCGTGGGCGCCCTCCTCCTCCGCTCCCCCTGCGGCCGGGCCTGGCCTCAGTGCATCAACTCCAGCGCGTGGGAGACTGAACCGGCCTGCTGGCTGCCCAGCCTGCAGCGTTCAGCGAGGCGCCGACTGCACACCGTCCTCGCTCTCAACCTTCCTCTTAATCCCGGCCGACCCCGTCCGCTCCATCGATCTGATGTCCGCAGCTGGGGCGGGGGACTGGGGCATCTCATCCCGCCTGTTTAGTACAAACTGCGGGGCCCTGCACGTGTCATCGGGCCTCTGCTCTCTGCAGGGGATGTTAGGGAGCTCCCAGCAGGAAAGCCTGGCATTAGCTTTACAGCCAAGCTTAGGACTGTCTCCAACAGCTTCTCCTTCAGAGAAAAACACAAATACTCCAACACACCGCACATAAATCCAAGAGCCAGATGGAGGGGGGACTTCGGATGTTTCGCAGGTGAATCTGGGGGTTATCACCATGTTTCCACATACTGTTTCCACAGCTCAGTTCTAACTTTCCCTTGACGAGTCCAATCGCTCTGAACTTTGCCTTCTCCTTCAGCGCACAAAGTCTGTGAGAGAATTTACTTACTAAGTTTTACTTGAGTAAGTTAAGTACAGAATTCATCAAAGGATATAGAGAGGGCTTGAGTGCAGATCCCTCAAAACCAGAAAGACAGACTGTAGGGAAGCAGAGGAGGCCCAGCCAGAACACCAATGGGTTGCACAGGTGAAAACGAGTGACCTAATCCGCGCGGAGCTCTGGGTTCCCCCGCTTCCAGGTCGGAGCCCTGCGTGGGTGACAGACACAGACAGGCCTGCTCTGGGCTTCCCACCATCAGTTCCCATCGGAGGTAGGTGCTACTTAAGGTCACTGAGCTGGCAGCTGGGAGTTGGTGACTTAGTCCCAGACTGGGTGTTGTCTCGACGTCCCTTCTGGACACGTCTCACCGGACAGACAGGCAGTCAGGCTGGACGGCAGGAGTGTGAGCTGCTCACGGGACGTGCTGGGAGACTGCATGCACACACTGACCATCCCCAGTTCTCCGGGGCACTAGCACTCGGACGGATCTGCCTACAAGGGCCAGTTTCTCCTGCGCATGAAAGTGACACGTGCACACTTCTCTGTCTACACAAACGAGATTCCTCTACAACATAGCTAATCAGCTGCTTTGAGGTGTCCCCCCCCCCCATCCGTCCCTGCCCTGGCAAGAACTCAGCACGATAGCAGAAGAGAACCTCGGCTCATGCAGCAGCGCCTCTAAACATCCACATCTGCACGCGATGATGTGCTGATCCGAGATGCAAGGTCACAGTGACATCGACCCTGGGTCACCTGCAACACAGGTGCAGAACCGGCTGTCTGGGAAGGAAGGAGTCAGGTTTGCGTACTGACTCGACAGGAGGCTGCAGGAGCCCTTTCCTTCGGACAGGGTGATCATTTGTTTAACTTTATTTATTATTTTGAGAGAGAGGGAAAGAGAAAGAGAGAGAGAGAGAGAGAGAGAGAGAGAATCCCAAGCAGGGTCCGTGCTGTCAGCACAGAGCCCGACGTGGGGCTTGAACTCAATGAACCACAAGATCACAACCTGAGCCTGAAACCAAAACTCAGACGCTCAACCGGCTGAGCCCCCAGACACCCCCGTCTCCCGTACGGTTGTTTCTGCAGACACGGGTGCCAAGCTGCTGCCAGCCTCCCTCTGCCAACCTCAAGCCTCGTCTCCGAAAGTATCCGGGACTTTGCGCACTCGGCGCATCACCCTGGACATAGAGTGGGCCTGCAGTGAGTGTCCAGCTCAGCTCGGCCCGCGGGGTGCCCGGGCCGGCTGAGGGGTATGAAGTGGGTACCAAGGTGTGTGGCCGTTCACAAAGCCTGCTCGGTCCCAGAAGGGTCCCCGGGGGGGCACCTGGAGCACTGGTGGGTGATGGGCCTCAAGAGCCAGAGTCCTCGTGTCCACTTTGCCCAGCATGTCTCCCAACCACAGGCCGTGGGGCCGTGGAGGCAGAGGCAGCAGGGAGGCTCTGTGAGGTGGTGGGTCCCCAGCCCCGAGGGCGCAGGTAGACTGGGCAGCCCCCCCTCGCCGGGTGGGAGAAAAGGTCCTGATTCCTCAGATGCTGATAAGCCGCCTCCATCCTGAGCCGGTGACCAGGGACCCACACAGCTCAGAGGCAAAGGGAGGTGGCCCCCTCTCCCTCCTGTGTGTTACCGTCTCCCAGAAAAGCATCATGCTTGTGAGGCACATTTCAGTGAACCTGGCATCAGTTTGTCAGCGGCTGTGGATCTTTAAAATTAAGGTGTCTGAGATGATCTTGTACGGAATTTAGTGCGTCGGCCGTGTGAAGAGCCCGGCTGGAGTCAGACGTCTGTTGTGTTCTCAGCCTCTCTGGGACGAGTCCCCCGTGAAGATGAGGGGACTGAGCACCAGGGAGGTGAAGGGTGTGCCCAGCAGGCCCGGACGTGGCTACTCGCGGGGTCCTGCCCAGCTCGACGGCGCAGGGCACCTGCACTTTACTGAGAACTGTCTGGGGGCAGCAGTGCTGCGGGCAGAACGGGGAGCCAGAGCCCTCCCTGGCTTCCTCAGCTCACGTGTGCATGCATGTGCGTGCGTGTCCACACGTGTACATGCGTGCCCTGTAGCCATCCACACTTCCCTGCACCACCGGGCAGGTCTGTGAATGGACCCCCCTGACACGTCTCACTCAGTAGGCAAAGCAAACCAGAGTGAAAGAACCGGAGACTGAGAGGGGGAACGTGACCGTCACCACAGTACATTATCACTGCCACCAACCTGCAGTGATTCAAATACAAATAAAGTCAGCAGGATGCTGTCATGAGAACGTCCACTTCCATTCCCAAGATCCTCGGGACCACTTCCCGCCAACCACACCCGCTCAAGCAGTTCTGGGTCCCTTCGCGTCTCAGCTGTTCCAGATTACGCGACAGCAATGAGCCCTTGCACTGTCCGGACTCAGGAGCTCCAAAGACTCAGCGCGTATATTGGCAAGACTGTGAGACCGGTCTGGATGGCCACAGCCGTTCTTACCTGGGAGGACAGGCAGACACTTGGCAGGCCACCACCCCTGTGACAGGTCGGGTGTTGGGATTGCAGAAGGATGTATTCACCTGGAACCTCAGGTCTCTGTAGCAGCCTTCTCTGGTGGTCATGTGTCCTGCGGGAGAGGGCACAACGGAGCAGAAAGACTGAGAAAGGTGCCCCGCGGTGAAAGGCAGATGAAGAGCCCATGAAATCTCTTCTTAAAAAGCGTTTACCTTAAGAGACTCTTAAATATGCAGAACAAACAGAGGGTCGCTGGAGGAGCTGGGGGAGGGGGATGGGCTAAACGGGTGAGGGGCGTTAAGGAATCTACTCCTGAAATCATTGTCGCACTATGTGCTAACTCACTTGGATGAAAATTAAAAAAAATTTCTTAAGGTGTTTACCACACTGGTATGTCTTTATGTTAACGACCAGTTCGCCAGCTACTGACATATTAGGACTTTCCGGACCCGTCTTCGTGACTGTTATTAGGAACTTCCATCAATTCCAAGACGCGCCATCTCCCTCCTAGGTCTTAACATTCTTAAAGGCAACAGGTGTGTTGTAATTGGTGCCAACATACATTTGATGGAATGTACTAGTTCTTTTCTGTTGTTTCCAGAGTTGGGAACACCGCCCATTTCTCAAAGGAAACACAATACGCCTGACTTGTGTTTCCACTTGAGAAGCAATCAGTAATAAACCAGAAACCACACACACACACACACACACACACACACACATACACACACACACACGGCAGTTTATCACCAGAGAACTCAGAGCTAAATATTGCCAGGTTGTAAGCTGAATAGATGTGCTTTCACAATAATTACTAATGTGTTACAGTGAAAGAGCTCAACAGAAACGACTGAAATGCAAGCTCGTTTAATTCTCAGCCCCCACTGACATCCCCAGGGCTGATTACGGCTTTGCAAACGTGCCCAAATTTCTTCGATATTTCATGTCATTAAATATCCCTTAAAAAGTGCCTTTCTTTACATGATGTACCCAGAACACTCAAACTCGGATAGAAAGCAGAATGTAGGTTTGCCAGGGGCTGGGTAGAGAAGGAAACGGGGTCAGTGTTTAGTGGGCACAGAGTCTCTGTTTGGGAAGACGAAAAAGATGTGGAGATGGACAGAGGTGAGGTCTGCACAACAGTGTGGACGTACCTAGCGCCACTGAGGCGTACGCTCAAAGACGGTTAAATGGTGAATTTTCTGTTAGTCTATTTTACCGCACTACTAAGAGGACTCTAAGTAGGTACCCATTTTGAAGGATGATAGTAAAGGGTTCATCCAGTGGAGAGAAAAATAAAAAGAACCACACGAGTATTGATTTAAAATTAACGCAATAATATCCACTAAGTTCTGTGATCTCACTTGTACTTGGAAAGCCTGATGGGGTCGCGTTGCTCACGTGGCCCCTCTGTCCCCGTCTGCAGCCCCGGCACGACTCCGAACGCCCTCCTGTACCCAGCTTGATCCCCCCCCCCCCCCACCAGGCACACATTCAGGGCAAGAACAGACCAAAGGAACAGTTTGAGAGGAGAAGCAGCAGGCCACAGCCAGCTCTAGCACTGGGGTCCATGCGAAGACAAATCCTTCTTTACTCAAGGAAAACCAAAAGTCTCTGAAACACACATTTGACGTTTGGCTTTGCTTTGTCAGAAGGAAGAAGACAAGTCAATGCCTTCGATGCAGAAAGGTACGTTCTCTAGGGAACTGGTTTTCTTAAGTAACCAGAGGAGGAAGGTCTCCCTGGGTCCAACAGGGAACCACCAAGCCGGCTCATGGGTCTGAGCCCCAAACTGCCCACTTCCTGGGGTTAAAGCCCAGAAGGTGCTGAGGAAAGACCACAGGTGGTGGTTACATAGGATCCCTGCCGTTTTGTAAAATTTTTCAGTTCTCTGCTAGCTTTTCACATCCTATTTCTAATCAAGCTATGTAGTTTTTATTTTATGCTCCCCGATGTAAATTTTGTAATTATCTCCTCCCAGTTTTTAAAATGTTTATTTATATTTGAGAGAGAAATACAGAGTGTGAGCGGAGGAGGGAGAGGGAGAGAGGGGGACAGAATCCAGAGCAGGCTCCAGGCTCTGAGCTGTCAGCACAGAGCCTGACGCGGGGCTCGAACCCACAGACCGCGAGTTCATGACTTGACGCTTAACCAACTGAGTCACCCAGGCGCCCAGATCAAAAATCTTATATAATCAGTTACTCCTCACACCTCTAACCCAGCTCTTTCTGTCCACAGGTCCTGTCCCCATACTTTAATAAAAAACACCTGTTTGCACCAAAGGCGTCTCAAGAATTGTTTTTTGGCTGTTGGCTCCAAACCCAACACTTGATCCCATCACGACTGCCTCCAGATTACGGGCGCAGCGATCCAAAAAGCAAACTTCGCGTTGGACTCCACCTCAGAAGGAAGTGTGTCCCACACTGTCCCACAGCGTCCTCGAGAGAGTGACAGTCAGCCAGGTGGCCTGTCACTATGTCGCACATGGCACAGATGCAGACACACAGACACCGGCGCATCTTCTCAAGACTTTGCAGGGATGTATCCATCCCTTCAGGAGGGAAAAGCAGGCTCTGCCCAGGACCCTCTTCCGCTTCCCTGTGAGTGTCCCAGGGGTGGGTCATGCTCCCTTTCAGCTCTGGCCTAAGGTTCCCCGGCTGACTGCTGGACACACAGACCAAGCTGTTGAACAGACACACAAACACAGACACATCCTTGCAAAGCAGGCTTCCTGAAACTCCCCCTGCCCCGGGACCTGGGGTCTCCCGTGTGGTCGGCGGGATCGGCCTCGTAGCCCCCAACTCCATGCCTTCCTCCAGGATTCCTCCTCCAAGTCCAACGTCAAACGGATACCAAAGACCCTTCCTTTTAAACACACACACTCGCATGCCACTAGCAGATTAAAAGCCTATTTTTCTTGTTTGACACTCGAGGCCTCCTCACGCTGTGCTCCCAGCCCCGCTGCGTCCTTGGCACTGACCTCCCTCCCTATTCCTAACTCCTCAGGCTGATCCTCTCTCCCTGGATGGTGCCTTCCACTGCCAGCCCTGCGGCGCGCCTGGCAGATTTCTTCTCCTCCCTTTAACTGAGGCCTGAACGCCCCTCCTCTGGAGTCCTTCAGTCAGTGGCTCCTGGGCTCCAGTGGCCGTTAGAACCCTCTGGGTCTCTCTCTCTCTCTCTCTCTCTCGGTCTCTCTCTCTCTCTCTCTCTCTCTCTCACACACACACACACACACACACACAGACACACACACAATGCCGCGCCCACCTCCAGAGTTCCTGATTCAGCGGGTCTGGGGTGGGGGCTGAGGATTACAGTTCCAGCCACAGCGCAGGTGCTGCTACTGCTCCTTCAGGGACCACACTTTGAGAACCACCGCTCTAGGCAAAATCAGAAGCCAGGACGTTTGTGTCTAGGGCTACAGGGGTGTGAGAGAGTCAAGAGTCTGTGTTCGGTTTTTGTCTCTGTTTCCTGGCACAGGGCTCCTAAAACCCTTAAAATCTCCTGAGCTCTAAGAGTATCTGTTATATGCTAATGATGATTGGAGGCTGGGCTCCACCCCCCTCCCCCCCACCCCGGGAGCTCACGATGGGGCTGGTCTCCTGAAAGATCCAGGGAGGAAGAAAGGATTAGAACTTTCAGCCCCACCCCTACCCTCCAGGGATGGGAGAGGGACTGGAGACTGAGTTCATCATCCATAGCCAATGATTTCATCAACCAGGGCTATGTTACAAAATCTCCATAGAAACCCTGAACCACAGGGTTCAGAGAGCTTCTGGGCTGGGGAACACAGCAGCATTCTGGGAGGGTGGCACACCCCAACTCCACAGGGAAGCCCCACCACTAGGGACCCTTAGAGAAGTCTCCCTATGTACCCCGTCCTCTGGCTCTTCATTCCTTTCCCTTCTAATAAATCAGTGCTCATAAGTACAGATTAACAAACCCAGAAAGGAGGGATCATGGGAACCCCCAACTTTGTAGCCACGTGAGACAGAAGTGGGGGTACCTTGGGCACCCAGTACTTGTGACTGGTGTTTGAGGCGGGAACAGTGTCCTGGGACTGAGCCCTTAACCCTGTAGAGTCTGAGTGACTCCAGGTAGTTAGTGTGAGAACTGAACTATAGACATCCTGTTGGCCACTGGAAAATCGGTGGTTGTTCGTGCCGCCAACGCCACCCACTTGGTGTCAGAAGTGTGAGTAAAGACAGTCCAGACGAGGCTAGCTCAGGCTTGTGCTCCTCTGTCCTGGTAAAGGGGAATAGTGACCCTCTCCCTCTCGAAGCATGCCGATATGGGCAAGACATGTGGTGCATCCAAGGACAAGTTCAGTTAGGATGTATGTGTCATCCCTTGGAGCGTCTTTCTGGAGGGCAGAGAGCATGAGCTGCCTGTCGCCGTAATCCCTGCGGCGTGCGTGGGTCAGTCTGTCCCCTCACTTACCAGGACTGGCCGATTTCACTATATTCAGTAACTTTTAAGCTCAGACATGTTAATAATAGTGGGGAGCTAATACTTAGCCGGAACATCACCAAAGTAGAGGTATTTGTCCTTCTTTATACATGACTTAGGACGAGCTGGGCACACTCTGGATGACTCACCTGTATATCAGTGCAAAGATGAACTATGAATCAAGGTTTCATGAACCTGCTTTTCCACTTGCTAACAAGGAATAGGAGACCATAAAATTAGAAAAAAGAAACAAATGTGTGTTTAAGCTGTTCTGCCAAGAATCTTAGGGACTCCCAAAATTAAGCCAGTTTATCATAATGATCCAATTTATACGAGGCCATATTGAGCAACTGCACAATTTCCTAAAATTGCGAAGAGTCTGATGCTCTAACGAAAAGATAAGGAAAACTGATCTTTTCTCTCCATTTATGTGTCAATTTAAAAGCGTGTTGTTTTATTCTATAACCAAGCTGCTCCGACTTTTTAGGAGGTGTGGCTTTAAAAATAATGGCTTCGGTTCTGTTTCCTGTTTTGAAATTAAAGACATGAAATCTGCTTCTGCTCAAATCTCAACAAACAATCAGACCTTAATGGTCACTGGTGGTTCTGGGCGAGTTACAGGCTCTCGATCAAGCAAAAAGGAAATGTGGTTCAGCTTTGGAATAGAAAAAGAAGTTGACTTGATTCAGGTGCTGCTGCTTCTTTTTTATTGGACACATTCGTTTGGCTTCACCCCTGAGTGCCTCAGTGTCTGCCAAGTCGCAAGGTTCTCACCTGTGAACTAGGTAAGAGGGAAATCCGGAGCTAGGAATTCCTGAAAGAATTTAGACTGTACTCAATGTATCTATATCTGTAACCCAAAGGAAAACATGGATTTGTCTGACGCATGTGCACATTCCGACTGCCAGTTACTTTCTTAGCGGATGATTTTGGAGCCTTTCCTTTGTGCATGGGGCACCACAGGCATTTGGGGCATCAGTATTATTTGCTGGGAAGCACTGCGGCTCACATGGCAAGACTCGTGGCAGGACCCCGGGACCCTGTCCGCTAAGTGCCAGGAGCGCTCACCCCGCAACATCGTGGCAATCATGCCTGCACATTTCCAAATGCCTCTTACGAGGGAGGAGTGCACTCTTGCGTTGATGACCCTGTAGAACGTAAGCAGATAAGGAAGAAAAGTCTATGATTAGGAAAAGAAAGGGGGGGAATGTAAAGCATGGCCTTGACAATTTTAGCAATTAATAGAAATAAATCAAAACAGAAGGACGAAATAGGCTCAAAAAAATTCATTTAAGAAAAGAACAATGACGAACAGGCTATCAAGGAGAATCTGTGGAATGTAGCTAAAAGTAATACTCTGAGGACCATTCATCGTCTTAAATGCTTACACCGATAAGGAAGACCAGAAACACAAGAACGTAATGTCGAATGAAGATACGAGAAATAAAAGGATACCTCAAGCAAGTAGAAAGAACTGATCTAGATTGAAACGAAAACCAATGTATTAGAAAATGAACAAATGTCAAAATACTTGATGCAAACATACAAGAAGCAAGCATGTTATAAAAGGGAAAATGGAAAATCCAAGAGCTGATTTGGGGGGAAGGTTGAAAATGCTTGTCCGGGAGACTCTGGGTCTCCGACGTAGGGAGCAGAAGAGAGTGACAGCTACACCTCCACCCCCTGGCAGCAGCGGGCATGGGCACAGGCCTTGGCAGCCATGAGGTCTGTGGCAATGCAGCCACTTTCCTGGGAATCATCTGCACCAATGCTGGCTTCACTCTAATCATAATGGGTGGTTTCTAGAATGTTCCACAACCTCCTGATTCGTGAATAGCCAGAGTGAGAACTAATGGTGTCTTTCTCCCTGACCTTTACTCCACCACCCTTTCCAGCTACTTGTGAGCAAATGATCCTTTATATTAAATACCTTCCTGGGTGACACGCCTGGAAAAGTTTCTGTTTTTGTGGCTTACCCATCATTGATACACCGACTTAATGAAGAAAATAAGGAACAAGCACACATAATCAAGATACGAAATGAGAATAAGAAAATATGCATACTTAGAAGAAATGAAAGTATCTTACTGAGGGCACTTGGTTCAAGTTGATAAACATAGTATTAAGATGGTTTTCTTAATTAGCAAAACTAACTCCAGAAGAGACAAATAATCTATGCAGTCTGATTTCCATACACAATACAAAACCGTATCAAAGACCTTGTCCCTGAAAATGCAACAGATTTAGACGCTTCACACAGACTCTACGAAAAGTAGGAGACGTACCAATGCCAGTTGAATCATGCCAAAGCATTAAAAAATAAGAAAGGTTTCCAACATTTAAAACGCGCCTTGTAGCACAAAAAAGAAAATTAAGGCTCTATGATACTTAGTGATATTAATGCAAAAAAGGAAAATAAGTAGACAGGACGGCATCAAGTAGCACACTGAAAAAAAAAGAAACTACAACACCAGATGTTGTTTTGTAGTAGGAATGTCAGGATGGCTCAATATTAGGAAAACCAGGTTTTTATTTTTAATTTTTTTAATTTTTTTATTATTTATATTAGAGAGAGAGAGAAAGAGAGAGAGAGGGAGACAGAGCACAGCAGGGGAGGGTCAGAGAGAGAGGGAGACACAGAATCAGAAGCAGCTTCAGGCTGCTCCAGGCTCTGAGCTGTCAGCACAGAGCCCGACGCAGGGCTCGAACCCACGAACCATGAGATCATGACCTGAGCCTAAGTCAGACGCTCAACCTACTCAGCCACCCAGGTGCCCCTTTAATCTTTAACTTTAACAGATTAAGAACAAACATAAACTGCCCCATATATGGAATAATGTTCAGCATGTATTTATTCCCATTAATACTCTGCATATTTGTATGAGTTTCTGTGTATATCTGTATCTATGTTTCTAGATATATGTGGATAGAGATAGTTGTATGTTTATTCACACCGAGAAGCCAACATTATGGGAAACAGTAGAAAATTTCCCATTAAGGGATGGGATAAAAAAAGAACTGATTATTACCCCCGGGGTTAAGGTGATTTTGGAGACACTGGTTCATACAATTAGCCAAGAAGAAGGGAATGCACACTACATCAGGGGAGCACCTTCAGGAGGTAAGATTATGTACCTAGAGGACTGATGGGGGGGGTGACAGCGAAAGGGAGAGGAGGGGTAACCAGGAAAGATACATTGAGGGACCCAGGCTGATGCGAACAGCCTGCCTCTCAGCGTGGCCCAGGAAAGCTGTCTGAAATCTCCCCGACACCTACTTAACCCGTCTCTTAAGTCTCCTCGCAGAGAGCACCAAGGTGACCTCTAGCCATCACAGTCCCTGGTGGGCCATCTTCCGCTGCTACACCCACGTTCACCAGAGCGTTCGCTGAAGCTCATGCTCTTTGAGAGCCAGCTCTGCCCAGGGAACGGGTTTCTCCCGGGACCCCTGAGCACGAGGGGTGCCAGGGGTGCCTCTGACAGCTGCCTGGGGCTCCGGGCAGGGGTCTGGCCAATGGGCGTTCTGCACAACGTTAGGATAGAAGTCCCCTCACAGAAACACGACGGGAGGCACTCCCTGGATGGGTTCTCGAACTGTCGTGTGCTTCAGGAACACCAGGGGGAATCGCAAAAGCCGCGTGCCAGCCCATCGTCACCCTAGGGCTTCGGGTCTGCGGGTCTGGACCTGCCCAAGAATCTCCACTGAAGGCTGCTGGCCTGGTGCCCCACGACGCCCACGGCATCTCAGTCACTCTTCCACAAGACCTCCCCTACTGGTAGGCGGTGAAGTCAGATTCCTTACAGCTCCATATAGCAGACCGCACCTCACTGCTCCAAATCAGTGCCCACGAGCAAAGACGTCTTGGAGTCTGTGTGTGTGTGTGTGTGTGTGTGTGTGTGTGTGTTCTCTGCCCAAGACTAAGGGTCTTAGACTTTAGGAACAACGCCTTTAGAATACCCACCAAAACGTGGGGCCTAACTTTGTAATTGCTACAGAATTTGGGGGTGACCTATGGAAGGGTTGTTACAGCTCATCAGTGATGCGTGAGTGGATTGGCTCAAGAATCTGAACGGCCACATTAAAAATGGGCTGCTCACTCAATACCCAAGAAAGGACTCTACAAAACGATGGATACGAACAGCATGGACCTGGGAGGAGGTCACCATTAAGTCGAGACAAGCGTGCACACAGGAAGGGCGGCACGTGGGAAAGACACGGGATGCAATGTAGTAACATGCCCGCGGTCTGTCTTCTTTATTTTCTGTGCAGCATTTGTAGCGAAAACTAATGACAACAACTACAAATTTGGGCCTTCGTGAAAACGGACATCTGTCCTGCTGACATCACGGACACTGGGCAGTGGGAGGTAGGGGCAGGAGGGCCCCGACCTCCCAGGGCGACCCTACCTGACCTTTCGGCCCACAGCCTGTCCCCCAACTTGCCCTCCCTCTCCTGTTCATTCTCCCCTGGAAGGCTCAGCAGGGAAAGCCTAAAGGGATGCCCCAGGCCAGGAGGAGACAGGCCAAGCAGAGAGCTGACATTCTGGTTTCTCTTTGGTCCTTCTTACAACTGCTGATTGACATAGCGACACAGAAAAGCAAACCAGAACGTAGGACAGGGGGCCCATAAAACACACACCCACGTACTTGTGCACACATGCACACACCCACACGCACCCCGAAATTCCCTCCTCGGCAGAGGGCAGGAAGGTGTGCAGAATCCCAACCCGCACCCCTCCGCGCTCGGGACCAGGCTTAGGTTATGTTTAAGGAACTATTTTTCACAGTTAAGCCAGAGCTACAGAGAATCACATGAGACAAGGTCGTTCTTCTGCTCAAAGACCTGACAATCTGGGTCCACAGGCGTGGCTAGGAACAGTCATATTTCCTCTCTCGACCCTGACTGTTTGCCTTAATTTCTGTATGGTGCCTATCAGATCCTTCAGTATTTCCCCCCAACGCTCTCTCAAAGTCCTGCCTGCTTTTCTGGGGTCTTCTCATCACACCGCATTCACCGGGGTGCCCACCGTCGGTAACCTCACCTGCAGGAAACACGGCAAGACCTAACTGTTCCGCAAAATAAATGAGCCTCGTGTCTGTTTACAGCATCTATGTCTTTTTTCAAAAGGCTTTCTTAGGTTCATAATCAGAGACTTTGGCTCACCCTAAGTGTAAGATTTGCGTATTCAAGGTCTAGTACAGGTGTCACAGGCTGGGACACCGTTCAAGGACCAATGCCAAGATCCCAGGTGGAGGACAAAGGGAATACAGATCTCCCACACAAAAGAGACTTCGAAGTACCACACAGAATGACAACTGGGGCATGAGCGTGGGGCAAACGGCGTCGCAATGTCAGGAGGCCCAGACTGCCCACGACCACAGGGTGATGTTCAGCTCTATGATCCTGGGTGCCGCGACGGAGCCCGGAATGATGACCTGCGTCAGCGGGGGGGAGGCAGGCTCCGCTCAGGAAGCTGAGAAATCAGAAGACATTTTACAGGACGCCTCTCCCCATCTTCTTCAAAACGCTGCGTCAAAGAAACTAAGCCTTCTGTTACCCAAACTGAAGCTTCCAGGCTCTCCTCTCTGTTCACACCATGGCCCCCAAGCTGCCTCAACGTCCTGCCCATTGGCCTTTGTCACACCACAGCCGGAAAATGGTGAGCCGTGCTTTGACCCCTCAGCTGTAGCAGTTACAAGTGTACACATCCGTGCATGCACAGATGCAAGGGCACGCCCGTGCACGCACTTCTCCAAGCTTCTGTGTGCCCTCATGCAGGCCCCCACACACGTGTGTGTGCAAACAGACAATACTTTGAAGATGGCAGCATCATGCAAAATAGGGAGGACTGTGTTCAGCATCCCTGCCCTGGGGCCACATGGGTATACAGATCATTCCGTAACTCCTCCTCTTGCTGCAAGAGTTGAGTGACGGAAACTGTCCGGTTTCTTAGGCAGAACTGCAACGTAACAGAAAAGTATGGGGACGGACATTTATTTGGCCAGACGAAGTGTTAGGAGCTTTACAGGCATTCTCTGATTTAATCCTTAAAGGAACCCTAGACGGTAGGTTACATTGTTATCCTCATTTTATGGATGGACTCCCTACGCCATTCAAGCCTTCAGTAGCTCGTAAGGTCAAAGAGAAATGGACCAAAGTGGTGCTCGACTCAGGAGCAACGTTGGAAGAAGGGTGGGAGGTGGGACGCAGACGTTTATCCCCCCGCTTCCCATTTCCATGCAGCTGACGTGCCCGGATCCAGGTATTCTGCATAGATTAACTTGAGAGTTTATATAAAATTATCCGTTCAATCCCGCTATGGCCCTTCCCCTCCACTTCTGCGTCCTCCAACGGAGAGTGACACCTGATGTCTCACCACTTTTTCACCACGATTAAATCAGATCATGAGTAAAGGAGCAAAGGAAAGGCAGATTGAGGGGGCTGCTGGCGAGCCCACCGGGACTGTCTGCACCCCCCCAGCCCGCAGGCTGCAAGGGCTCACCATCCCCAGGGACAATATAAAGCATGACAGGCCAGATGCCTATTGGATGGCCTGGGGATGCCCAAATCCTACACTATTAAAATTGAAAGGGCAAGGCTCAATCACACATCAAATCTGTTTGTGGGAGGCAGGAACGTTCCAGCTCTTAATCTGACATTTAGTTCCCCAGCCCGGATACACAAGAATCAGCATACACGTGAATTTAAATATTTCTTTCTTTGAATGTTTTCAAATTTCAGAATATTCTGATAAAATGAAAATATACATAGACAGCCGTATGCCCAATAGCATTTAGGGTTTCTGGGTTCTATGTTTACAGCAGGTTGTAGATAATTGTGTTTCAGATGAGCTTCCTGTAGAAAGGGGTCTCCTCAACCATGTAGCTGAATGCTTATTTATTTATTTAAAGTTTTTTATGTTTATTTATTTTTGAGAGAGAGAGACAGAGTATGAGCAGAGGAAGGGCGCAGAGGGAGAGGAAGACACAGAATCCGAAGCAACCTCCAGGCTCCAAGCTGTCAGCACAGAGCCCGACGCGGGGTTCAAACCCACAAACCATGAGATCATGACCTGAGCGGAAGTCGGACTGAGCCCCCCAGGCGCCCCCGTATTTGAATGTTTATTAAGACTCAGGCATTAGTTCTCTGTCGGAGGGCACACCTGCGCAACAATTTCTCAACAGCACTTACAATCGCTCAACTACTTGTCAGAAAGAAAAATCACATAGTACACAGGAATGCTAGAATCAAACTGGCCGATATTTTTAAATGGCCCGTATTAACAGATAAGAGAGGAGGAGCAGAGAATTTAAAGGATAAAGGAAGAAAGTCGAAGAGAAGCGGCCTCTAACCACGGAGAGCCCGAAGCTAACTCCTGCCCGTGGAAGGTGGTGAGTTCGGCAAGCAATAGTAGTGCTCAGGCTCTACCTTTAACTTTTTATGGAAATTGGATCTGGCCAGCTCTCAGGATATCATTTTTAAATCTTCATATTTTGCCCAAGTATCTGGAAGGGGAGTATTCGGTCTGAAAGACTGATTTTATCAGACTATCTCCAAGTTTTCACTACTTCTAAGTGTAGAATGAATTCCAGCTGTTGTCAAAAGCCCTCTCCTTTTATAAGGAGAAAGAAACCGATCATTTAAACATAACTACAGGAAACCTAAGGAAAACTCGAAGAGTTTCTACAAATGAACGCATGCAGTCTCTTGAGAAGCATGCATCATTTCTCTTGCAAGTGCTAGATATTCAGGGATGTGTAATGGATGAGCACTGAATGTCCTTGAAATCGGAGGAGGGAGAAGTCCAGGAAACCGGAGCGGATGGATTCCTGGGAGCTGCTCAGGGTCTAAATGATTCCCAGGTGTGCGTAAGTGGCAGCTGTGCCTGGCATAGTCACGCTGAGCGTGCAGTGTCCTAATGCGCCCCGGAGCCCCAAGGGTGGTGGCCACGGTCATTTACGGATGGCCCTTTGACGTCGTCATGCGTCTATTCTGCTTAACAAGGAACTCGCTGGAATCTCTGATTTCCCTAATGCACTGACCTGTCCTAAATGGCAGAGGGATGCGTCGCCCATCTTGCTATTGGTAGTCAGGACCCATCTTTCTGGTTCCAGGGCAGGACCACTTGTATCCCCACAGCAGGGGCACGGTGAGCAGAGCCAGGCGTGACCATGTGATGGGAACGTCAGAGGTGCTGACCCGGACGGACACTTGAACCCACCGCCCCTGATCCGGGAGGTATGTCTGAACTGGGGAGGCTCTAGAACAAGGAAGGATCCCTGCTTCCTGGGAAGGAATGGGCTTCCCCGTTTCACCTGGGCCCTTTGAGCATGCCTTGGAGACATGGGCAGGGGTGGACATCACAGCCCAGACCCCCGAGAGGGTGCTCCCTCTCCAGGAAATGAATCTTTTTTTTCTCTCTCTTCTCTGCTTTTGGGGGCAAAGATGTTAATGGTGGGTAGTGTATTCTGTAATTTATCAGGGGGTTGGATAAAGACAGAAAGGCATTTTCATGAACTCGCCTCAAGGGTAACCCGATGCAGGATGGAAAGAATGGGAACCATTTCACGTTGGTCTCTGGGACCTAGAAGGACAAGCTCAGCTTTTAGTTATAGTTTTTAAAAAAATATATACACTTTCTCTAAGATTCAGAGCATTCTAGCAAAGTAAGGACGGGGAAGATGTCATCTGAAGCAGTCGCTGTGGCAAGAGAGGGCGTTGTCAGCCAATTGGCAGAGTGACTGGGTTGACAACATGGGGGCCATCTCGGAGCTACCCAGGCTGCACTGCTGTGACTGAGACGTTCAAGGTCAGCTGAACCCTCATTCCCTGTGCCTCGATCCCTGGTCCTCTGCGTGTTCAGACCTGCGCACACCTGGGTCCCTCCTCTCTCCAGATTCCTTGTGCTTTTGAGGACAGATCCAGTGTATGTAATTTTTCTTTACAGCCCTCTATCTCAGCATAGCACCTCACACATTTAAGGAGGAAGTGCTGGACTGAAGCCCTCCCTTCCTTGGTCGGAGTGAGCGGATGCACCATATTTCATCAGCTACAATGCTAACTTTTCATGTGAACTAACAGCAAGGTTATTATTTTACTGTTCAATTCACAGACGGGGAATTAAGTCAAGTCTCTGCATCTTCCCCGCCTGGCTTCAAGATGTTTAGGTTCAGATCCGTGCCCACAAACATTTGCTGACTCAACGAGTGAAGGAATAAATGAATGGTTTGATATCAACAAGATGGCGACGAGGTTGCTAACGATCCCATTCCATTTTCTAAACCTAATCACTAAACTAATAAAGCTTACTTACACTATCAGTAGATGGTGAAGAGAGTTTTATTGGAAAAGTATAAGAGAAGTTGGTTTACAAGCTAGTTTTAAGATCTGTCTGAGCAATTTTCATTGTGAATCAGATAAATATTTTCATTTGAAAGAAAAGCATTATCCCCAGACATTGCACGGTGCATATTGGAGAGTTTAAAACATAACTTTAAGCCAAATTTTAATAAGCATTTCACTTGGATGTAAATCAGTGGTTTGAGATTTGAAATATACTGAACCAATTGAATCAGAGGCTAATTTTTTTTTTAATTACAGCATATGAGGGGGCGTCTGGGTGGCTCAGTAGGTTGAGTGTCCGACTTCGGCTCAGGTCATGATATCACGGTTCATGCGTTCGAGCCCCGCGTCGGGCTCTGTGCTGACAGCTTGGAGCCTGGAGCCTGCTTCTGATTCTGTGTCTCCCCCTCTCTCTGTCCCTCCCCCACTCATGCATGCTCTCTATCTCTCAAAAATAAACATTAAATTGTTTTAAATTACAGCATATGTAATTTTGAGAAATGGCTGATGCCTTTACATTAGAAACAAAAGTCTAGCGACGACATCACTATGTGAAAAAAAGTCTCCGCCTTAGACTCCGAGGTAAACAGCGAGGCCAGTTCCTATGCTAACAGTACTCTTGGCTTCCTGTCTCTCTATGTAAGTCCTTACCCCCTCACCAATGTCCAGACACAGACTGAGAGTCCAGGGAAGGCACAACGAAGCAGGATTATTGAAATAAAAAATGCGGTTACATCATAAACATAAATGGAAAGGAAAAAAGGAGCAGAGAAAGTTTGTCAGGAAAGATGAAAGGCTGGACCTGCCCTGTGTCTTTCAGGAAATCTTATCTTCTACAGAGCGATGGGCCCATTAGACTAGATAAGGAAATGGGACCTTTTTAAAACCATCATCTTCATCATCATCATCATCATCATTGTCATCCATCGTCATCATCACCATCATCTTTCCTCCACTGATGCCAGGTAATATTTCTCAAATGAAACACGAGTTGGGGGAGTTTTCCAAGTGTCTCTCTTCCCATTCATTAATTCCCTAACTGGGTCACTTAAAGACCTCCTTGTAGACATTCCATTCACAGGGAGACAAGCTAAGAAAAGAACGTTTTAAAGGTTTCACAAACCAGGATGTTGGAAGGTCTATGCAACTAGAGATCTTAAAAATAGAACATGTGCAGACAAACTGAAAATGGTGCCTACGCTCCCCCTTTCCCTGGGGGATCGGGTTGAGAATGTTTCATGATGCGATGACCGAAGCCACCAAGAAACCGAGACAGTAAACAGGTGTCCTATCAGATCTGCTGGTGGATTTATTATTCTCTCATACAACGGAAAAAGCGAGAATGGAGTCACTTTGAATTGTCAGCCTCAATGTTAATCGTGTAGACAGTTAAATGTGCTCTTTCCAGATAATGCAGAGCTGAAATATCCTGGCCTACCTGTTAGAAGTGAGAGGTTCCAATAGCATAGACTCAATGAAGCATTTTATAAACTTAGAGTAACTATCAGAATTTAAATATGATTTAAATATTTCATTCGTAGTTTATAATGGGAAGAGTTAACACATTGTCAAGCACATTAGTGCTAAGTGTCCGGATGGTTACGTTTTTTCATTAAGCTTTGTTTTCCTCTATTTTCTTCATGCCTTTGATTTAGAGCAACTATTAAGAATGTATGAATCCATTTTTTTAAAATTTAAACTCAAATTAGTTAACATATAGTGTAGTACTGGTTTGGTTGATGGTCATAAGTACATAGCAATCCAGGCCTTTCTAAAGAAGGAAAAAAGGCCTCAAATATACAACTTAACCTTACACCTAAAGGAGCTGGAAAAAGAATAGGAAAAAAAAGACCAAAACCAGCAGAAGAAGGGAAATGATAAATATTAGAGCAGAAATCAATGATATTGCAATAAAAAACAAGCAGTAGAAGAGATCAATGAAACTAAGAGCTGATTTTTGAAAGAATTAATAAAATGGATAAAATGGATAAAGAAAAAGGAAAGGACCCAAGTAAATAAAATCATGAATGAAAAAGGAGAGATCACAACCAACACTTGAGAAACAGAAACAATTACAAGAGAATATTATGAGCAATTATATGCCAACAGATTGGGCAATCTGGAAGAAATGGATAAATTCCTAGAAACATAAACTACCAAAAGTGAAACAGGAAGAAATAGAAAATTTGAACCGACCTATAACCAGTAAAGACATGGAGTCAGTAATCAAAAATTTCCCAACAAACAAGAGTCCGGGGCTGGAGGGCTTCCCAGGGGAATTCTACCAGACATTTAAAAAGGAATTAATATCTACCTTTTGAAGCTGTTCCAAAAAATGGAAATAGAAGGAAAACTTCCAAAACCAGACAAAGACCCCAGTAAGAGGGAGAATCACAGACCAATGTCTTTCACAAACATGGATGCAAAAACTCTCAACAAGATACTAGCAAACCAAATCCAGCCGTACATTAAAAGAATTATTCACCACAATCAAGATTTATTCCTGGGCTACATGGCTGATTCAGTATCTGTGAATCAATCAACGTGATACATCATATTAATGAAGAAGGGATAAGAACCATATAATCCTCTCTATGTATGAATTCATGTTTCTTTGCTGTTTAAATTCTTTTTTAAAGTTTATTTATTTATTTTGAGAAAGCGCTGTGTGCTCATGAGGAGAGGGGCAGAGAGAAGGAGAGAGAGTCTCTAGCAGGATCCAGGCTGTCAGCGCAGAGCCTGACACAGGGCTCAGTCTCACAACCTTGAGATCACAACCTGGGCCAATATCAAAAGTGGGCTACTTAACTGACTGAGCCACCCGGGTGCCCCTTTATTTTTACTTTATTCATTCATTAGATTCTTAATTTATGCAAGTTCCCATTTTGTGTACCTTGTTCTATAACTTAAAGATACAATGGTCTAAATTAATTAATTATTAAAAGCTGGAATTCACAAAGCTGAAATCCAATTGTCCATATGAAAACTTGTCTGTTTTCTAAATCTAGAATTTAGTATTTTGTTTCCAAATTTGAAAAAGTTAGTCGCTAGTAGGTCTGACTCTGGCTGAAACTGTTCCTGTAGTGAGCCAACTTTATCAATTTTAGACATTCTTTTATGGTCAAGTTTTTCAGTATTAGGATGACCAAGCCATTGACTGTAATGTGAAATTATCCTTCCTGACATGTTGTTGCTAGTCATTTGCACCATGATTTGCATAAAATTCCTGTAGTTTCTGGGTGAATTTCAATATAGGACTTCCCCGTAAATTTGAGCAAGACCATTTGACCAAAACCTTAGTCTGTATCACAGTATTTTCAAGGTAAACTTCTATTTCTCATCACCAACTGATATATAGACTTTGAGTGACTTTCATTTGAATAACCTCAAATAACAAAACTACTCTTTATCAAATCTTCACTTGGGCGGAAAGCAGAAACCAATTCACTAAACGACTCCCTCAGAGGGACATGCTGACGTAGATGGATTAGAGAAGGCAGGCTAGGCTTTCAGGTGACACTCAGGGCCACTACCCTCTGCTCTCCCTCAGGGGACAGAGCTGCCCGCCAGGACGTGGTGTAGACCCGTGAGTGCAGTGTGCCCATGGCCCCTCCGGTGCCCCCCACCAGGAGAGGCGTGAGAGGTGACCTACCCCCTCCGCAGGAGACTGAACACTCGGAGCGAATGATGGCCCATGTGTATCGAGGCTGGCCACTGGGCTTATTCTCACCCCGCAACCGGGGCACTGAGTACTCCCAGGCCACACCCGGGTTCCTGCCCTGAAACAGAAGCTGTAAAACATAAAGAGACAAAATAGAACAAGTTAAAACGGAACTGATAATATAAGTTAATTTTTAAATAGTACTTAAACAACAGTATCAACAAACAGCTGGGTACAATGACAAACACTGTCCATCCTCTAAAATGTATGTGAACTTTCTAAACGGACGTGACCGCTCAAGGAGAATCAGGCACATCTAGAAAAATGTAGACATTTGACTCGTCCGCCTGACGTTTGGTGTCTTCCTCTCTGCAAGGCTTCAAACACCTCTGGAACCTAACTCAGGTATCGGGTTATTTCCCCCAGCGTTTCCCTGGGACCCCCTGCAAGTCCTGCCCGTGTGAGCAGACCAGAAAGTAATGCCTATAAATCACCCTCACGCCGCCTGGTGGGTTCCAAGCAGCCGGGACTCAGGAGTGAGTATCACCCATGCCACCCGTCAAAGCTACGTCTGTATACTTGCTAGCATGACCCGATGCAGGGGTCTTTTGCCAACTGGCATGTTCCAGGAGAAAAATATCTTATCAGTAAAGATCTCTCAGGTTGAGTCTATCTTAGCACCTTGAATTTGGACTCTTCACCTCCTCCTTTAAAGCCCAAATCTATGGATCTATTCACTCGTGGATGTAAAATCCACTGATCTCAGGGAGAAGGCTTTTTATTTTGGAAACCTGCCCATTCCTCAGTGGACAGAAATCCCATCTCTGAGCCTGGGCGCCTTTACTGGTCCTGATGTGATGTTCCAGGGGGTAAAGACACTGGCCCTCCTCTGACTACCCCGCACCACATTCCCCTGCCTGACAACACAGCACAGGGCTGAGTGATGAAGGCGTTTTAGGACAGGTACAAGCTCTGGACAGGTGGCTGCACGGTGAGGCCCCCGAGATGCTCTGCTGTCTGACATCCCGAGCCTTTGCAAACCTTCTTCCATCCGGAACAGTTCCTAATAAGCCACACTCACCTTCACCCTTGACCTACCTCTGTAAAGCTTAAGCCTGAGCTGGTGGGAGGGAAATCATCGAGGTGAGAATTCAGGGTGAATAAGGTGAAGAGAACACCTCAGGGTCAGGAGGGGAGGCAGAGGGGGGGATGTGTGCCGATGGGGCACTTGCCCCCTGCCCCCGAGGGAAGCGTCTCCCAGGAAGATACAAGAGGACAGGAGGGGGCTGCCTGGCCCGGAGAGCGGGTAGGGGGCGGGCGTCTGGGTGGCTCACATCTGCATACTGGCTGTAGGCTGATGGGACAATATTTGAACCAAGCACAGTTAACTGTGCAGAGAAAGACAAAAAGGTGGGGCGTTAGCATATCCAGCGCCTGTCACCTCCATCTGCCCAGTGTTGTGGGGGCAGATCATGTTGCAGGAAGAGCCTAAGAGCAGCCTGTGAGCCCCTGCAGTCGTGGGCCTGGAGGCGGCCGTGTGGCCCCCTCCCTGCACACAGGGGCCCATGTGACGTCAGAGCTAAGGCTTTGCTTCTGGGCTCTCAGCCCGCTCCTGTTCCACAGGACCCGGTGGAGCCCCCTGAGCCTGCCGGCTTCTCACAGCCGTACGGCGTGCAGGAGGGGGGCAGACTTTTGCAAAAACCGGCTGATAAAGACCCAACACAGGAACTGTGTGATGTGTGTAAACACAAATTCGATTAAGTGCCAGGGAAAGAAAGATAACAAGTCCACTGCCCCCTTTGGTGTACAGATTGGTCTTGTTGCGGGTACATTTTCACGTTGTGATCCTTAGTCTGCATACTTGAAGTTAAGCCAGTAGCCTTCAACCTGCAGTGATGCCGGAAGGCCCCCAAGTCCCAGCCCGGAAATGAGAAGGCTGCAGTCTACCTCCACCACCAGTGTTTCGTTGGTTGGCCCAGAAGAGGTCAAACTCTCCGGCTCATGGGAGGACCGTCTGTAGTCAAATATGGTGCCTGCAAACTTGTATCGGCCTGGCCAGTCCGCCGTCCAGTGTCCGTTCAGGTAGTATTTTCTGAGGCCGTTGCGCACAGAGATGTAGGAAGTCGACACATTCATTTCACGGATGTGAACACTCCGGGCTCCGGAAGGAATGGTGACCATCTGATAATACTCTACGTTAGAGGAGACAGGAGTGGGAGGGATGTGGTATTTCATTCACTAATGCCGACTCCAAGTCCCTATGCTGGGGTTCCCCACAACTAAAACCTGAGAACCCACACAGGGAGCCAGGAGAATTTTGGCCATCCGTGCCGTGAGGCCTTGAAGTAACTTTTTTCCCTTTTTTTTAATTGAAGTAGAGCTATTATAGTATTTCATTGTTCCTAAGACCCACTTTAATTTGAATAACCTAGCAACCACCTCCCATCAAAAGGAAAGGCTTGGAGGCGCCTGGGCGGCTCAGTTGGTTGAGCGTCCGACTCTTGACTCAGGTCCTGATCTCACCGTTCGTGGGATTGAGCCCCACGTCAAGCTCCACACTGTCAGTGAAGAGCCTGCTTGGATTCTCCCTCTCCCCGTCTCTCTGCCCCCACCCCTGCTCATGTTCTCTCTCCCTCTTTCTCAAAATAAATAAATAATCTTTTTTTTTTTAAAAGTAAGTTGGGGTGCCTGGGTGGGTCAGTCAGTTAAGCATCTGACTTTGGCTCAGGCCGTGATCCCACGCTTTGTGAGTTTGAGCCCTGCATCGGGCTCTGTGCTGATAAGCATGGAGCCCCCTTGGGATTGATTCTCTCTCTTCCTCTCTCTCTGCCCCTCTCCTGCTTTCTCCCTCTCTCTCTCTCTCAAAATAAATAAATAAACTTAAAAATTTTTTAAAATAAATAAAGGAAAGGCTTGATGGGCAGAGCAGGGGAGGAGACTGTAGGCCTTTTCAGGATTCTTGATGCCTGCCATTGCCATGGAAACCTCGGGTCTCCCCTCCAGGAGGCTCCCGTTTGCATCTGCTGCATTCAACACCTGCAGGCAGCATTGTGTACTCACGGTTGACGCCGTGGTGCTTGGTGTAGAGCCCCTTGTGTGTCGTGCAGTCTGAGTTATTCCCCCTGCACACACCACAGGAGTCTTCCACAGCGTCCGATCCAAGCACGTTGTCACATCCCACTCTCTGGGGGACCGGGGCCACACGTCATTCGTGAAAGAAAAGATGACAAGAGCAAAGTCACAAACCTCCAGTGAGAAACCTCCCCGCTCCAGCAGAACACTTCACCAACACAGAGCAGCTAACAAATATTTATTGGATACCAAATATGTGCACAGCAAGACTGAAACTCTATGCTCAGGTCCTTGATAGCTGTTCTCTTCCAGATTGCTACCTGACCTTAGTATCTCGAGCCCTAGATTAAGGGGCGCCCGGGTGGCTCAGTCGGTTACGCGTCCAACCCTTGGTTTCCGCTCAGGTCATGATCTCATGGTTTTTGAGTTCAAGCTCTGAGTTGGGTTCTGCACTGAACATGAAGCCTGCTTGGGATTCTCCCTCTCCCCCCCTCCCCGCCCCTTCCCTGCTCTCCCTTTTTTGAAAATAAATAAACATTAAAAATTTTAAAAAAGTGAGCCCTAAATTAAATCTATAAGATTGTCATATTGGAGATTAGTGGTAAATTTCAGACGGACACAAAGCTCTTAGTGCAAATGACAAGCAATGTGTCCCCGTGAGGGTCCCCTGGAATGTGCCTCTGTGCCTGAGTCACCATGCGCGATGGAGAGAAGTAATACATGCCGCCTGGGAATTATTCCCAGCAGCAAATTATGTGAAGGGCAGCTTTGTTCATTGTCTTAGAATTTAGGGGCCTTATAATTTCTAGGGTGCTTGCTAGTTTTAACTTCCTAACAAGGAGTTTAGTATGTATGTGTAAAAAACCCATTCAGAAATGAAATAAGTATCGTCCACAATTCCTTGCTTGGTCAGAAACCCTTACGGTCAGATTCATTTCAGAATCCAGAGGTTGTTTTGGATTTTAGGAAGGGAATTAACATATTATGCACATGATGTGAGAGTCCCAGCAGGGCCCAGGGTAGCACGCAATAAAACGGCATAAAGGACGTTTCTATGGCCAAATGCATACATCTTCGCCCTAAGCGAGATCAATAAAACTGACAAAGAGCCTCACATCAGTTGAGGGCAGGTTTTTGCCAGCGAACAAATGCAGGGCAGCTTGTATTGAGGGACCCAATAAACCTTCTGTGCGACGGCTTTTTGGATTTCAGAACTACATTTAGGGAATTGTGACACTGGGTCATGAAGAATGCCTGAAAATAATGAAATATTTAGCAAGTCCACTAATACTTAGACCAAATGGACAGAGACTTGAATATTTTAAAGCTGAAAGAGACCTCGATAGAACTGAGTGTGATCTTCACCGACTAAAAAGGATATCCTGCGTGTGTGTCTGTGGATGACTCAACTTGACCACGGTCATCCCACTTGGAGAAAACCAGAATGGATGGCTGAGGTGCTTGGACCCCGTGAGGACGAGTACCGAGTAACTTCAACGAAAAGCCCATTGTTCATCTGCAATGTATGTGATATGTGATCTGGTGATGCTTTCACTTTGTGTAGAACGGAATTCCTTCCCCGGCTCACCCCTGCCGCGCCAGCTCTATGGCCACTTAGCCCCCAACTCTTTCCCCGTCTGTCTTCCAAGTCCCCGCATGATGCAAAGTGACCTCTCGGCTCAAAGACTCTCCCTTGCTCTCCATCCTCCATGTGCTCCTCTAGTGGGACAAACCACCGTGTGTCTCTATGTGTGTTCATCCGGACCCCCCACCGGGCTGTGAGCGGGAGGGAAAGGACGGGATTTAAATGTCTGGTGTCTTTAGCCCCTCAGAGGAACGCCTGACACAGAGCAGACTATCTGGAGACGTGTGTTGAATGAATGAACGATCATTATTACCTCACATATCCCATCTATACAAACATTACGGCTATCCTCCGAGCAGGGAGTCCCATCTTTGACTTTATTTGACAAAGAAAAGAAGAAATCAAATCCTTCTGCGATACAGTAGAGTTTGCATAAGTGCTGATCTTAAAAAGAAATACACACACAAACACAAATAAGAAAGATACTTAAGTGCTGATCATTTTTGTTCTAAATTTTAGATAGACTTTTTTTAAGGTTTTTTTTTTTTTTTGCCCATAAAATAAGTCCCACACAATATTCATTGCAAAGACATTTCTTTTACGGTTATCTCATGAGGCTTGGTTTTTCCCGTTAATTTTTAATTTGCATAAGGCTTCACTATTCATTTTTACTGTTGTTTCCTTTATTGTCCTTGTTCTTTACTCAGTGGTTGGCACATAGTAGGCATTCAATAAATATTTGTTGACTGGAACTACAACATCACTGTTCAACTATTTTACTAGATTGATGAACTATTCTCTTGCAGAAATGCAAAAGGTCATTCCTATTTTGTAGCAATATACACAATTCTCACAAGAAAAATGTAATAAAAGAATTCAAATAATCACCAATTTCTTAAAAGTTAGTGCATTCGGGGCGCCTGGGTGGCTCAGTGGGTTAAGTGTCCGACTTCGGCTCAGGTCAGGATCTCACGGTTCGTGAGTTCGAGCCCCGCGTCTGCACTGACAGCTCAGAGCCTGGAGCCTGCTTCGGGTTCTGTCTCCCTCTCTCTCTGCCCCTCCTCTACTCACTACTCACACTCTGTCTCTCTCTCTCTCAAAAATAAATAAACACTAAATAATTTTTTAAGAAAGCTAATGCATTTGATGAAATTTGTAATATTTTTAAACTGGTAAAAGTAATAACTTTTAGATGAAATCTCCAGAGAATGATGTTTTCTATAACCACAATGATTGGCAATAAATAGCGATACGTGGAGAGTGTAAGCATGACTGTACACTTAAAAGTGGCAAATCAAGTCAACTTCTTCTCTTGATAATCTATTTCGAAGATTTTATGATTTATGTAATTAAAATGGACTTCTATAGACATTTTTTCTCTTCATTCTTCTTGGTAAAAAAGGGAAGAGTTGATGAAATTCTACCTTAAGAATTTTCATGGGCTCCAGCCTCACCCACAAATATTTTCTTTATCATACAAGATGAGACCCCATTGCATAACCCTAAGAATCGAATTGAGTATGTGCTTCTCTGATTAATGTATTTATTTCCTGAGATAGTGAAATCCCAAGGTGCATACATGTTTTGGCCCCAATTTCAAAGTTCTTTCTCCTTTTTCTCCTGCCTACTTACTTCTCACTGGCTTAAATTTTACTGAGCTTAGGAGTAAAAACACAACCAAAAATGCTTTGTGTGAAACTACTTAAAATTTTCCTTCCAGAATTTACTGACTTCATAAAGCTCTTACCATGAAAACATGAGGACTATTGGGCTGGAGAAGAAGGGTAATGTCAGATGAGATTTATATATTTCTTGAGTGTTGCTTGGACAGGATTCCCAGTTTTAAAGAGTGAGGCGGCTAGGTGTTCTTTGAATTTCTCCTTAAATTATGCCAATTGAGCTACCAAGTTCAAGTTATTTCAATCTTGAGAATAATACATATTTCTCTCAAACTGGAGAGTAAAATCGTACATATGGTACAAATAAACTTCTTGGTTTCGAACAAGACTTTTGAATATAATATACTTGAAAATCATCTGATTTTCCAAAAGATACTAAAATTTTTCTTTCATTCTCTGGCAATTTTAATTGTCAATGGGTGACATGTTTATAGCAATATCACCCTCCACTGCTGTGATATGTGACTAAAAAGCACTGATCCATTATCAATAAATCATCTATTTTGAATGTTTTATCACTTCTTTGAAGATTTTATGGTATTATGCACGCGCTCTCTATCTGCTAACAAGTATCTGACCACACCGCTGGTCAAGTTCAGATACGAAGCCAGTGGCCGTGGGACAGGCAGAAGAGCCTGTGACAGTGACCTCACACAGCAATGGGGTCTATCCGAACACCACACTTTCAACTACGTAATTCTTGAAAGAGTTTTCAACCACGTAACCTTGAAAGCACGAGGCCATCACGAGAAGGAGGGATTTAAGACTTACCTTGCACTTGAGTGTACGGCTTCCACTTGTAGTGCCGTCCTCGGAACCGTTTGCTATTGTACTCGGCACACTGCGCCGTGCGGAAGTCAACGCTGTTGTGAGGACACTTCTGACTGTTGCAAAGCCTCAGAGTCCGAGCTGAGCCCTCACAAAACCTCCCTCCGTGTGATGGTCTGGAACATACACGTTGTAGTTAGAAACCCGACATTTGGGGCACCCGGGTGGCTCAGCTGGTGGGGAGTCCGGCTTCAGCTCAGGTCATGATCTCAAGGTTCGTGAGTTCGAGCCCCGCATCAGGCTCGCTGCTGTCACAACCGAGAGCCCGTTTTAGATCCTTGGTCTCCCTCCCTCTCTGCCCCTCCCCCGCTCACACTCCTGCTCCCCCCAAAATGAATACCCATGAAAAAAAAAAAAAAGAAGCCCTACACTTAAAAGCTACTCTCCCCTCCCTGGATATTAGGCTTATTGAAGAGTTGAGCAGATCCTGTTACATTGCTTACAGGGACCAACTAAGAAAAGTGCACTAAGGGACAGTGGCACTCTCATACCTATTAACAGCATGGGCAGTGTAATTTATAAAGTCGGTAGAGCAAGCTAGGGTGTGGAAATGGATCTGCCGGCATCTGTTCACCGCCGCCTCCCAGCACCCCTGCAGAAAGCAGGGTGGTGTTGCTGTTCTCTGCACTCCGCAGAGGAGCGACTGCTAAGCGGGGGTGGCTCTCCCAAGACTGCGCAGTGCACAGCCGGCAGAGCTCAGACTGACATTCAGGGACTTCGCTTTCCAAATGGCAACTTCTTTCCACTACCTGTTTCCTTGTGGCAAGGCCAGGACACCAGGTCGGGTCAGAAGGACCAGTCACCTTCCGCTGGTCGGTGCGGACAAGGAACACCCCCAGCTCACCCCCTTGAATTCACGGGGACGCACCAGGACCAGGGCATCCCGTCCGATGCGGGGGGACCTACTGGGGGGTCACACGTTAAAGACAAGACCGAAGAGCTGTGATATGACTCCTGTTTTAAACAAACTGAGGTGTGAAACTGGAAACTCCTCCACCCCCGTGCACTGGGGACAGCCTCTGGTGTCCGTGTCTTCTCACACAAGGACACAGTTAAACCACAAAGGGAAATATATTTCATGAAGAACCAAACGTCTGGCGTTTTTTTCACATGAAAAAATGGTTCTTACTGATTCTTATTCATTTGTGTTCTCTATAGCTTCATGATTTATAGATTTATTTTAAGCAGATCCTTGGTGTTTCACAGAAATGTGGTTAAAACCCATTTCCTGAGTATCACCGCTGGGTCTGTTACCCCTTGCCATGGTCAGGTAGCTTTAAGCGTCTTAAATTATACCACAGAGATTTCATTGTTTGAGAAATACTTGACTAAAATGACTTTCCTACTTAGTGACTCTTTTTAATTCCAGTACAGGTAACAGCCAATATTACATTAGTTTCAAGTGAACAATATAGAGATTCAGCATTTCCGTACATCACCCGGTGCTCATCGAAAGTTCACGCCTTAATCCCCATCACCTATTCCACATCCCCCACCACCTCCCCTCTGGTGAGCCTCCGTGTGTTCTCTACAGTTAAGAGTCTGTTTCTCGCTTTCTCCCTCTCTCTTGTTTTTCCCCGTTGCTTGTTTGCTTCTTAAATTCCACACAGGAGTGGTATCATCCAGTATCTGTCTTTCTCTGACTTATTTCACTTACTGTCTAGCTCCATCCCTGTGGTTACACCTACTCAGTGATCCCTACAACACCATGTGACTCACAGATCGATATTCCTGAATTCAGGTACACATGCTGCTTGGAAGCACAAAGATCGCTCGTGAGAAGGGAAGTGACGACGTACTTACTTGGGATTTGCACACAGGCGGTCCCTGTGAGACACGCCCCCTCCGCAAGTCCTGGAGCAAGGGGACCAGGAAGACCAGTCTGCCCAATGGCCATGGGTGGGTTTGGGGCCTTGGTCGCCGTATTTCACACATTGTCCTCCCCGGCACCACTAGAAATTAAAAAAGAGAAAAAGGCTGATGTGACTCGTGGCTGGATAGGCGGGTCCGTCACTGCTGCGCTGCTCGGCCGTGGGGGGTTTGGGAGAGCCGGCAGACATCAGCATCCGACCTTCGGGCAGCATCTCGTCCAAATGCAGTGCATGTTGCTTCTCTTTCCTTCCCAAACCTAGCCCGGTTTATAAATCCCCACAGAGGGAAGATACACAGAAGAACCGTTTTCTAGCACCTGAGCTTCTGGAATTCAGCACATTTAATTAAGTGGTGTGGCGCGAACGTTCAGCCTGATCGTTCAGCTTTCAGGTGAGTGAACTCCAATCTCTCCGAGAACAACGTGCTTTTCATATCTCTTTCAGAGCAGATGGAGTCTCGGGCAGAAATGTCCAGCTGGAGGTTCCCTGTGACTCAACACCTTGTCATTTCTGGCCGCTGCTCTGCGCCTTCACTCCCAAGCACCTGGGCTCGGGGCCCGGAGGATAAGGTGAGTGCGAGTCAGAGGTCACCCTGCTTCCCGAGGAGATGAAACAGCCCACACTGAGCTGCTTGTGTCCCCACGAGGTGCAGATGCCATCAGCTGTCCTTTCTCAAGAGGAACGCTCGTCGATGTCAGTTCATGCTCAAAGCCATGTGCTGTCTTTGCTTCCGTCACACGGAAGGCTACACAACGTCTCCGTGGTGTTCAATGGGACTGGTTTTCTACCCAGGGTTTGGTGTAGACTTCAACGAACTTCAGGCCATCTGTTGAGAGGAGAAAAGGAAGTTGCTCGTTCCTTGCCGCTGCCCGCATGGACCAGCAGAGCCTGGCCTGAGGGCTGGGGGGTGAGGGACGAGGTGAAGTCCCCGCCTGTCTGTCTCCGAGAGTAGGGCCACCAGATTTGTTCCGAGAGAAAAAATGGTACTTTACAAGAGGAAAATAACAATACGCCAATTATTCATTGTTGTGTTGGGTGAAAACGTATCAGACGGCTGCTCTCTGACCATTGTTGGCACGCAGAAATGGCGTGGAACTTGAACATAAGAAATTCCAAGCACGGAAACCTCATCTGTTCAATTCTTCGATTCTTTCCTAGAAACAAAAAGTGAGTCTCTTTTGTTACCCCCCTGCCCTGACCACAGGTGACAGAACAAGTCCTCATGTCCTCCTGACACCCTCAGCTCAGTGAGGGGCACGTAGATGACAGCAGGGCGCCTGCTCCCCGATGGCTTCGAGAGAGAGGAGAGAAGCAGATGGCTGGCTCCTGTGGGCTCTGGGCAGGGTCTTGGAGCTGGGAGGGATGGGAAGGGGTGGGGAGGGAAGGGGAGGGACAGGGAGGAAAGGGAGGCACAGGGAGGGATGGGAAGGGGTGGGGAGGGACAGGGAAGGACGGGGAGGGACAAAGAAGGACAGGGAGGGAGGGGGAGGGACAGGGAGGGACAGGGAGAGTCGGGGAGGGACGGGGAGGGTTGGGCAGCGTCGGGGAGGGATGAGGCAGGAAGGGGAGGTACAAGGAGGGATGGGAGGGACAGGAAGGGCAAAGAAGGACAGGGAGGGTCGGGAGGACAGGGAGCGACGGGGACGGATCGGGAGGGACAAGTCAGGGGTCTGTTGTGGTTGTTTTGTCCCATTTTAAAAAATCATCTGGTCAGAGCTTTCTAACACACAACCCAGAAAATGTGAAAGCAAGAACAAACACGTTGAAACTCAGAAAATATTTTCAGGTTTTAAAGTCCCTTGAAATAATGCTTCTGTTACGGTGATGATAAAGCCAACAAGCGGACAGGTATTTGGGTCAAATTGATTTTGCTTTTGGCGTTTAAGGATTACTTGAAGAAAATGTGGTTTCGCTTTGTTTTAAAAATCACACCAAATATTTACTTTTATTTTTCAAAAGTTTGGGTTTACCCTTTTATGTTTTTTAATGTAAGAAAATAATTGTACAGATTACGATTTCCTTTCCTTTTGGTCAGGGAGAGCCCACTGCACTCGCACCGTTCCATTCTGCGGCTCATCTCCGGGAAGCCTGGAGACAGGGCTGTCATCCTGCACGCAGGGCTTGCAGTCACCTTCGTGCACATCGGCGTGATTTCCACTCTTCTGCTGTCAAAATTGCTGCCGCAATTCGTAGTCTTGCCAAAGCATCTTCTGCTATTTTTGTCCAAATATCCTTACATGACTGTCCTGTTAAAAGTTACTTTCAGGGGCGCCTGGGGGGCTCAGTCAGTTAAGCGTCCGGCTCTTGGTTTCGGTTCAGGTCATGATGTCACAGTTCGTGGGTTCAAATCCACTGTCAGGCTCTCAGCTGACAGTACAGAGCCTACTTGGGATTCTCTCTCTCCCTTCTCTCTCTGCCCCTCTCTTGTTCGATCTCTCTCTTTCTCTCTCAAAATAAACTTAACAAAAAGTTATTTGAAAACCTTTCCGGAATACTGAGGAGAAAACACTGTATCTTCTCCGAAGGAGGCTGGGGGGTGCACGGGTGCATGCGGCACAGGTGCACAAACACGTAAATTCCACGCAGGTCCCTGGCGCGTGGAGCCCACCGTGAGCAGGTCAGCGGAAGGGCGTGTGTTAAATACACGTGCACCATTTGCACTGAAACACCGGTTAAGTTTCCGAGGACCGCCCCACGTTTCTCACCACTTATATTTTATTCACGGAGAACGCGGCTTCTGAGAGAAGGCTTTACCTTAGCACGCACCGTGTCATGATGAGTGCTTGTTGCTGCTGTGATGCTGTCCCCCGCGTTTGCAGGTCACACTGAAACCCACACACAAAGGAAGCGCCCTGATAAAAGGCAACAGCTGACTCGGGGAGCCGGGGCTGGGGTAGGGGGGAAGGAGCCTCGGTATTACTTCCGCTGCTGTGTGGCCTAGGGCAAGTTACTCAAGTGCTCTGGGCCCGCACTTGCCTGAGAACCTTAGAGACGGTGCGCACTACCAGGCTGAGTTGTTCCAAAAATCCGATGCGGGAACACAGGCCAAGCCCCGAGCCCCAAATGTCCGGTCAGTATAACGTGAGAGCTGGTTTGATCCGACAGTAGAGGCGCACGATTGTTAGAGAGCTAGAATCTGCTTTCATTCGCTTTGGGCTGTGGTCCCAACCCCCTGTTCTGGATTCCCCTGGCGCTGCAAATGAAGGAACGCAGCGTCCTTTCCCTGGAAAGGTTCTTGCATGCCCGAGGGGGTCCGAGATAGAGTCCCCCTCGCACGGTGGTTGTAAGGGCTGCGTGCATGTGATGTACTAAGGATAGAAACGCACGCCACAAGATGCAATCGCCATCAGCCCCATTCACCACCACGCACAAGTGTCACCAGCAGCACAAGGTGGAGGGACACTTCTCCATCCAGGAGAAAAGGGCACAGAAGCCTCGTGGTTGTTGCCAATCGTCCAGAACACACCAACTGAGACTGGCCAAAGTACTGTGACACCGACGTCTGGTAACGCACACTTCTAACCCGATAAACTCGGGGACACCCGGGAACCAGCCACACAGGATGGCACATGACTAACAGCAAAGGGAGCTTCCCCAGGAGTTTCCGGCGCTGTCCTGCCACGGCCACCGTGACGCTGCGCACCAGGTCCTTGTTAGGTGTGTATCCTGGCTTCACAAGGGGAAATAATTGAAAATACCAATAACAACCAATTTAACAGTGCTTTTGGGGTAAATAAAACGTAACAAGAATCGATAGGTTATTTTGAGGAAGCGTCACAGCTAGGGAATTGGTCCTACAGGAAGCAGCTGACCTGAGAAGCGCCGGGTGCCCACGTGGCCTGGAACTTTGCCAATCGTTCAGGAAAGCAGCCTAATTTTGCAAACGATCGCCTGAAGAGTAAATTTCAACCAACTAAATGCAGAAAGTTATGATGATCTGCAGCTTCCTACTCGGGCCAATTCCCTGGTGTCCTGAGACCGTGTGTGTTTCCGTATTGTGGGACACCAGCGTGTCCTTTTCCTCTTCCGAGGATCTAAAGCGTTTTTATTAAATTGTGTTTATAAGTCCAATGCAGAGCCCAGCTCGGGGCTCAAACACACAACCCTGAAATCAAGACCTGAGCTGAGATCAAGAGTCGGGCACTTGAACGATTGAGCCACCCAGGCACCCCCTCATTCATCAGTCTTATATATTAAAAAGAACAATGAAATCACAGGTTAAATCAAAGGAATCAAAATAACACACTTGGGTATTACAATATTTTTAGTTCAATGACAAAATCATCATTCTCCACCAGTGAGTAATGATTGTGCTGTTTTACGCAGTTCTTTTCTCTACCAAAGCTCCTCTCTTTTTGCTCCAGGAGAGACGACACGTCAGAATGGTCTACTCCAGGGATTTTGATGGATGCTCTGTGCCTCTAACAGTACTACCTAATGCGGGTCCTGCACACGGTTAAAATATGGTCAAGGGGTTAACGTTTCCCCTTGTTACGTAGATGCAGTCGTCACCTGTCGCCCAGCATCCGCATCTACTAATGCCAGACAGCCCATCGATTACGTCATCGGGAAAGGAAGAAGAGGAGAAAGGAGCCCCTGTATCAATACAGATTCAACACCACCTTCTGACGCGGGTCTAGGTTCACACGTATAAATGAGGAAGACGGGCTTACAAAATACCAGCTCGGGAGGAGGAGAGGGACATGGGGTAGAGAGGCTCTGACGTCCGAACGTGACCCGTGACCTAACATTAGGAGCTTACCATGTCATGCCCACAAATGGTGCCTTCGGCTGCGGGCATAAATTTAGTCTCGCATTTCCTTCCAATCCGGTGACACCACAGGGCTTTGCAGATATCCTGCCAGGGAGAAAAGGTCATCGGTGTTACAAATGGTCAACAAATCTATAAGAAAATATCACTCAAAAATTTAAGGGGAAAACAACTGATATAAATTAAAAGCTGATATCAACGTAGCAGCAGATGAAAATGGTAGCCCAGAGACTCATGTGCTAGACTTGGCCCGACTTAATTCCATCCTTGAAGCTTTATTTATTCATATGTATTTGTCATAAGTTTCACAAAATTATGGTTTTTTAAAAATTTTTTTAAGTTTATTTATTTTAAGAGAGAGAGAGAGAGTAAGAAAGGGCATGTGTGAGCAGGGGGAGGGGCAGAGAGAGAAGAGAGAGAGAACTCCAAGCACAGAACTGTGTGCGGTCAGTGCAGAGTCTGACCTGGGCCTCAAACTCACGGACCATGACATCACGACCTGAGCCAAAATCAAGACCCAGACGCCTAACCGACCGAGCCACCCAGGAGCCCCACAGAATCACGGTTTCTAAACTAAAAAGTAAAATATGCTGAATCCGAGGTTGCAGCAAACTACAAAAATTCAAAAGACTCGATAAAGCCTAACATTTTGTAATTTATTCTTGATTCCACCATCCATTAACCTCTCCAAGTCTGAATCCTCATTTCTAAATTAAAGCTTATTATGGAATTTTCTGACTTCCCCAACCATCCATCCATCCATCCACCCACCCACTCACCATCCCAAAACTTTGTTTTATTATTAAAGTTTATTTATCTATTCTGAGAGAGACAGAGAGAGTGTGAGTGGGGGAGAGGAAGAGAGAGAGGGAGAGAGAGAGAATCCCAAGCAGGCCCCCAGCTGTCAGCACAGAGCCCCATGTGGGGCTCCAACTCATGAACCCTGAGATCATGACCTGAGCCGAAATCAAGAGCTGGACGCTTAATCAACTGAGCTCCCCAGGCGCTCCCATCCCCAACCTTTGATGAAGGCCTAGAATATGCCAGTTCCCTTGGTAGGCGGGAAGTTCCACAAGGAATATGACCCAGACCATCCTCTCAAGGGGAAAATTTGCTGGAAGTCACCATGTGGTGCACTCGGGAAGACTCAGGAAAGGACTCATGGGGGAAGATATGATGTCTCAGCCAATTCCTGAGCTTAAGGAGTTTGTTAGGGAAGAGGGGATGACATTCCAGGGAGAAAGAACAAAGGGTTTGTGCAATAGAAAGAAGACGTGAAGGAAGAGAGGTGTGTGCAGAGGAAGGAAGGCCCCCATGGCTGATAGGACCGTAAAATAAAACAAGATCTGAGATTAATACACAGTGAAAGTCTCTCCAAGTGCAAGGAATTAGTTTTCCTTTCATATCCTTCTGCGCCCAAAGGAACATCTTAGTGAGGGGTGTGCAGCAGGACTCAGAAAAGGACGGAACCTTCAGGAACGCTGGTGGTTCAAATGCGCAGGAGGTTAACGTTTCTTAAATGATCTGCACAACTGTTTTGGAAATGTGAACCAGCGTTCAATCACTAAGCGTTCCTGGGGCAAATGTGTCACGTGGGTTGTTCGTGTCTCTCACGACACTGATGCGCATGCTGAGGTTGGGGGCCTCTGATTTTGGCTAGAACAGCATTTCGTTTATAGATCGGAGCCCTAAGAAGACCTCAAGGAATCCGTCAAAGCAGGGGCCCGAGTGTCTGTCACTCTCCAGAGAGACAACTGGAAGGTGTTTGCGTGCAGGGTGACTTGACAGGATATGGGGATATAAATAAAGCTGCCTTGAAATCGGGGCTGATGTACGCAGGCTCGATGTCTGGGCGTGGACGTGGTGGATCAGAGCCAGAGCCTATACGGCGGTGGGAGGCAAGGGGGCACCCGCCCTGGGGAGGTGGCTCACTGCGGATTCCGGAGGCTGGGTGTGCACACGTAAGCCCATGAAGGCACAAACGGATGGATGGATGAAGAAATGAACGGGTGGGTGTGAATGAGGTAGCTGGTCCTGTGGTTAACTGGATGGGAGACGGACACAGTGGTTGGGTAGAGAATCGGGGCTTTGGAGAAGGAAGGACATCTGGTGGGGACTAGAAGGGTAGGTCTGGGCAGGCAGGACACCAGGTCCTTGTATGCTTGAGAATGGCAACAACCCCCACCCCCCACGCCCTCCCTGCTCACGACCTGTCCTGGGAGCTACATGCAGTGGTTGTAGGTAACATACCAAACTCAGGCCACTACCCTAGGGGCACCAAGCGCAGCACTCATTTCCTTCCTCACTCCAAGGGTGTCAGGTGACTCGAGCCCACCCCCTTCACAGCTGTGGCCTTAGGGAGCTGGAGCTCCCAACTGACGGGGCAGGTTCAAAGACTATCCAAGTCTTTGAAAGATATAAAATAAATGGTGTTTTAAAATGTTAAATTAGGGTTCCCTGGGTGGCTCAGTCGGTTGAACATCCGCCTTCGGCTCAGGTCACAATCTCATGGTTAGTGGGATCGAGCCTGGCGTCGGGCTCTGTGCTGACAGTTCAGAGCCTGGAGCCTGCTTCCGATTCTGTGTCTCCCCCTCTGTTTTTAAATGTTAAATTATTTTTATGTATTTGACATAGATACCTGGCACAGAGCTCGGTACCCAGCTGGCTTTCAATAAATGCTTTCTGAGTGAGCTGAACATCTGTTAGTTTGTTCCTGCGAAAGCCTTGGACGCAATGAGCAGGAACATTTTTCACGTAAAAGGAAATAACAGTCAGTGAGATGTGATTGTAAAAATACCGAAGATGTCACAGACGGGCCACCTTATGTATGAGAATACGAGGTCTAGACCCTACTATTTAAAGTATTTTAATAATATTCTTACATCGTAGTTTTCCGGAACATTCTGAAAAATACAGAACTATGAATGGAAGATACTATTAAAGGTGATGTTTTTTTTTTAACTTTACTAAGGACAAAGCTCTCAAATATAGGATGCGGTGGTAGCTTGTCCCTAAGGCACATGACCACTAACCCAGTCTATGCCTGGCTCATGCCAGCTGTGTATTTCAACCCATCCTGGAATCGGCTTAATCTCCAACTCAGTTCTCCAGGCCAAAGCAAATCACAAGAGTTAGAAGAGCCTCGAAATATCTTATAATCCATGCTACTGTTTTCAAACATAGCAAAATGTATTTGAAACCTTGGTACCCTACAGATATAACTGACGTTTAACAAAAACGTGACACTCTATCCTGGAAAACACATGAAAATTCTAATACCTCAAAGAATTAGATGATAAATGACCACAAAGCAACTGAACAACCAAAAACCAATGACACCCTCTCACTTTTATCATACTTGGACTTCACTGCTAACTTCTGAAGATAGTGCGCAAGGATTGTATTAAATTAAGCATTATCGTTGTATGTCATTACATTCTTTATTAAATTTCAGGGTCCTCTTGGAACAAAGACCCTATTAAATCATATGTCTAGGGCGAAAGAGCTGGAATGTAAGACATGCTGGGTGTGGGGGGAAGCTCCCGGTTTCACAACAGTGCCCAGGACGCGAAGGGGATCAGATTTCAAAGTAACTCTGGCAGCCTGCATCTCAGACCAGGGTCAGGCCACCAGGCACCACTGAGGTTGATGCTGACAGGGCAGAAGAGGCACTAGATGATGATGCGATGTTTGTGAGAAGGCAGCTAAGGAACACGATCTTTAATGAAGGCGCCCACTTGCGAGTCTATCCTCTAATTTAAGAGCTTATGTTCGTGGACCCTCTGCATGGCTCAGCTGGTTAAGCGTTCAACTCTCGGTTTTGGTTCAGATCATGATCTTATGGTTTGTTCGTGGGTTTGAGCCCCACGTCAAACTCTGTGCTGTCAGGTTGGGCCAGCTTGGGATTCTCTCTCCTTCCACTCTCTGCCCCTCCACTGCTCTCTCTCTCTCTGCCCCTTCACCCCACAGTCAAAATAATAAACTTAAGAGCTATGTTCATGAAGACCAATTTCAGTCATACTGACTTGGTTAAGTTCAACATCACAACGTAACACCCCAAATAAAAGCAACATTTTCAGTTGGCGGTGTTAGGAATTTATTGGGGGATTTCCATACTGTGAGTAGAGTGCCACCAGACCCATTTTCTCAAACTGTCCATAGTAGACTCTCCAAAAATACAAACTGAAATTCCATTACAAATGATGTTATAATGGGATCTATAATTTATTGCAATCGTTTGTTTTTGTTTTTGAAGCAGTGGGGTTTTTTCATCACTAATTCCAATAATCACTATGTGAGCCATCAGAGCGCAGAGAAAACCATGGCCATAAATGTGCATGAATTCATATACGAGTACGTAAACACACACACATACACACCAAATACACATCTATTCCAGAGACGGATACATACGTGATTGCATTACCCATTAACTAAATAGCATTAACTAAATGCTATCCAAACTAAATTAACGAAATGCTATCCAAACTAAATAGCATAGAGACTTAAAGAGTCCTTTTCTAAAATAGCATTCATCCATCACCCTGCTCAACAAATGTGCATTGAGGAGCCCTTACGTGCTAATGCCGAGGTTAGGCACCAGGTAATTTGCTTGTTATTTATTATTTTATATTCTCCCATCAGTAAACTCTGGATCTTTACACTTCAACCTAACAAAACAGATCCATATCATAAAATTTCAGAAGGACTTTACTTACGTTTTTTTAAATGTTTATTTATTTTTGAGAGAAAGAGCAAGAGCGCGAGAGGGGATGAAAGAGAAAGGGAGACACAGAATCCCAAACAAAGCCTCAAAGGGTCAAGGGATCACCTGTTCATATAAATTTAATAACGTAAAGTGATAATGTATTATATTATAAATATACTCAAGGTTATAAAGGAAAAAGTGGACAGAATGAGTGAAAAAATTGGAAATTTCAGTAGAAAAGTATAAACTACAAAGAACTAGATGGTATTTCTGGAAACTGAAACTTTAAATAACCCACATGTAGAGTGTGCTAAATTGTCTAAACAAAGTGACTAGGAAAGGTAGAAGATACAGATGATGATGAACTTTTTATCAGAAATAACTGATTCCAGTTGAAAATGGAACTATATCCTTAACATTTCTTTTTTTTTAATTTTTTTAATGTTTTATTTATTTTTGAGAGAGAGAGAGAGAGAGAGAGAGAGACAGTGTGAGCAGGGGAGGGTCAGAGAGAGAGGGAGACACAGAATCTGAAGGAGGCTCCAGGCTCTGAGCTGTCAGCACAGAGCCCGACGAGGGGCTCGAACGCACGAATTGTGAGATCATGACCTGGGCCGAAGTCGGACGCTCAATTGACTGAGCCACCCAGGCGCCCTATTCTTAACGTTTCTAAAGAGTAAAAATACGGAAAAAACTGTTGGGAATTCTATATTCAGAAAAACTATTCTTCCAAATGAAGGGTGAATTAATGACATTTTCAGATAGGGCACACCTGACAGACTTCGTGGCTAGCAGATGCAGGCTACAAGGAACTTTAGCTAAAGCAAGTTCTTCAGGCCAAGGCAAACGATAGGCACTCGAGCCGACCCATAAGAATGCATAAGGACCACATGGCAGATCTGTGGGCGACTATAAAGGAAGACCCGGTTTTATTTAAAAGGAACTCCCTATTGGGGCACCTGGGTGGTGCAGTCCATTGAGCGGTTGAGCATCCCGCTCTTGATCTTGGCTCAGGTCATGATCTCAGGAACCATGAGATCTGCCCCTGCGTCGCTGACAGCGCAGAGCCTGCTTGGGAGTCTCTCTCTTTGCCCCTTCCCTGCTCAGAGTCTTCTTCTCTCTCAAAATAAATAAATAAGCATTTAAAAATAATAATAAAATAAAATATCCGAAGCAGGCTCTGTGCTGACAGCGCAGGGCTTGATCTCACGGTTCCTGAGACAATGACCTGAGCCGAAACCAAGAGCCGGACGCTCACCCCTCAATGGACTGGGCCACACAGGCATCCCGTAACTCCCTATTTTTAGAACACTGTGTCAGTGGCTTGTAACATGCACAGAATAAAACACATAATGACAACGGTACAATGTGAAGGAGGGCCACGTGGGCTTACTTGTTGTAAGGATCTTGCATTTTACATAGAGTGGCACAATGTTAATTCTACATAGACCGTAAATTAAAGATGCAGCTATAATCTTTAGAACAAACACTAAAGACTAGACGCGCCCTTGGAATTTTAACAAATGTGTTTACCCATGTTACCCGCACACTGATCTCCATGTGGCTTACTTCTATAAAGCCAGAAAGTTCCCATACGCCCTCTCCCATTCAGTCCCTTCCCCACCCCAGTAGATTCTTTAGAATCTTTAGAACCACTAAAAACTAGTGTAAGAAAGTATGGCTAAAATGTAAATTGAGCCAAAAAAACAGAATTTTTAAAAGCAAGCTTAATCCAAAAGGAAAGAGCAAACTAAAAAAGAAGTGTGACTAGGGCGTCTGGGTGGCTCAGTTGGTTCAGCATCCGATGTCAGCTCAGGTCACGATCTCGTGGTTCCTGAGTTCGAGCCCCATGCCAGGCTCTATGCTGACAGCTCAGAGCCTGGAGCCTGCTTTGGATTCTCTGTCTCCCTCTCTTTCTGCCTTTCCCTTGCTCGTTCTCTCTCTCCCTCTCCCTCTCCCTCTCTCTCAAATAAAACATTAAAAGAATTTTAAAAAAAGAAGTGTGACTCATAGGGAACAAAATTTAAATCCTATCCATACAATTCCCCACATTAACTGAATAAACGAGAGAAACTATATAACTACATCAACAGAGGCAAAAGACATCTCACAAAAATCAACACACTTTTGTGATATAATCTCTCAACAATCTAGGTCCAAAAAGATACTTCCTCTGTTTGATAAAGGGTAACTATGTAAAACCAACAGCCAACATCATATTTGTTTTCTATTCATTGCTGAAGTTTTTCGTTGTAATTGCAGTGTAGTTAACATACCGTGTTAGTTTCGGGCATATAATACAGTGGTTCAAGAGCTCTATACATTACTCAGTGCTCATCACGGTAACTGCGCTCTTCCTCTTCCTCGCCTATTTCACCCCCCGCCCCTGCTCCCCTCTGGCAACTCTGTTCTCTACAGTTAACAGTCAGCTTCTTGGTCTCTTTCTTTTCTTTGTTTTGCTTCTTAAATTCCGCGTATGATTGAATTATATGGTATTTGATTTTCTCTAACTTAGTACACTTAGCATTATATTCTCTAGCTCCATCCATGTCACTGCAAATACTTTACATGGCAATGAGAAAGTTCCGGAATAAGCCAAGTATAGCTATGGTGCTAGAAACCAGAACAGTGGTCACTTACTGGGGTGGGGAAGGGACTGAATGGGAGAGGGCATACGGGAACTTTCTGGCTTTATAGAAGTAAGCCACATCGAGATCAGTGTGCGGGTAACATGGGTAAACACATTTGTTAAAATTCCAAGGGTGCGCCTAAAATGAACGCATGTCACGGCATGTAAATATTTGGTCCGTAACAAAAGATGTACCACACATTTAACTTCTTCCAATATTTTCCAAATGGCGCTAGGGTACCATGGATGATACCGTCCATGGTCACAGAGGAAAAGTAAGGTGGAAGCCAGAGGAAAATCCCATCGCTGAACAACACAATCAGTGTTGTGCTCCTTTTCCTTAACACACAGAAGAGTAGCACTCAAAAACTTCTTAGGGATTTCACACAGTCTGCCCCCGAAAAAGGGCAACGTTCGGAATACATGCTGAGGGCGACTGGTTTATTGTTCCAAGCTGAGACGCCCCAGCTGAGGAGATGAGAATCCAGTTCTGGCACACGGGTTGTAACTGATCTTAGGGGGAGCTCCCCTTGAGTTTAGAAGAAAAGAGATGATCACGTTAGATTTAAATTGGAAATATTCCTGGCGCGTTATGAAATGTTGGAGGTTTCTGGAGGATCATATTCGCGTCTGTTTTCCTCTCAATTTCATTATGAACTACAATAAGAGGAATCTCAAAAATAGTTACTTTCACTGAATTTATGGGTAGCTTCCCTTGTGGTTTGGGTACAGCATGTTCCCGGATGCCATGGGTCTGCCCGTCCGGCACAATGGCACGTCTCTGTTATACGTGGGCTTTAGGTAAGGAAGCCACGCCACTGATGTCCCCGGGCTCAGTGTAGGAAACACTTCTAGGAGAAACTTCTCTAGCAATGCCGTATTTGGGAACTGTAATAATCAGAAGCCCTGGACAGGCTGCTTCTCCATAGTACATTCCGCCTCCATCTAAGGAAGATAAAGCAGGGCGGTGCTGTTTTCTCAACGGCGTTCGAAAAAAAATGCAGAGTATCAGTTTGCCAACACACACCAACCAAAGGTTACTGCTGGGCTCCCACGTGATAAATCAGAAAGAAAGGGCTGACCTAACGGGCCAAGTCAGTTCTCCAGGGGAAACTGATACCCACACCAGTATCTACCATCACTTCCCTGCCAGTAAAACATATGTTTCCTGTTACAGGAGACCAGCTTTAACACACAAGATCTGACATTTGGTAGGTCCCCAATAAATGCAGAATCCATCAATGTCCGTTACACTGAATAAAACGGTTTTATGAGTCACACTGCGCAGAGCATTTGCCAATAATCACTTGCCTTTTTAAAATCCAGCATGCAGAGTTTGGCTTTCTCTCCGAACTGCCACTTGCACTGAGTGTGTGCATCGTACAACTCTCCCGGCAGCTTCTCGGGGTACTTGTACTCCTTCACGGGCTTCGGCTGATCAGCAAGGCACAGGGCTTGGGCGGTGCTGAAACGCAGAGGAGACGGGCTGCTAGTGATTCCGGAAGACTTACCAGAGATCCACGCAGAGCTACGCCTTGATATTCTCATGCAATCTGACAACACGGCCCCAACAGCAAAGGGGGCATTTTTCTCCCGGGGTCCGACATTTATCTCGATTATCTTTAAACAGGAGGGCCACATTTCCTCAAATTGCTCATAATCTTTCGTCTTTTCCAGGAAGGCAATTTGTTCTTTGTCAGATCTCTCCAGCTTCTCGTGGGGCCGAGGGAAACAGAATCGCACAACCAGATGTGCAGCGTGAGAAGCTCTGACTGTAGACTCCTTTTACGTGTACTTCTTGCCACAAACGAGTAAAAGATGGAAACGGGCATTGTGAAAGGCAAACACAATCAATCTCAAAGACTAGAGTTTTCTTTCTTTTCCTCCCTTCATCCTTCCATCCTTTCCTTCCCTCCTTCCTCTCTTCTCTCCCTCCTTCGCCCCCTCCTTTCCTTCCCCGGGCCAGGGACCACCGGCACCCCAGCTCACAGCCTCCGGAGGTTTGCCATGGAATACAGCAGTGACTTCTACCAGTGACGCGCTACACTCAGGCTAATTTCTGTCTCAATTCCCAAGTCAGGAAGGAAATTAACTGTGCCTAAGTTTACTAGCAGATGGCTGAAGACCAACTAATGATATTTTCCTCCACAAACACAGTATTCCCTTCTCTACCAGGGACGTGCATAGTATAATTTTTGCATTTGGAAGAAGGGAAAAACTGCTTGCACGTAGCAACTAAATCTTACCTACAAATTTCAACAAGCAACACCCCCTCCCCCATATTCTCAATATATGACCATTAGCAAACCCACCCATACATCCCTACACTTTTCTTTGTGTGGTCACCCACACCCACCCGAATCACACTGGCCTCAGTCTCCATGGCCCAGTCCCAGATCCCACTGCCTTGGAGCCCACGCATGCATACCTTCAATTAATATTTACACGCAAAACACAAGGGGTTGTCCCAGCTACTGTGGATGAGACATGAATCCCACATACAAGGAGGTCAGAAGCCTTTTAAGAGCAAACTGAGAAATATAGATTAAATCAAATGATAGGAACATGTTAAGAGCAGTGACCAGCTCATTGTGAGTGTTCAACAAATGACGTGTCTATCACTACTACAGCCGTCATAATGCAAAGGAATATTTTCAAGTAAAGAAAAACAAATAAAAGCATAACTAGCACTCCACAACAGGAGTGACTTGGCAATTCTTGAACTCCATAGAACCTTTCTCTGATGGATCACAAATGATTTCGATACACTGGTTCAGTGTTCCCCAGTATCTCCCTGAGGCTACGTCAATCTTATCCCTACCCTACGGACAAGAGACCAGGACACGTCAGCCAAACTGATAGGCCCAAATAAGGGAGTGAAATTAAAATAGGTTCACAGGTTCAGGAATTTTTATAGTTGGTGTGAATGTATAAGCACATGGCCTGAGGACAAGGTTCCCACCTGGCCAAGAAAAATGAAGTTCACAGACTGGGATCCTGGAAGAAGGTTCAGGAACACACATATCACTATTGGGATGTGAAAGTCGGCTCCAATTAGCTTCACCTTTGAAGAGCTAAAACTCCCCATGTTGATAGTACCCTGGTCCTTCTGGTTGGGTTCACACTTGAGCACATCTGGTTTTTCCCCTCAGCCCCAGCAGGTCTCACAGCTAAGCGCACGGCCAGTGGGGCAGGTGCAAGAAAACCCCATGGTGTGGATATAGGAAGAAAAAGCACGCTGCCACTGTATGAACATTCCTCCACTGTATCCACATGAACAAAATGCGTTTGACTCATTTGCGTGCCCCGGACAAAAGTCAGGTGACCCACGTGTGATAAGCAAAACCATAAATCTGTAGATCATGTGGACAAAGATACTCGTGACTCTGGCATAAGCAGGGTTTTTCTGTTTTTTTCCAACAATACACAGAAAGTGCTAACCCTAAAGGAAAAATATGGATTAATCTGGACTCCATGACACAAAGAAAAACTTCTGTTAACCAAAAGACACCATTAAAAGTGTAAATACTGAGTCACAGAGTGAAAGATGATATTTGCAGTACATGTTTTCCATAATGGACAACGTGTTCCTACTCAGAACATATAAAGTACTCCCATCGAGAGATATGAAAAAATAAATAGAGCCTACTTTTTAAAAATTCACAAGAGATTTGAACACGCACTTCACTAACGATGATTCAAGTGTCCATTAAAGATGAAAAAGATACTCGATGATCTCTTTAATTACCACTTCGGTATGCCACGATACCCATCAACGTGGCTAAAATGGAAAAGACCAACCAGACCAAGCGTTGGCAAGGATTTAGAGCCATGTGAATGTTCATAACCACCGTAGGCATGTGACTTGGCACAACCACTTAGGGAAGCTGTCTGGCCGTGTCTATGGACATTACAGACTGCGTATTTATGACCTTGAAGTTCCAGTCCTACATATAATCAGAGATGTATATGCAAACCCAAAGAATATGCAGAGAAGCATTTCTTACAATAGCCCCAAATTCGAATCTCAAATGTCCATCACCAACAGAATGGATTAGTAAGTTGAAGCACATTCATGCAGTTAAAAATAAGTAAACGATGCTATATTTTTATGTAGCAACAAGGATGAATCTCATCATCATGATATTTAGCCAAAGACCCCAGACACACAGTAGCACATAATTCATGATTCCATTCATAAGAAATTCAGAAACTGGCAACACTAGTCTATGGGGTCTTGCGTCAGGAGAACGGTTATCTCTGGGGAGTTCGCTGTGTTCTGTGCCTTTTTATGAAGGTTAGTTAACACATCCATCACCCCACATATTGAGATTTGAGAGTGTGTGTCGTGAGGACTTTTAAGGTCTCCTAGCAGCTGTCAAAGGTAGAATATGGCATTGTTCTCTAGTTATCACACTGTACATGACAGCCTCCAGAGCCCATGCATCTTTCTGCAAAGTCTGTAACTTGGACCACCTTGACCAATGTCCCCAACCCCCACCCTGGCAGCCACCTCTCTACTCTCTGTTGCTATGAGTTTGATGGTTTAGATTCCACAGATGAGTGAGATCTTATAGTATTTGTCTTTCCCTGACTTACCTCACTTAGCATAATGTCCCCAAGGTCCAGCCACATTGCCAAAAATGGCAGGACTTCCATCTTTCTCAGGTGAATAATATTCCATTATATATATGTATATAAGATTATATATATACATATATATACACGCACATATATATATATATATAATCTTCAGCTATTCATCTGTAGACAGACGACAGACAAGTCGTTTCCCGTCTTGGCTATCATAATGTGCTCTGCATGTTGATCTGAGATGGGTTCACTGGGTGAACATTCACGGAGCTGCACCCTTATAATTTTGTGCATTTCTATTTATCTGTTTAACCACCACAGAAAAAATGTTAATAAAAAAACAAGGCAAGGTCAAAGATATCACAGTGATATTTCAAAGTCCGTTTTCCACTCTGATTAATGAGTTACAAAATGTGAAAGAGGTTGAGAGATCTTACAGTCGTCTCTCCTCCTTGTCCAAGTCAGGAACAGGGGCCCTTGGAACAGATTATATTACTCGCCAAGGTCAAGACCTTCCGAAACACGAAGGATAAAGCCACGATCAGCATATCAGCTCTGAACTCTGCTGCTCTTTCTGCCACAGGGCAGGGCCTGCTCTCCAGTCTTCTGGCAGAAACTAACTTGGTTTTTCTTAAGACAAACATTATACAGCAGAGCAAGATGTGAGCTGAAGTGTATTCTTTCCATTACACCCAAAAGTGTGCTCAATGGGCTCTCGGGTCAAATCAAATCTTCTCATTGAGAGAGGCAGCGTGGGGTATAGAAGGGGATCCACGCACCCTTCAAACTCCTGATTCCCAGTGACAGCCTCCTTTCCCACGGACTGCCTTCGATTCATGGGGTCAGACGGGAGTTACGTTCACGGGTCTATAATAGAAGATTCAAATTTTTAAAAAGCACATTGAAGATGAGTCCCCGTTGTCATTAAATTAAAACAATGAGCTAAAATTTCCCTAGTCCTAGGCCTCCGAGATGCAGACATGAGTACATGGGATGAGGTCTGTGTCTGTTCATAGGAAATGACACATGACTTCACTGACTAGGTCGATGAATTTACTCCAAACACATATCTGTCCTTCTTGACTACCAACTATGGAGAAACGTTGTGCTGACAACTTCAGACCAACTGAGGTCCTTCATTATATATTTTTTTCCACGTACCAAATGCTAGACTGCTAATAAAGGAAAGCGGATTCATCTTTACAAGTTAGCCACTTGTCCTTACTCATTGTTGGGATCGGATCCAAACAGCCGCCTAATTGGCGGAGAACATAACAGGCTCGTGATTACGTGGAAATCAGGAAGTCAGCAAATATGTCAAAGAAGACAGTCTCCGATTCATTAAAGCAATAAGGCACCACCGTTCACATGGTGTGTCCGACTCGCGACAGGTCATACCAAGTAAAAGAAGACTTCTGACATTCGGAGGTTCTCTTGGAAAATGTACCTTTTCAAGAAAACAAATGGGTAATCTTATGTAATCTTGCGTATCTGTTTATAACCATGTGGCCCGGAGAAATTAGCAAAATTCTTGCAAACAAAAGTTTATTACTGAATTGCCCCACAAGGGTTTTACCAATGGACACAAAAACAAATGAGCACACTTGAGCGGACCCAGAACGGTCCTGGGATCCCAGAGCAAACACATCTTTGAACCGGACTCTTGGCAATCCCTCCTAGGGTCACAGTCTGATTCGAAGCTCACAGCCCATATCTAATGTCATGAAAACAATTGTTCTCTAAGCATATAACTATTTTCCTTCCACGAGTTCTCCTATATTTCTTGGCAGCTTAATAACTTTATCTGGACTCTTTTATGGTGCTGATTCTCACTGTACACCCAAACTTCGCATCCCCTGCTTTCCAAGATTTGCCCGGGCACATTTCAAAAAAAATTAAAAATGTTTATCTTCATCATAACCATTAGAATGAAAAAGCTATAAAATTTTGAAAAATAATCTAGAAAATGACAGGAAAGATTTGTGATACAGAAAACTCCAAATTTCCCTTGTTAATAGAAATAAGAGCATTGTGCGCTTAAGTCCATGCCCTTCTTTATGACAAAGCAGAATTCTTCACACACACACACACACACACACACACACACACACCTCAAGCAAATCTGAACCTGTGCAAGAAAGAGCCACAAATCTTGCTAACAATCCCCACCTTGACTCCATGAGGATCCCGCACAGGGAACAGCAAACATCGAAAAGACCTCAGTGGGAGAATTAATGGTAACACTGTTTTTGGTAATAGAATAGAAGAAAAATGATGCAGCGTGTATTCCTAGGATGCAGATTTATATTACCAGGAGACGGGTATTCACCACAACATTCTCACTCTTACTAGATGGCATAAAATACGGAAGGTGGCCAACATTCCTGTAGGTGGCAAAGTATGTTGACTGATAGGGGGAAGGACCCCAAGCTGAAGGTGGTACTCAGGATGCTGGCTCAGAAGACTTGCTGCAAGGTCGTCTGGAGAGCTGAATGAACGGGCAGCAAGAAAGGGAAACCAGTCGTGGGCTCATGGCTCCACATGCATGCGGGGTGCAGTCTCAGATAACGGACACACCGGGGGTACCGACAGAAATAGCCATGTGACCCCGCCCCACGGTGTTCTATAAACTACATGATGTCATTTATGTAACAGAAAAAAAAGGAAGGAAAAGGGGTTTGACTGAAAAAATAATGAGAAACAGAGGGAAAGAGAGAAAAAAAAACACACACACACAAGGAAAACCTAGAACCCAAGATAAGGAGATCAGTGAGGCAGGCCGGAGAGGCCAGCGGAAACCTGAACGGGTCTATAGGGCACAAGAGGAGCCCAAGACTTTGGCCCTAGTCCCTAGTTTGGAATAACCAGCTCTGTTTTGACGGTAGGAACGCGCGTCACTTATAAAAGTCCCTGGCTGCTAACCTGGTGGTTCTTGGGTGTCGCCAATTTGTTTTTCTTCCACCGACTCTGCTTGAGCCGATGTGGGGCCTACAGCCTGCAGCTCTGTGTTCCCGGTGCCACTGCTGGCATCGTGTTGTGGCAGAAACGGGAAAGGTAAAAGCATGTGGCCCTGGTGCCTGGGGCTGGCCCAGGGTGGACTCCCTGCAGCGTGGGGTCCAGAGGAGGGCGGGAGGGGGGAGGTCATCAAATGACATGCACAGGTAACAACTTTCTATCCATGTCTTCATTATGTGTGTCTGTTAGTACTTGTAAGCATATAATTAGTTATGAAAATATAAAATATATTTTATATAGCAGACACATAACTGAGTATTATGTAAATATAAGGAATATCTATAAAATATATAGAAACATGCCTAACAATGCATGCACTTAGATAAATCTACAGATACACATATATACATATATATATATATATATATATACACACACACACAGTTTCATCTTTTTAAAAGAATTCTATGCTGGCAAAAGCTTTCCTTTCCTTGAAATACCAGCCTTTGCCCTATTTTCTGTCACTATGAATAGATTCGATCTCCTCTTTTGCTTTGGTTTCTAGAAAGACCAAATTTGCCCAATTTCAAGCTTCAATAGCACAGCCTAAGCATGCATTTTAAGACTGACATATTTGTGTGTTTTTTCCTTGCCCCTTCATGTCTTATTTTCATTTGCTTTCCTCTTCATCCGACTGTCAATCCTAATTATTTTTGATTTGCTTTCTTGTCAAAATCTGCTCCAAATTCTTACAGTAAGGTGGTTTTGGTTGTTAACTTTTCCCAAGAATATATAATGGACATGAAGGGTGCTAATGTTCATACCTTCAGTGATGAAACTCAGAAATGTGAATGCATTTAACTGAGAACTAAATATGGCAGCCCATCTCCTGCCAGCACTGACCCATTTGGGAAATAAAGAAGCTCCACACACTTTGCATCTCCTTGACGACAATCAGTGGGTCGTGGAGAGCCAGTGTGTCTGTTGGAGAGCAAGCACGAGCCTTCTGGTAACACGCACGCCCTCTCTCCGAAGCAGAAACAATTCCTCCCGGAACCGGGGAAATAACGCTCTTGAAGTGACGACCCTGGAAAGTGGTGTGTCTTTAAGGAGGAACAGAAACATCAGACCACAGTCCATTCCAGGCGGCCCCGCGGGGTCCCAGGAGAGCATGTCACAAGGGAAGACAAGGGACACCAAGGTGTCGGATGGACGCAGCGCCTGCAATCCCCGGCCCGTGAGCCAATTGCCTGTGCTGGTTCTCAGAGACGAGTCATCGTCACAGAGTTAAGAGCTACTTTACTTTTTTTTTTTAAGTTTATTTATTTTAGAAAGAGAAAGAGAGTGAGAAGGGAGGAGCAGCGGGAGAGAGAGAGAATCCCAAGCAGACTCAGCCATCAGCACAGAGCCCAACGTGGGGCTCGAACTCACAAACCGTCAGATCATGACCTGAGCCAAGATCAAGAGTCGGATGCTCAACCCACTGAGCCACCCAGGTGCCCCAAGAGCTACTTTGTAAACAAAGCCTCTCCCTCACCCTTTTAGTATTTGAACCAAATAAGTTTGTTAAGAAAGACTATGATCTCAACAGAATTGCTTTTCCTTGGCTCTTTGCATCCAGGCTTCTTGGGATCAGTAGAGAGAGACCAGGGCCAGGGGCCTAAATGCCTAGACTCCATTCCCAATTCTGGTTCCCCACATTACTTGCCCTGTGGCAGGAGCCGGGGCTGCCCAGATGGCGTCTCTTTCACCCTCATGTCCTTTCCCTTCAGAGCACGTGGGGAGACACGTGCCTTCCCCACCCCTTGCAATCTAGGCCGTCAAGTGCCCTCTCGCTGCCGGGAATGTGGCTCTGTCCTGGCCACCCTCCACGGCCCTCTCCGGCCCCGGTCACCAGTTGCAGTGACAACACAGCCCTCTCCTGCCCCAGTCACCGGCTGCAGGGACAACTAGGTCCCACAGGAAGGGGAGGCCATGCGACGGAAGGACCTGGTCTCTTCATGAGCACACACAACACGCTTGCTGACCTGCGCAGGAGCGTATGAGTCAGAAATACACTCAGGGTTCGCAGGTGGAATCAAACTGCAAACTCAAAGTCTTGAGATCTGGGGGAGAATCAGCCTTACCAGCCGACATAGGCTGCTTCTTAAAGCCCCTTATTTCTAGGGGGAAAGGGGAAGGAGGTGATAGTCATGGTGGAGGACACTTGTAGGGAAGAGCACTGGGTGTTATATGGAAACCAACTTGACAATAAACTATAAATTTTTTAAAAAGTCCCTTATTTCTCTAAAAAGTTTAAAATATACTATCTCTTTTTCAGAGGGTCAAACCCTACCTCCTCAGTGTTCTAGACCCCCAGATGCATTAGCACTAGAGTAAAAATTTCCTAAAATAATTATTAAAATCACAGAATTTTAGAGCCAGGCTAAGGTATATATACTCAAGTTTCCCCTCCTAATAAAACATGTATTTTGTGGAAAAAGAAAAAGAAACACACAGACACACACACACATACACACACACAAGTTATGTGTACTTTATAATTGTGTGCATGGTAGGTCTTTCTGCTCATGAATACAAAATGTTTACAGAAGTGAGAAGTTAAAAATAACTAAATGTTAGTGACAAATACTTTGATTTGGTAAGTACCTTGGGTTTCCTTTGACCTAATGTCAAATGATGTTGAATTAAGCCTTCAAGCCTTGCCGCTCTAAGGAAGTATTTGGCAAACTTCTCGGCCAAATGGACGTCTCAAGACACCTTCAAGTGGGAACCATCTTGGGGAGTCACAGCCAAGCCTGGGATGCCTGGACAGAATGAGGCTGACCAGGCAGAGATCACCAAAAGCACGCAGGGACACACGACCACCTCCAGGAGTTCATACCTTAAAAATCTGTGCAGGTCCTGGCGGCTGCATGATGACCAGGAGAAGACCCCATTGCGTCCTGCCAACGTAGGGGACATGATGTTGCCCTCAGACTTCTTGCACATGTTGCCTTCTCCATCATGGACCATGCCAAAGCTACAAGAGAGAAAAACGGTTCCTTCAAAACACAGAACAGTGTCGAAGATCTAACACATTCTAGAAAATACATGTCAACACTGTGGAAGCCTCCACTTCTGCATGCCTGTCGGGCAGAAATAAAACGTCTGTGCAGCCAAACTGTGGAGAAGACCCACGTATTCACAGACCTTTCTGGAAGAACCACCATTCGGTGAGTTGTTGGCAAGTACATGCCAATACCAAAATGGAGGTGTCGGCTAAAGGCAGATGTCTTATATAAGGAAGCATTTCAAGGAGGGTACGGAGGGCAGGTCACGCGATCTTGGTAAAGCCGATACTGCCCTGCACCACTTTCTTCTCTCCACACTCTCTTCTGCTCACCAGGGATTTTTCAGAATTTCCAGATGTTTGTCGGAAATAGATACACAGGCTCCCCAGGTGAGTTTGGTGCTTCCCACGGTTAGAGAACGGAGAACCGACTGGAGCTCCCTGTGGTGCTGACATTCCATCCTCACTCCCATCAAGGGCTGATCCCCCTCAGGCCACTGCTGGTGGCTGTCTCAGCTGGACCACACTCCCCATATCCCTTTGGAGGAAGGAGCTCGTGGAACCCCAGTGGGCGGTGCTGGCTGCCTTTATGTGTGGGAATTGTTTGAATGAACCCCTGCTCCTCCTGATGAAAAACCAGACCACTCTGGGGCTCCAGCCCTAGCTTCATAGAGGGGGACATATCAGGCTACACTGGCTCTTGGAATACTTAATAGGCTCCTTTACGAATGCACCAATTCCGCAATGCCAACTGGCATTCCCTGACTGTCACTTGTGAAAACTCTAGCCCTGTGCCTCTAAGAGTCCCACTAACTGATGCTACCTCTCCCCACCAAGTCAGCTTCTTCTTAACTGCCTAGAGCTTTGGCCTGTTGGAGAGTCTCGCACTGCCAACTTCACCTACCGTGGGACAGCTCAACTAACTGTCTGGGGAAGAAAGCCTGGGGAATTAGGGAGCTCTATGTGACCCCCGAGGATTCCCATTAGGGCAAACATATTCTTAGAGAATCAAGACACTGTTGGATATTAATGTCTGGTACCTGCCAAATCATTGTATGGATTCTTAGATAATGGGGTTTTGCATGAGTGGGGTACAGAGCAAAGGGGAGAAGAAGGGGAGAAAGCAAAGAAGGGTGAGATAGTTACCAGGTCTGGGGACATTCTGCCTCCAAGGACCCCACAATGAGAGGAGGCCAGGCAGCAGGGGCAGAAAGACCCAGAGCCCTGGGGAAGCACATTCCAACAGCGGGCCAGGGAATCTTCACTTGTTGCTGAGGCTGAAGAAGACCCCTTTCCCCCTTAACTGGTTTGCTTATAGACATTTAAGAATAACAGTAAAAAGAGCAACTAACATGTGTAAGCACTCACTGTTTTTCGAATAGGGTATTAAACAGTTGTCTGTATTTTCTAATGTAAACCTCACTGAAAGCCTATAACGTGGGTATAATGATGTGGCAGCAAGACTGAGGACTGAAGAGAGCCATGCCCACGGTCTCGGGGTCAGGGCTAGGACCTGACGTTCCTGACCTCAAAGCCTAGGCAGGACCCATGCAACAGCGTAACGCGAGCATGATTGAAGGGCGTATCCAAGGAAATCTGGCATGCAAACATTGTTGAATTTCTGCAAAATTCCTGCTCAGTACCAAGGGTGATGCAGATGGAATCATTTCGGCCTCCACCCATCCTCTGAAGTTCTATTAAAAGCAATCAATCAAGGCCATGGTAACCATATAGCGGAGGAAATGTGTCATGGCTATAAAAAGGATTCAGACTGTAATCACATATGGGTGGCTGCCTTGGGGAGAAAGTTATGAAAACTAACTATCGAAGTGCCCTCCCCTGGCCGGCCCTTGACCTGAATGTGATGGACACATACACTGTGGTCCATGAGTACCTCAGATACATTGGCTTCCCCTCTGCCTCATTTCTAGGAAATAAAAGCCACAACATCCCGGGTCTGGAGATGTGCGCATCTTAAACGTTTTCATCTAAGGTATTTTCTTTTTTTAATTTTTTTAACATTTATTTATTTTTGAGAGACAGAGAGACAGAGCATGAGCAGGGGAGGGAGGGGCAGAGAGAGAGACACACACACAGAATCTGAAGCAGGCTCCAGGCTCCGAACTGTCAGCCCAGAGTCCGACGTGGGGCTCAAACTCACAAACCACAGATCGTGACCTGAGCCGAAGTCGGACACTTAACCGACTGAGCCACCCAGGCGCCCCCATCTAAGGTATTTTCAATGATTCTTTCTAGAATTGATTCTCAAACCCCTCTGTGTATCAGAATATCTGAGAATGGGCTCCCCAAAGCCCACCCTGGTAGATTTTTTGATTTAGAATCTTGGGAGTTAGGCACTGGTATTTGGGGATATTCGGACACAACAGGGTATCCTGATGCCCACCGAAATCTCAGCACCACTGTTTGAGAGTTGTTTTTCCAAGTAGTACAATGCCCATAACTTATACTATGATGGACGTCAGCACGTTTGCATGAAAGTTCCACATAGTGATCGCATCTGATATTAACATTAATGAAGTCACGGAAGGATGAATAGAACCCATTTTGAAGATAAGATTGGTATTTGGCAACCAAGAAATAGAATTACTACTAAGACACACATAGCAGACTTTTTTTTTTTTTTTTGCTTCTGTGAACCACAGTATTTTATTCAAAGTTTTTATCACCCCATATGTTAAAACTCTAAATATATTCTTTTCTTTCTTACCAACTAGCTTTTAAGTTTCTCAAGGACAGCAAGTCTCCTTGTCCATGCTAAGCCCCAGACCAATGTGCTCACTAGCTGATGACAGTGGTTCTCCACTGCTGTTTGTTGAATAAACAAAGACCAACCTTCCACCCCAAGCACCCATTCAAATACCTGGATGTAAACCTAATTTCAGATGAAAATGGACTTGAGAATTATATTCGGTGGGAGATGGTTTTAATATCTTCTACGCTATGTTCTGAGTGTGATTCAATTACATCAGCAAGCACGTGTTACTACTGATAGACCCAAGATGGCGAACGGCCAAGTATTGTTAGAGATTGTATCCATTATTTTGGACTGTTCCGACGGCAGTAGCTGAGGAAACAAGAAACCCTCGGAGTAACCACAAGCCAATGTCATCTCGATGGTTAGATCACACCCTTGGGTGCCATGATATGCCACAGGTGGACCTCAAGGTCTAGAGCTCGGATGTGGACTTTTCAAGAGGCACAACCCAAGGTGGAAAGAGTTGGCATGGACAGGGCACCAGGTGGGTCTCAAGGACCAGGGCCCATCACACAGCCAGAAAAGTGTGGGCTGTGGAGGTGGAGCCTCCATCAGGGTTTTGCCTCTCACATTCACAAGCATTTGGATTTCAAGCAAATTACTTAAGTCACCAAGCCTCAGTTTCCTCACCCATATAATGGGGGTAATAAAACCTGGCTCTTAAATTGCACAGAAGACCTGGCACCACACATATCGTAAAGGAAAACCCACAACTTCCATCCACTTCCCTGATTCAAACTGTGGTCTTGGTGAAATTGCTCAATACCTAGATGTTCCTTGTATACACATGATGTGTGTGTGTGTGTGTGTGTGTGTGTGTGTGTGTGTTCAGCCAAAGGTCAACAGGTTTCAAATGCTCTTTGGATACAGAAACAAAAAATCGCAGGAAGAACAATAAATAAAATTGGTAAGAAATGACCCTCCGGCCTGCCTGGGCTCACTGTGGGGGCAGTCTGACAATCGCTGGGCCAGATGAGACCTTAAAGGAGCTGTTGCCTTGATATTCTACAAACCCTCAAAACCATCGGGGCCTCCCCAACCCAGCGGTAGGGGCTCAGGTTGATGACAGCACACGGCCACAACTTGGAGAGGTTTAAACCTCACCATCAAATGCTCGCAAGGGCATCTAACCTCACCAGCCAAGTCAGCTTCAGCTGAATGTGATAGCAAGCCACTTCTGGTTCTTTCGACTTCCCTAGCCTTCCCTGACTTGGTCTCTTGCAACACCTACAGCCCATGCGGCCTGACCCTTGTACGCCATGTCTATTTTGTCCTTCTCTCAAGACCCTTGGAGTGGATCACTTGTGTTTTCATGGAATCCTACTCAAGGCTCTGCTGGAAGAATGGAAGTTGTGCCCGGTGAAAGTCAGTACATGCGGGAGAAGACCGGCAGCAGAATGATGGCTCACGAACACTTCTTTTTTAAATTTTTTTTGAATTTAGTTTTGAAAAAGAGACAGCATGAGTGGGGGAGGGGAAGAGAGAGAGAGAATCCCAAGCAGCCTCTGCGCTGTCAGCGCAGAGCCTGATGCAGGGCTCAAACTCACAAACCATGAGATCATGACCTGAGCCAAAACCAAGAGTTGGAGGCTTAACCGACTGAGCCCCCAGGTGCCCCTCATGAATACTTGTAAGCACAGCAAATATGTTTGAGGATCTCTTGATGGTCTGAAATGATAATGCCAGTTAAGCACGTAAGCCCGTGTCGTGTGCTAGGAACGCTCAGCTCAAATAATACACCTTCAGTTACACCCACACACGCATGCTGAGGATCTCACAGACTCTCTCGATTCTGCAGGTGGAAACTTAGTTAAGAGAAGGCCAGGCAATGCACGCCAGTCACTGCCAGGCAGTGGGAGAGCCCAGGGGATCTGGAATCCCAGGCCCAGGGTCCTACTCATCAAATGGCATGACTTCCTTTGTACGTGGGGATTTTTCAAATGGATTCATGCCATTCAGGTGACATATTCTCCAAACCATGTAGTTCGGCGTGTCTGAGCCAGTTCTCCACACCTGCATCTAGCCAACCACACGTCCTATGCTAAGTGATTGAATAGAACCAGGAAACTCACTCTACACCACTGGCTTACTCAATCCTACTTCCTAAAGGAGAGCACACATCCTCACTTCTGGTTCCTGTGTCTGTCTCTCCCCTTTCCAACACAAATCCAAACACAGGTTCTCAGCCATTTCTATGTGTAGATCAGACCCCTCAAAACGATCCAGAAGACGTCCTGAGAAAAAAAATAAGTGAACTTAGTAAAAAAATGGGCTGCACAGGGACTGAGATCTTTCTTGGGGTTAAAGGTTAGACCATCTGGCTGAAAGGCATGGACAACACCATTCCTCCAACCTCAGTGATTTCCTCTGAATGTAAAAAAACCTGAAGAAGTAAAAATAGGATGTTTTATAAAGTCCTAAAAAACATGCGGGAGCGCCTGGGTAGCTCAGTCGGTTAAGCATCCAGCATCGGCTCAGGTCATCTCGCAGTCCGTGGGTTCGAGCCCCACATGGGGCTCTGCGCTGACAGCTTGGAGCCTGGAGCCTGTTTCAGATTCTGTGTCTCCCTCTCTCTCTGCCCTCCCCTGCTTGCACTCTCTCTTTCTCCTTCTCTCTTAAAAATAAACATTTTTCAAAAAGTCCTAATAGATGTAAAATTGCGTTTTAATTCTTCAGATTGCAGAACTCAAAACATTGACTCTTCTTGGAGCTCATTGTCCGGCATGACTTTTATGTTATGATGTTTGATCCACACGCCAAAGCTGTAATTCTTCTCCAAGGAGTAATACTTAATAAAGAAACGAACTGAAAAAATTTGTGCCTTTTCAATTCAATGAGTCGGATCACTGAGCCTCACTGTGTCCTTTCCCATTTGATGTAGATGCCACAGCCAACAACTCATCTGAAATACTCTTTGTTCATCTATTTGCTCCTCCCTGCATCATTCTGTCCCTTCCATTCACTCACATCTGCTGACACTCAGCATCATATCATCCACCCACCAAGCTGGTGACACGGAGAGAGGTGTGTGCCCAAGTGGTCTCCACGGTCGGAGTTGCATGTGAAATCGCTCTGCAAATTTCACAGAGAGTGTTACAAACAGCAGGGGCTACCATTACCGCCGCCGTAATTGTTGTTACTGGGACTATCACTGTCCCTCATCTTGCCATTCAGCACACGCAACTTTTTTGCACACTTCCTGCATGTATTTCCTACTTCCTCAACATGACCAGAAGCCACTTCCCTGGCCACATGGAAAGTGCAGAGCTCCCGCTTCCTGTCTCTTGCGTGATGTCCTCTAAATGTCAAGTGTTCAAGAAGGGGCTGATAATTTTCTGGAGATTAAGTCTATGAGGAGCGGGACTCCCTTTCAGCCAAACCTACGGCCCGTCTCCCTCCTCCCATCCATAGTCTCACTTGCAATTAAAACACTTTTATCTTGTTTGGGAAAAAAAATACTTTTTCCATCTTGACCGAGTCCTAGTGATGAAAGGCGATATTAATTGACTCAACAAAAAATAAAAGGAGACGCTGATCCTTGCTGACACTGGAGACTAGTCTCAGATGGATCCAGTTTCCCTTTCGTTAGACCCACCGCCCAAGTGCGTGTACTTCAACTGCTCAGCTAATACTGAACTGCTCAGCCCTCAGTGACTTAAATATTTCTTACCTTGATTGTTTAATTAAATTCAGGTATGGTTCAGGGGACAGCAAGAGCCTCATGTCGTTAAAACAATGAGAGTTTTTGAAGTTTTAACTCTAGCAGTCTATTAAAAACACAATTGTGATTTAACTGAAAGCTTCATCGAGTATAGGGGCAATTTTCCAGGCACTGAAAAAGTCAATCATTACCTATAATGACAAAGGGATCAGAAGCAGAATATAAGCTTCATTTTCAGGTCATCAGTTCACACGGCCGAGTGTGCATGGCCTCTATGGGAGTCCACTAAAGACAGGTGCGCACATTTGCGAACACACACACACACACACACACACACAGACGCTGTGGAAGGTCGGGAGAGCATGGCCTCAGTCCACTTCTAATGGGACGGAGGGGTCAGTTTTACAAACACTGCCTTTTGCAGATTTTTGTCATTTGCAAGTAAACTCAGGTGGACATAAAAAAATAGAAAAATGACAATTCCTGGTTGTGCCTTCTCTGGGAGAAAATTCAGGGAGAGCCGCAGCGCACCAGGACGCCACCGTGCTCCCACCGCCGGCACTCACGCAGGTCAGCAGGTGCAGCACGTGGGCCTCCACAAAGGAACAAAACCCCGACAGGGACGCCTCGACCTCAGGCAGCTCACAGAATCACTAGCCCAAGAAACCTTAGTTCAGAATGACAGTTTCTGCAAGTAACTGATGGAAAGGTTTCATCGCACAGGAACAAATGTAAAATGCTCATGTAGAAAGACGCTAGCTGTGGCTGAGGCCGCTGTCCAGCGCCGGAGTCCATCTGTCCGAGCCCCAGGCTCGCCACTCACTCCGGACGCCGCCCCATTTTAAAACCAACAGCGCTGGACATACGGGAATGTGGGCCGCGGGCCAGCTCCTACCAGGCCCAACCCCTGGTCCCATCCGCACTCCCCAAACTATGCTTTGCACACTGATAAAATAACATCTCTACAAGTTGTAAAAGTGATGTAAAAATGCAAAACTCCAGGGTGACCAGTTGACAAAAGGAGGCCTTGTCACTATCACCCTCCAATAGGAACAGAAGGAGATCCCGTGCGTAGGACTGAAGTTCAGAACAGGACGGAGGAGTGGAGGCTGATACAAGTGTGTGCAATCATACACACGCGTACAGGATGTAAAGGAAGAGCAGAGAAAGGACAGCATGAATGTGGGACTTTCCACGGCTTTCAACTGTGCACGGCTAGGCACCAAAATAGAAACATAACAAGCACCTAAGGGCTAGCACGTTTTACCTGTCGGTCACATTCTCACTGGAGATGCACAAGGCCCCCACAGACCTGATCTAATGATCGGTATTTCTGTGGCAATCGTACACTAGGGAAAGCAGCCTCGGTCCCACCCTCCCACGTGGGTGCACTTACTTGTGTCCAGACTCGTGGGCAATGGTGAAGGCCAGACCAAGACCTGTATCTTCATTAATAGTACAGCTGCGGTATTTACTACACATTCCGCTGATGGGCGCAAATCCTGCGGGACCCAGACATCAAAAGAATTTACAAAAGTGTTGCTGCAATAAAATAAAGAGGGTGTATCGTGTATGTGTGTGTATCGTCTGTCCTTTAGAGAAGTGTGGTTCGCACCTTCACGAGGTGAAATCCGGGAAACTCTTGGACAAGTGCATCAAATGGGTTCTTTGCAACGCGAGCAAAAAGGGATCTCTCTCCACATGGAAAACGATTCATGGCTCTGAGTGGTGTTCACACCACAGGTTATAATAATGAGGGCCAAGGAGAAAACGGGAGTCACTGGAGGTGAGGAATTTCTACCTTTCTCTGTAAACATCTGTGTTCTAGAAAGCCAGAATAAAAAAGTGCTACATGTACAGTGTGGGTGCATCAGGAGGTCCCCAAGACCAGCCCAGGTTCAAGGATTTGCCAGGGGGACTCACAGGACTCAGGCTTTGTCAAACTCACAGGGATAGTTTCACACAGACAGCAAAGGATGAGAGCAAAATCAGCCAGGAGAATGGGTGCAGGGAGACAAGTCTGGCGGGAACCAAGCACCAGTTTCCAGAGCCTTCTCCCAGTGGATCCACAGAGGATGCACCTAATCCTCCCCTCCCCCCAGAAACATGTGGCTATCTCATCAGAGACTCAGGACCCAGGGCTCTTATCCGGGGCTGATCACATAGCACCCCCCACCCCCTGGCATGGACCCAAACTCCGGACTCCCAGAAGGAAGGCAGACGTTCCGTGTAAGCCCCGCTCTCTGTACAAGCGGTGTAGACACAGCGGGCCAGCTCATCAAGCAGGGTGGTGGGAATCCTGGTTGCCAGAGGCCACCCTTGTCAGCAGGCCTTCCCAGGAACAAGCAGTCACGATGAACCTCTATTCCACTGAGATCTATCTCAATACAGTCCCGGGAAGAAATGAAGAATGAGAAGTAACGTCCAGGGGAGCCCTGGTCAGGAGCACAGTGGAAAAATGGCAAAGTGCTGCCTTACACACATGTAAAAGAAATGGCAAGAACTGCCATGTTTATGCAGCAAAAATGGCACCTATAACGTTGCCCTGACATCTCTACATTCATAAATGTTCCGCTCCTGCCACAGAATGGGCCATTCCTGAATCTACTGACCCCGTTCTCACGAAATGAGAAGAGAGAAATGGTTCCTTAAATCAGAAGAGACAGGAACTCTTGAATCTATGAGGCACTTTTCCTTATGAAGTAATCACTTTTGGTGAATAAATGCACACTTTGATGCTTGGCCCGAGTACACACAGGGCAGCACATCCATTCTCCACCCTCATGCTCCGTATGGTGCATGCGCGTTCCTCCGAAGTCCACGGGAGGGTCTTACCCAGGGTGTCACAGGGCTCATTCTTCCAGGAACATATGTCCAGGCCGGTCAGCAAGATGGCGTGGTCATGGCGCGTCCCGTCTTTGCCCATCAAGCCAGACTGCCACTGGCAGAAACTATTTAAGGTGTGGTCCGCGTGGTGGCTTATCACAAGTCCCGGCTGCGTGAGACAGACCAAGACCCCAGAATAAGAGAGAGAAAACACCTTACAATGCCACTGTCACCTTCTGCCATCACATGAGTAGGTCAGATTTCAAACACACAGAGGGATCAGAAGGGTCTATGAGCTCATCTATCCATTTCATGGAATGACATGCAAGGGCGGTACTTGTACAAAACCTGAATGGATTTGGGATAGATGCTTCCGTTCCCTTCTGTAGTTCTGCACAAACACACCGAGGGTGTACTGAGCTGACCCTGAATGCATTTTCGATGCCCCAAGAAAGACTAGTTCTGTGCGTGAATATTTGCATCGAAAGTCTTTGTAAGACACGTTGTAAAATTATCTAAGGCAACAGAATCATTTCTCTGTGACTCTGCACATATAGAAAAACATGCCCAGACAGCTGATTTCACAACCAAGTTGGGCGAGTGGGATTTCCAATTGATAACTCTGAACCATTCATTAACAGTGTTAAATTCAGTCACTTTCCTAGCAAAGCAGCATGCTTATGAGAAGGGTCCAGTCAATAAGTAAAGCTCTGTTTCTAGAAAACAGACTGGAACTAGAAAGAAACTATGCAGGACACATCTCACCGAATGCATATACACCATGTTCTGACGGAGCAACAGTGAAATATCAGAGCGAAGGCCACCTGAACGCTTGCGCAATTCAGAAATCAGGGCAGGGGGCGGTGGCAGGACCCATCAGATAAGGCTGCAGTGAGTTAGTTGAACTATTTACTGCTATGCTGTCCTGTGGCTCGGTCACACAAAGCCAGCTGAAACAGCTCAGTTCCAGGACAACTTGGGAGGAGCATTCATGACTAGATATTGGGTTAAAATCTGTGTCTCTCAGTCACTGAATAGGTTTTCTCTTTCATTGCCTATTTTGTCCTTCTGGAGAGTCAGGTCCACCTAAGCTAAATGATTCGTGTGCGCTGCACTGGGCATGCCTCACATTCCTCAGCTGGTGACTTCCAGGAACACGGCATTAATCAAAGTTAACACAGGTGTACGATCAAAAGATAACCTCGCTTATTCTTTGCAGCTTGGATGAACTCCAAGGTGAAAACGGTTTAATACAAGGAATAATTAACCTGTCACCTGAGACGCCCCACCAGTTCAGCACCCCCTCCCCAGACACTCGCTCACACAGAGACAACGCAGTCGTTTCTTCCTGACCATTCCGGCTAGAAACAGGCTTGCCCACACAGCCCCCCCAACCCCCTGCCCAGAAAAAGAGCAATACCCCAGAAGCTTACAGTCTGGAGACATCTTAGATCTGATGAATAACCTTAGGTTTCATCTAAAAAATTCTTTGTTTTATAAATAAGAAAACTATGGCTACCAGGAGACCCAGCTAAGATACCAGCAAGGGGCCGGGCTCTCTCGTCCTACGTGGAGTCAGTGATCAGTGGGAAGCAAAGCAGAAGGAAGGGTCTTGGAGGCTAAGGCATCCCCATCAGCCATGCCACACAAGGTTCATATTCAATCTCCCTGTGAACTGAAGTGCACGCCGGGCATTTACACAGGGACTCTGGAATGGAGGCAAAGGAGATCCTTTCATCCACTGTGACCAGGGTCTGGCATAACTCAGTGTTTGTATGCAATGAGAGAAATGCACTTGACATTCCAGAATCTCTATGAAAATATAACCCTGTGACCCAAGGCAGTGGGGGTAAGTGCGGTCAGCCTTAGGAGTTAGGAGGTGACAGCATAAAACAACGATGCCCAACAGTGTGATTTCACTGCAGGGCTAGAGGGCAGTTTTGGTGTCCCAGCAAAAAGCAGAAAGGGCTCAGTCCCACCTGGAACCCTAAAAGCTCGCGGCGGGGGGAGGTGGCTGAAGACACACTTTCCACTGTCTCCCCTGTGTGTTTCCCACCCATATACTTTAGGCAGCTCTCTTGTTCCACTTTCTCAAGCCTACTAAAAATAGTCCTTACCACCTCTGCACTCATGCGCACGCGTGCACATGCGCACACACTGGCATGCACACACACACACACACACGCATGTGCATGCACACACAAAATTCAAATCATCATGAAAGGAATTGAGAAGACACTCATTGCATGAGACACAAAACATTCAACACTTTTTGTTCCTAGGGGAAAGGAAAGTCGGGAATCCACAGAATGATCACATTAAGGAAAACGAAATGTCACTTTACGTTGATTTTTTTCTGGGAGAAAAGAAGCTAGTTTCAAAGACAGAATACCTGGTCTTCTTCTAGAAGAATCAGACCTACAATTGCAATGTTGATGTTTCCTCCTATGGTTCCATCTTTGAACAAAGCAGACACCTGGAAAAGACAGGCAATCACTATCAGTCCCAGTCACATGATGTTTCCCCAGCCCCCAGAGTCCTGCTGGCCAAGGCCGGTCCCCAAGGTCTTGTGACACAGTCACAGTCAAAGTCAATGCTGACCTTTTCATAGTGCTAGATAGATAGGTATAGAAATACCTAATGGCCAGGCAGACCGATTGTTGACTCCTCATCGTTGGTTCCTGGAGATAAGAGCTGAAGTTTGGGGAGGTGAGACCCACCCCTTAGGGAACACTGCTGAACAGACTACTAGCCTCCGAGGAGATAAAAGCTCTCGTCTGCACATAATGGAATGTTTTAGTGATGATGGCACAGGCCGTGCTCTCCTGGGGGCGGGGGGACTCCAGAGGCGCTCCCAAGAGAAATGCCTGGGAAGAGACCCAGGAGATCCAAGAAAGATCTTCTCTCTCTACGTGTAGAGAGATGACCAAAGAAAGGTGCCCACAAGGGATATGACAGATGTCGGTGACTGTGACTGACGTTCAGGGTGATGAGCGGGGGCCCCTCGAGCTGGTTCGGCACCGAGGCACAGAATACTGGAACGGCTCAACAAAACGGGAGCAACATTGGCACAAACCAGAGCCCTGAGGTCCTCAGTCCCTGGACGCGCAGTGGCAGGTGTCCCCCCTCCCAGGGGATGAGAAACCACGTGACGCAGGCTCCCAGAAGCGATGCTGGCTCCCAGAAGTGACGCTAGGAAGAATACCCGCGTGCTGAGGTGGAACAGAAAGTGTGTTTTCTAAACACTGTCATCCCAACTAATTTTCAAAACATACTCGGGCGACCCAAGATCTGGTCTTCTGTGAACTAGGTGTCACTTAGTCACCCAAGTGGGGCTCAGATGCCTCTCATGGCTCCTCGTCGTTATAACAAGCTGCCAATCTGGGACACAGGACATTTCACCTGGGATGACAGTCCACTTTTGTAACCCCCGATGAAATGATGTATATTCAATATTTAAACATTAATGTTCCTACAGAGATGGGCATTTCTATACAGGCATCTAAAATCACACACACTGCTGACAGGCAGGCTTACTGCACGGAGCTGTCTCAGGATCCACTTACAGATTCCTGGTAAATGAAGACCTTGACCCTCTCAAACCATGCCCCCCCCTCACACAGAGGGTCAGACTGTTCTCTGGAGTTCTGAACATGGCTTTTTGATGGGAACCTGTGAAGAGTGAAGGGTCATCACTGATAAAACCTATGTCTCGTGTCTGAGACATAGATCCACACCCATTAGGTGGGATCACACCCATGGCTTCAACAAGAAGGACCTTCCTACCATGTTGAGTATCGTCAGCACGTAGGTGGTGATGTTTTCATGGCCGTGGGTCTGTATCATCTTCCTGTCGACCACCACCAGCGTCTCCACGTTCAGCTCCTCATTCCTATGGGACTTGAGAAGAGAGCGCTTGTGCCTTGAGCAAGACGCATACTCATCAGGCAAGACAAAAAGGTCTTCCTCGGGAGGCTGGGGCATGTCTGCGGAGGGAATGTTCCAGGAAGAAATGAAAGCAAAAGGCGTCACCCCAAACCAGCGGTGGATCTGGTTATGTAGACAACGCATTCTCACAATGAAAGCTCATGACATAAGCCACATCACCCTTACAATGTTGTGATGCAAAACCGGTATTAACATGAAACTTTAAATTTAAATGAAGTTCATACAATCTAGATGTGATGGAAACCATTGCTACATCTACCTCTCTATAATTTTGTCCTGACTTAAAACAAAAAGAGAGGGCACCTTGGCTTTCATGTGCTGGTCTCCAGAAGCACAATGTTCAAAGACCATTGGCATAAAGATGTGTCAAACAGCCTCTGCAGGAAATTTAATGACAACGCAGTGGAACTAACGGTTACAACCCAGCACTATCTTGCATCGTTTTTGTACTTGAAAATTTTTTTAATGGCCTGATTCTTTTTAAAGTTCATTCCCACGTCTGGATGCATCGCTGGTTTATCTGTCGTGTTTCAAATGGGCTTACAGACTTCGTGACACAGATCGACTCCACTGCAGAGCCCAATTTCCTAGAAAGCACCATAAATATTTACTTCATTTAATTACAAGACAAAACACACTCTGTTCTCTTGGAACCATTTAAAAATAGTTTTGGCATTTATAATCGGTGAGTTAACACTATGTTAAAAATGAGTCCTCAGAAAATGTGGTTAGAATTGTTTCATGTGAAAACAGACTTCGAAATACCCACAGACGTAGGTGGCACTAATTCAAAGCTATGCCAATGACACTCTTCATGGACCGCGCTGCCAGAAGATGCCATTTGTTTTTTTACTGGTACCCATATCTGGCGCATATTCTCTTTGCTAAAATACTTTCAAACATAAATGAACCCTCTGGAAGATAATAATGACTCTGGCAAAGCTATTAAAGCACCGATCGCATGCCACTGACATTGATGCCATTAGAGAGCGTGACTGCACCTTCTGAGTTCTCTCTAGGCCAGCTCTGGGTAGGGATGGGCCACCGAGGCTTGGGTTGGGGGGACGTAACTTGCTCAGAGCTCCTCCCTAGAAGGGTCAGAAATGGGTATCCAATCTGGCAGCATGGTCCCAGAGCACGTGGCTCATCCTCACCATTGATTTTAAGCAAATCAGTCTGCCCTCAATTGCCATTTCCCACAGGTGCCTAAATGCACACCAAAAAATTCCTATTTTCGGAACCAGAGACTCTAATGGGAAGAATCTTCATTAAATGTGACCCTCCCTGAGCCAGAAGGCTGGGACTCCTCCAGGGACACCCAAAGCCCCATAAGCAACACGGAAAGATCCAGGCACAGACAGCAGAGGTCCCAAGAGTTAAATGCTTCAGCTTGGAAGCAGCCCATGTCACCTGTGCCCGCCACATGGGCCCCAAGCACTCACAGAGCTGCCAAGTGCCCAGTAGGGAAGGGGCAGAAATGTCTGGCCACCAAACTGCACCACATGGATCACTAATGTCTTCTGAGAGGCATTTGGTGGTACTTTCCTTCTCTAGTTTTATGATGAACACAAGAGCCCCCATTTTTCAAATAAAAAACTTCTTGTACAGTTTTTTTCAAATAACTGCCTTGCACCAATCAACCCCCACTCTTGAGATTCTGAAGAGGCTGTCCAGGCAGCACGCAGGTGCACACACACACATGCACACGCACACACACCCAAGGCCACGACAAACAGGGTGGCTTCACGGCTTGTGTACTGGCTGTGCCCTAGCTGTTACTGGCCTGCCTGGCTCTGATCACCCCCCTTCATTTCAGCAGGGTCCACACCACTGGAGTTTCTCAGGGCCCACTACTACATCGGCTTTGAACCCCGGTGCGGCCTGTCGAAGAGGTGAAGACAGCCCTGCCAGGATCCAGGCGCTTGGCTTTTTGTCCCTGACACGGAATCTGTCCTGGACAGAATTCTGGCTCTGACCTTGTCCACGCCTGAGGTCTGCCTCTGGGTCCTGACCCTGCCTGGTCCCATCCGCTGCCACCTTCCCCTCTGCTTCTCCCTGTCCGTGCAGCTGCCGCAGCTGATGCGGACAAGTAGGTCCTGTTCCGACACCCACTCAACCTCGGTCTCCCCGACTTTCTCAGACTCCCTCTCTCTGTCCCCAGCCCCGCTCTTCCGGCAGACTGAGCCCACTGACTAAGTCGATTTGGATTAGAGTTTCTCACTTGAATATAGCATACGGCTTTATTTACTGGATAATATGAGTTCAGATGACACACAGGTGCTGACAGTTTAATGGTACTTGCTGTTCCTCTGTAAGAACCAAGTGATTAGGGGCCATCCACTCTATTCCACCCGCAATGTGACCCTCTCTATGTTAGGGTACCGGGTCCAGCAGCCGAGGTGACCGGCAGGGGAAGATGGGCTGGGAGCAGATGGACTTTGCAGAGCCCCACTGGGGGAAAGTTTAACAAATAAAGTGGTGCTGGAGGGGAAGCTGAGGGAAGTGAGGGCGATTCCAGAAAACACTGAGCTTTGAGAGGCTCCCACATAAAATGCAAAAATCACATCACCTCCTCAGCGTTCAGCACACAACAAAGGATTCCACAAAGTGCTGGTGATAAATGGTAGCTAAATTATGCCATGCGTAGCCTGTCCTTTTGATGTGGTGGAGTAAAGTATAGAAATATGCATGGAGATAAATTACCTCGCAGAGAACTATGTGGGCTTTCATAAATCTAGACCTCAAAACTATAGAATTACTGAGCGGACGTGCCGGGCTCTTTTAGAAGATTTCCAGTGGGTTCTGCATTTCTGGGCAGTACCTCATCTCATCTGCCTAGGGAACAGTTCTTCGGAACAAAAAACCTACCGCTGTCTGTCTGTCCATCATGAGAGACCTTTGCACACTGAACACCCAGACGACGGAATCAACACGTAAGTTCAGTGAGGACAGGCCCAGTAATTCCACCTCTTGGGCAGACTACTTGGAAGAAAATTCAAATATCTCATTGGCTACACAAACGTCCAAAAGGTTAAATGCACAAAGAGAATTGCCCTTACATACATTTCTTGCGTCTGCCACAGAAATGCTGCTTTTGTGGGTGCCGGAGGGTCGAGCCACCGTGAAGGTACGGAGTCCCCAGCTCCCGATCCCTTGGGGTCATGACCGCCTGGGGAGCCCCCGGAGCCCGCTCATCCGCAGATCTCTTGTACAGTATGTGGGAGGGGGGCCCAGCCCCGGCGGCGTCCCCCAGTGTCCCCGCCAGCTGGGAAGGAAGAGGCTTTAGGAAGTAATCGGCTTCTTGTGTTCTGATCATGCCCGACTGGAAACAGAGAGGAAGAAAGAAAGGACAGTTACACCTCCTGACCCAAGGACGTCCACGCTCCCAGCATCACTTCTTCCTTATTCGTTCTCAAGCACCTGCTCCTCCCCCATGGCCGAGGACAAGGACAGAAAAGACGCATCTCTGAGATCTTCCCATCTCTTCCCTCCTACGATGCTGTGGGTAGAGGTGCTTCACGACGTGACTCCAGGAAAACGGGGAGCCCCCATGGCATGAGCAAAGGTTCATTTAACCCAGATAATGGAGGAGAGGGCTCATGTACACAACACAAACTATGATGTTAGTGCAGGTGCGGGGTGGGGGGGTTCCAGCAAGAAGATCAAATTGCAATCCTAACAGTCATTTGCAAAACTCCTTTCAAACTTGAATATGATGTGACACTTGATGGAGAAGTGTGTAACGTAAAATTCATCCAGAGGAAAGCACAAGACAATTTACCTAGGGTAGCAGGAAGGCCTTTCTAAGTGAGGCATTATGGAAATAGGAAAATCTGACTCATAAAAACACTAAAAATACCTGGAGAGCAAAAGTAGCATCAAAAAACACTAAAAAGTATTGTAAAGGAGGCAAAATTGAGGGACTGCCTTTTGCCTTTTAGACAAATATTTTTAAGACCTGATAGTAACAAGTGTTGGAAAATGCACAGCATCGTGACACTCCAGAAAAGCGCGCACTGGGACAGAGCCAGGAGGTGGCCGCCATGCCTTCCCACCATGTCCACCAGCACCGAAAATGTGCCATCAGGTCTAAGGGGCGAGCCCTCTGGAAGCTTTGTGTAGGCACTTCCCCAACACGGATCAATACATATGTCTGTACAGTGCAGCATTGTGGGTAAGAGCACAAATGTACAAAGCAGACAATAATAAAAATAAATCATTAAAATGCTTACCAATTAATTCAGGGTAATGTTTTTAAAGAATATTTGTATATTGGAAGAGAAGAGAAAAAAGATCAGATAATTATGTGCTGATGACAATCACAATAAAACTTTTCTTGAGTTCCTGAGACTGTGGATAACATCTTCTGTATAATGCCTTATCTAATTTTTGTTTAAGTTTTTTATTTTGAGAGAGAGAGACAGAGACAGAGACAGAGAGTGCAAGCAAGGGGAGGGGAAGAGAGAGAAGGATGGAGAGAATTCCAAGCAGGCTCGACACTGTCAGCACAGAGCCCGACATGGGGCTCCATCCCATGAACCTTGAGATCATGACCTGAGCCGAAACCAAGAGTCCGACACTTAAAGGGCTGAGCCACTCAGGTGCCCCTATGATGCCTTATTTACCTCACTGACTGCAATTCTGTGATATGATTATCATATCACTCCCATCCCAAGGGTGAGGACAGAGAGGTAGAGTGGTTTGCTTCCATTTCCAGGGCAACCTAGCTGGGAAGTAGAGTAGGGATTCGAACAAAATCAGAATATGCTCGGAACCTGCACTTTGACGGTTTATGCTACGAGGGTTTCCAAAACGGATTGAATTTATAACGTGCTTAATAGATGGTGTGATCCCAACTGTGTCCATTTTAAACAGCATGGTCTGCACGTAGCAAAGCTCCCTGGAGGAAGCCAGAGCCGTCGCGGGTGGCCATGGGCGGCTGTCTTCGGGGAGAAGGCTGCAGGCGGGACCCTGCTTGCATCTTCGTATCTCTCTGCCCCAGTCAAGTTTGTAGAATCCATGCGTACTCTTACATGAATAATCTCAGTGGCACTGCTGGATCATGGGGTTACGGATGACTTTTTATACCCCTTATAAACATTATTCGATGTTGCGCTAATTTGAGAATACGATGAATTGTCTCCGCACAACTGTCCATCTGTCTCTTAGAACTCTCTGATGCCAAACTACCGGCCTTACGATTGGGCCGATTTTCCCCAAAGTCGCTTTTATGATTTCCTACACTGAGTTAGGCATTGATTAGGCCCGAATCTGATTCTCATTTAGGGGGGCTGCTGTGTGTGTGTGTCACTTCTGTGTTGGGCTGGGCATTCCTGTGTGAGTCCTAAAGTCTGCAGGCTGTGGGATGACAGGCTGGGGTGGGGGGGCAGGGACCATTTCTTAGATCTTGGGTAAAGGGACAAACAGGACTCTAGGGAACAGTAGGGTTGGGGGTGGGAGGGAAAAAGGAAAGGGGAGACCAGCTTATTGGACGTTCAGAGATTAAGCTTTGGCCCTAGAGTCCCTGCTGGTGGGGAAGAGGGTAAACAGGGCGAATTATCAAGGAAGCCATCAGCACCATGGGGGGTAGACCCTCTGGGGCCCAAGTACCGCCTGGCAGTGGAAAGGTAAAATACCTGGAATTTTTGTCCTGCATCTGGGGGGGGGGGGCACCTCTCCCACAGACCTCTACCGGAATGACCTGGGAATCTCTGTGTCCTCTAGAAGGCCACCTGCTGAAGTCCACACTTTCATCAAGGAACAGACAAACTCGGAACTACAGAACAGCTGAGGCAGTGGGCTTTCATCGTGTTTGCATTTAAATTAACCCCAGAGTCAGCCTGTGCTCAACTGGACCCGAGGGGTCTTCCACACTTTACAAGGTAACCAGTTCAAGTATTAAACCTAGAAAAAAAAAAAAAGATTTCATTCTACACCTTAAGGAAACCTCTCTGATATGTAAACTGCTCCTTGTCTTTCTCATCACGCCTCAGAGACCATCAGCTCCTGGAGAATGTGGAGGGGTCCCCGGGGCGTCAGCGGACTCGGAGAGCTGGCATTCACCATCCACGGCAATAATGTGACCTGTGTGACTTCCGATGGTCTACTCGGCCTCCCTGTGCTGTGTTGTCCTCTAGGAAGTGGGGATCCGGCTAGCTGCCCATCAGGAGTTTGTAACACTCAGCAATTCATGTCTTTTAAACACACGACCCACAGAAAAGATGCAAAAAAGATGGGCTGAGTTAATGAAGCAAAGAATGTAAAATATCATACTTCACTTCTGCTGCTCTCGGATTCTTTTCTGATGACTCAGGGGTTCTCTGGGGCCTTTTCACTGTACAGCACGAGACCCCCCCCGACACCCAAGTGCTCGTGTACCCCAACTCCACCATCGCCCCTAACACATCTCTGCTCTGGCCCGCTGTCTTACTTTTTACTCTTCTGGCTTCCGGGTCTAAACACTGTGTTCTCTTGACAGCTGTTCCAGACTCAAAGACCACTCCTGCTCCCCCCACCCCCACTCCCCAGGTTCAAGACACGGCTTCGGGTGCCTGAGGCTGAGAGCCCCCAGACTCTCGGGCAGGAGTGACCCTTTGCGGCTGGAGGACTTCCTAATTTTCATTAGCAAAGTCGTCAACCCCAATTTCATTAAGTACAGAGAATATGAGAACTGATCCGACCACTGTTTTGGTTTCCCTCATAATACAGACACTGAAAAATACAGAGAAAGTAACTCCTTTCTCTTGCTTCATCCTTAGTTTGCAAGCTTCCTGAAATGGCTAGATAAATCATGGGGGATTAATGTTTTCTTATTAAAGCTGTTCTTTATTGAACCAAGAATACTTGTTTCGAAAGTCATCAGATGTCTCGTGCGCACCTGCCCGCGGTAAGCACCGGGATGCCTGCTGGGTGGATTATTAGCCAGGCTTCCAGAAAAGGGCCAGCATGCTCCGAGCTCTGCAGAGGGCCTCTCCCGGGGCCTGCATCTCTCCTGCCGGCTCTGTAAATCATTTTACATTGGGAGATTCATCTAACGCTCATGCTGCGCTTACAGGGAAGGAAAGAGAGTGTGCTTTGCTGGTGCTCAGAAAATGCTGCTTCTGGCTCAACAATGTACGTGAAGGAAACGCTGAGGCTCCAAAGTCAGATATTGTGTGAGAGTTGGGGTTTTTTTTTAATCTTTTAATGTTTATTTATTATTGAGAGAGAAAGAGAGAGACAGAGTGCAAGTGGGGGAGGGGCAGAGAGAGAGAGGGAGACGGAATCCGAAGCAGGCTCCAGGCACCAAGCTGTCAGCACAGAGCCCGGGCTCAGCACAGGGGCTTGAACTCACAGACTGTGAGATCGTGACCTGAGCCAAAGTCAGACCCTTAACCAACTAAGCCCTCCAGGCGCCCTGTGTGAGAGTCAGTTTTATCCACAACTGAAACTTGTTGGATTTCTACAGACAAATAAATTAAACAGAATACATATCCACAATAATATGAAAACACAGTTGACATTAGAGGAGGTTTTTCCGAGAGTAGGAAGAAAGGGAATCATTCAATAAATAATCTTGAGAAAACTGGTCAGCTCTCTGGAAAAAATAAACCTATATTTCTTCTTTCTTCTGTTGACCAAAATAATGATCAAGTACAGCAGAGAATGGTAAAAAGTAAAAAAAAGATTAAATAAAATATATATTTGTAATTTTGGTGTAGACACTTGTAAACGGGAAACAAAATCAGGAAGCTGTGAAAAAATGGATTGATAGACATGGGTAAATTCAATGTTTGGGTGTGGTGAAAAACACCATCAAGTCAAATGACAAGTTAGCAGGAATTTTTTAATGATTACTTTTTATTTTGAGAGAGAGTGAGCATGCAAGCAGGGGAGAGCAGCAGAGGGAGACAGAGAGAGAGAGAGAGAGAGAGGGAGAGAGAGAGAGAGAGAGAGAGAGAGAGAGGATCTCTCCATGCTCAGACTGGAGCCTGACATGAGCCCGATTCCAAGACCACGAGACAGTGACCTGAGCCAAAATCAAGAGCGGATGATCAACAGCTGAGCCGCGCAGGCGCCCTATTTAGTGGGAATTCTTGAATGCCTGTGACAAAAACGATGATCCTTAAAAACAATCTATAAAAACCAAAAATGAAGAAGTAACACAACTTTAAAAAAGGAATAGAAAAGAAACAAAAGAGGACTAAAAAGAAGAAAAGGAAATTTACAGGTAGGGAGAGGGTTATAAAAAAACGGTTTGATCCTACTTCCAATTCTAGCGAGAAGAGGAAAATCACAACGAGGTGCAGTTTCTCATCTGTCCTACCGCTGGCCGGAAAGTCAGCCTATATACCCTGTTATAGTCAAGATGGCAGTGTCTCTTCAAAATGTACAGGCATGTACTTTCAACCTAATGATTCTTCAGCTAGAAAGTTACCCTATGAAAATTCTAACACCTATATCACAAGATATGTAAAAGATGTAGATCATAGTAGAAATAAATACAATAATCCCCAAAGTGACATACTCAAAATGCCTCCTGATGAAAGACAGGTTATATAAATGAGGATGTATGTATTGGAAAGCAATGTCAGCAGCTGAAAGAACTAGAGAGTTGCTGATAGAGAATTATACCCAAATTTATTTAGTGAGAAAAATAAAGTGCAGAACTATAGCGATATTATTATACACTTGCTGTAAATAAGAATAAAAAAACATGTGTATCAATGTATATATTTATAAAAGCTGTCCATAAAATGGAATAGTACTTGGCCATAAAAAGAATGAAATCTTGCTGTTTGCAACATGGATGGATTTAGAAGGTATTATGCTGAATGAAATGAGGACATAGAAAGACAAATACCATATGACTTCACTCATGTGGAATCTGAAAAACAAAAAAAGCAATTGAAAAAGTGGACACAGACGCATAAATACACAGAACACACTGACGGCTGTCTGAGGGGCAGGGAGTGGGGGATGGGCAAAGCAGGTGAAGCAGAGAAGGAGGTACCGGCTTCCGGTCGTAGAAGGAATAAGTCACGGGGATGGAAGGCACAGCACAGGGCATACAGTCAATGGTAACATAATAGCAGAGTACGGTGACAGGTGTCACTTGTGAACATAAGGTCCCATCTCTATGTTGTATACCTGCAACTAATGTAACACTGTGTCTCAACTATACTTCAGTAAATAAACATTCAATAAAAATAAAAATTAAAATAGAAGCTACCCATAAAAGTCACATAAGTCAAAAAATCAAAAGGAAGGGCGCCTGGGTGGCTCAGTCGGTTAAGCGTCTGACTCTTGGTTTCGGCTCAGGTCATGATCTCACAGTTCCTGAGTTCGAGCCCTGCATCTGGCTATGGGCTGACAGCAGGGAGCCTGCTTGGGATTCTGTGTCTCCCTCTTTCTCTGCCCCTCCCCTCCTTGCACTGTCTCTGTCTCTTTCAACATAAATAAATAAACTTAAAAATTAAAAAAAATCAAATGGAAATTAAGAAGAGATGTATAAATGTCCAAGCGCTGAGACTGTTTCTCCTGCCACATAACGAATCCCCACCAAACTGGCTCCAAACTTGCTCCAGGTGAACCCAGGGCCCTTTGCAAGAGGGCTAGCCAGCAACCAACAGGTCAAAGTGTGATTCGGCTCATGAGGTGAAACAGGCATTTCATTTCCCAACTGATTTAATTTTATCCTCCTCTTTGTTTCCTTCCCAAAGCGTCATTTGTTCCAGGAATATTCTGCTCATTCTAGTCTTCTCAGTGATGTTTCAGAAACACACGACAATTGCAACTTTTCTAGAACTTTTATAGAAGTCAGATTCTGCTTTTTTATTTCCTTAGAACCTCAGGACCTACCAGGAACCCGCCCCAAGCCAGGCCATCCCCCGCCATATGCCCAAGACCACAGGAAGCCTCCCTGCATGATTATTTGCGATGCTGTGAAATTCAAACTTCTCCCAGCATCTTCTGAAAAGTCAACCAAACCAAGAGGCTCTTTCTCCAGGAGATTTGCACCTGCTTCTTTTTACCCCTTCCCTGCTACACCTGGCTCGGGCCCTGGGCCTCCTCAATGTGCTGGCCTGCGAAGACAACGGGGTTGATGCGCCGGCCACAGGAATCATCCATCATCCTAAACCCAAGTAAGTCCAGGCTTCAACAAGCAGTTCGCGTGGCTATAAAACTCATCCCTGGTCGCCTTCTTATTGCTCACCTGTCGTTTCAAAAGGCTAACATTTTGACCCTTGGCACCTCGCTAAGGTGAGAGCCAGATGCCCACACCTTGTTAGTTATGGCACCATTCAGTCATCATAATCCACCAAGAAGACTGAGCCCCGGCTTCTCCCAAACCCCAGTTCCTACCACAGTGCCTCAGGTCACATCCGTGTCCCCTGAGCACTCGCTGTCAATGCATGGGAAGAAGGGAAAGGCTGTGGAAGTCGTCAGCTGGAGGCTGACTGGGGAGGACTGGGCACTGACTGGAGGCTGATGAAGGCTGAGTGGAGGCTGACTGGAGGTTGACTAGAGGCTGAGTGGAGGCTGACTGAAAGTTGACTAGAGGCTGAGTGGAGACTAAATGAAGGCTGACTAGAGGTTGTCTAGAAGCTGAGTGAAGGCTGATGGAGGCAAAGCACAGGCTGACTTGAGGCTGATGGAGGATGACTGGAGGTCTGACTATAGGCTGATGGAGGCTAAGTGGAGGATGACTGGAGGTTGACAGGAGGTTAACAGAGGCGGACTCAAAGTTGACAGGAGACTGATGGCGACTAAGTGGAGGCAGACTAAAGGCTGGTGGAGGCTAAATGGAGGCTTACTGGATGTCAACTGGAGGCTGACTGAAGGTTGACTGGAAGCTGATGGAGGCTGAGTGGAGGCTGATGGGAGGCTGACAGGAGGTTCATAGGAGCTAAGTGGGAAGCTGACTGAAGGTTAACTAGAGGTTGAGTGGAGGCTAAGAGGAGGCTAACTGGATGTTGACTGGAGGCTGATGGAGGCTGACTGAAGGCTGATGGAGGTTGTCTGGAGGCACAGAAGGGTGGACTTCCAAGGAGACTTTTTCTCTGCCTTCCCCCATTTGCATGATGCAAACAAATTTATCCTTTGTCGAATTCTCTCTGGTTTTGTGACCTGGACAACGTGGGCCACTGTGACGACGAGCAGAGCAGAACAAAGGCAGCCTGGGTAAAGTGCCAACTATGTAAACTCCCCACACACTGTCACGGAAAGGGTGAGCACCACTGCACACCCGTGCCGTTAGCCAATCAGGCTTCGGGTGAATTTTACAGCAGGAGGAAGGAAGCAGGGGTGTGATTTCAGAGGGCAATTTAAGAACACACTGTGATTATCCTGCTTGTTCCAAACGATCAATGACAATGCATATATTTAAGACCATTCCTGAGTCTTGATGTTTCTTGTCCACTACTAGAATCAGCAGCTCTTTTTGTTCTGAAACTTCCTCACGGAAGGTATAAGGTTCAACACTGTGAATGTCCTTGTCCTTAAAATCTGAAGAATGTTCATATTTTTTGTATTTTATACTAATTTTAATTCACTCAAACATTAAGTTACCAATATTTCCTGCCTTCCTCCATAATAGAATCTTAGTAGTGATGTGAGGTACGATTAGAGCTCAGATGGAAATGATACTTGTTCTCCCAGTGGATCCCTGCTTGAAGACTGAACCAGGAGTGTGTGTTAGTGGTAAAAGCTTCTCACCCACTTATGGTTTTTACAGCGTGGCGGGGCCCAGGAGCACAGAATCCTGCCCCTCACTTGTCCCCTTCCAGGGAGGGAATAACTTGTCTGGGAGTCTGGACTCAGAACCGGGCATGCACGGTACAGCCCTTCCCACTAGTGGCCGCCCCAGGTGGGTGACCTTCAGGGATCCAGCACCTCTTGCAACATGGTGCCTGGGTCTAAATTGGGGCCCACTTTTAGGAAAACCACTCACCTGTACAAATCTTCCACTGTCTCCAAAACTGATTTCATCAGTGATTTTAAAAAGGATACATAGGTCTACTATTTGAGTTCTTCTCTTTGTTTGTATTTTACAACTCATTCAGAATACAGAATGTGGGGAAAAGGGAAAAGGACAGGAAGAAGTAAGGAAATGGAGAGACACATAGTAGGTCACTTCAAAACCCAATATACTTTATTTGCTCACAGGTGGTGTATTAATTAGCAGAGTATTTATTATGGATACTATTATGCACATAAATACATAGAAAATAATAATTACTTTGTCTTGGGTTCCACCTATGTGGCAAGTAATGTGCTGTGTGTTTTGCTTTATTTATTTATTTAGAAATAGAAAGCCCAAGAGTAAGGGAGAGGGGCAGAGAGAGAGAGAGATTCCCAAGCAGGCTCCACGCTGACATGGGGCTCAATCCTATGACCCTGGGATCATGACCTCAGCCAAAATCAAGAGTCAGATGCTCAAGTGACTGAACCATCCAGGTGCTGCTGTTTTGTTCTATTTATTATTCCTATCCCAGTAACTGACATATAAAATGAGAATTAATATTCCCAATTAAAGGAAAGGGCCATTAAAATAAAAAAATTGTTCAACATTGTAGACCTAGCAAATGGACTCGCTAAGATCAAAATTCAGGCTAAAGGACTCCAATATCTATGTCCTCACTGGCACATCAATGTTTCCTCTCTACCACCACCATTAGTGTTATTTTTCAGGGGGCATAGTATGGCCCCTAGAGAACAGCTAATGATGGTGGTAGTTCAGAGTGAACTTGGATTAGTTGCAAATGTTTATTATAAACTCTAAGACCACAACTAAAAATGTTTAAAAAAAAAGAAATATAAGTTATATGCTAAAAAACACAGAAAATAGGATCATATAGCATGCTCATTTAAAACCAAAAGAGGCAGAAAAAGAGTAGAGGACAAAAATAAGAGCAAAGAACAAGAGCAACAACTAGAAAGCAGGAACAAATACAGTAGATATTAATCCAATGGCATCAATAATCACTTTGAGTGTCAATGGTCTAAATGAACTAATTGAGAGGCACAGATGGATTGAAACACAAGACCCAACTGTATATTGTCTACAAGAAATCCACTTTACATATAACACACATATAGATTAAAACTAAATGGACAGAAAAATAATAAACCGTGCTAACGGTAATCAAAAGAAAGCAGGAATAGCTATATTAATTTCAGACAGAACAGACTTCAGAGTAAATTTATCAGGGATAAAGAGAGGCCATACATAATGATAAAGGGTCAGCTCTCTGAGAAGACCTAACAATTCTTAACATGTATGCACCTAATAACAGAGCAGCAAACTATGTGGGACAAAAACTGATAGAATTGCAGAGAGAAACAGATGAATCCACTCTCATGGCTGGAGATTTCAGCACCCTCTCCCAGAAATGGAGAGACCCAGCAGGCAGAAAATCAGTAAGGACATAGTGAACTCTGCAACACCATCCATCAATTGGATATAAGACCTCTGTAGACGACTTCATCCAACAACAGCAGAATATACACTGCTTCCAAGTGCACACGGAACATTCGCCAAGACAGACCACATTCTGAGCCATAACACATATTTTAAAATATTTAAAAGATTAGAAATCATACAATGTCCACTCTCAGACCACAAGAGAATTAAAGTAGAAATCAATAACAAGAAGGTAAGTGGAAAATCTCAAACTCTGTGAGGATGAAACAATATACTTGTAAATAACACACGGATCAAAGAGGAAATTCAAGACAAGTTAAAAAATATTCTGAACTAAATTAAAATGAAAAAACAATGTATCCAAATTTATGGGATGCAAGGAAAGCAGTGCTGAGAAGAAAATTTCTAGTATTGAAAGCATATATTAGAAAAGAAGAAAGATCTAAAATCAATGACCTAAATTTTCACCTTAGGAAAGAAGAAAAATAAAATCAAATAAAACCCAAAGTCAGAAGAAGAAAAGAAACAGTAAGAATTAAAGCAGAAATCAGTGAAATTGAAAACTGGAAATCAACAGATTATCAAAGAATCCAAAACCTGGTTCTGTCAATAATGGCGACGTGTACTCATATGGCACTTAGAGAAATCCCACATTCTGAATGCTTTCCTTCTTCAAAATAAAGATTGAGCAAACTAAGCATCCACTCAAAAAGTGTTTTAAAACACAATGAATGGCCATCTGGAAACCGGAAAGGCTAATTAAAACTACAGAAATAAAAGTCAGAATATGTGAATTGGTCAACAAACAATGTGATTATCAAACCAAAGAAGTCTAGTAAAGCAAAGATCTGGTTTTTAGAACAAAATGAGCACACCTCAGGAAAATGCAATGAAGATGCAAAAGGTGAGGAATATAGATAATAAAATGGAATATGGCACATATCTATAATGGGGGATCAAATTTCTTTTGGAGATGAAAGGTTATTATAGCACATCTTCTGTGATTAGTGAATTGGTTGTTGTTATTTTTTTGTGTGCTTTTCAATTTTATGAGACCTTTCAGACCAACCTATTATAAGGGTTTAAGTCTCTGTTAGAGGGGAAGTCTGTACATGCACTGTCCACAATGGTGGCCCCTAAATTGTAATTAAAATAGAATACAATTGATATTCAAATCAAATTTAAAGAAAATATAATCAAAGTTAAAAATGTAATCTCGCAATTACTCAGTAGCTGCATGTGCCTAATGGCTACCATACTGGACAGCACAGGTATTTCTATCATGACGTACAGTTTCAGTGGAAAGTACTACTCTAAGACCAATGGTGAAAAACACATCTTTGGGAGCTTACCTTTTAAGACTAGTTTGCTAGATAAGTGAGAGATTGCTATGTCATTTCTCTATTATAGTATATATCATATGGTTAGGAATAATCTTATCAATCACAGCCACTAGAATGTTCAAAGCATGTTATCTTAGATTGATTGCTCAGTATGATTGTGTTTGGTTGACACAATAATATCTGAACAAGAACAGCTCAAACTTAAATCCTCAGATCCTATTTATGTACATTCCCAAGACACCAAGAAATATTTAAGCAAAGTTATTGAGTCAAGGCATGGAATATATTGCTTCTACTTAATAAAACCAAAATACCATGGGTTAAACATTATAACAGATTCCTTACAGAGATGTATAACATTTAGACATGACTTCAATTTCACAGTGGAAGAAGTTCACAGTCCTTCTCATCCAAGGATTTGTGGTATGTTTCTTCATTCATTCACTCATTTTATTAACTCAATGAATATTGGCAATTGCCTATTATGTGCCGGGTGCTCTTCTAGGCAATCCGGATGCAACTGTGAACAAAATAGACAAATACAGCTGCCTTCCTGAAGCTTATATTCCAGTGTGTGTGGGGTGGGGTGGGGGGTGGTGAGAGAAGAGAATAACAATAGACGTAAAAAAACCGTAAGAGGTTAAAAAGGAAACATGTCAGTTCTTCCCAACTCGAACTATCAATTCAACACAATTTCAATCAGAATTCTCCCAAATTGTTTTGTGAGTATCAACAAACGATGTCTAAAGTTTATATGGCATGGCAAATGACTCAGACTACCCCAGTCAATATTGAGGGAGAAGAACAAAGCCTTAAGCCTGACACTAACCCAACTTCACAACTTCCTATAAAGCTACAGTAATCAAGTAATACTAGAGAAAGCAGAGACAGACAGAGCGATGGAACAGCAGAGAGAGCCCAGAAACAGACCCACATAACTACGGTTAACTCATCTCTAACAAAGAAGCAAAGGCCACACAATGGAGAAAAGATAGTTCTTTCAACAGTTATTGAACAACTGGCCGTCCACACACAAAGAAATGAACCCAGACACAGACTATAAACCTCTCGCAAAAATTCACTCAAGATGGACTGCAGGCCTTACTGTAAAATGCGAAACTGTAAAACTGCAGGAAGATGACGCAGGAGAACATCTAGATGACCCTGGGCATGCAATGACTTTTTTAGATGCAACACCAAAGGCAGGACCCATGGAAGAAAGAGATGAGCTGAACTTCTTTAAAATTTAAAAATTCTGCTCTGTCAAGAGAACAAAAAGACATGGGATGCCTGGGTGGTTCAGATGGTTGAGCGTCCGATTTCAGCTTAGTCATGATCTCGCGGTTCCTGGGATCGAGCCCCGTGTCAGGCTCTCTCTCAATAATAAATAAACATATAAAAAAAAGAGAACAGAAAGACATGCCACAGACTGGGAGAAAAATATATGCTAAAGTCCTATGAGAGAAAGGACTCGACCATAAGAAAACAAACAACACACTAAAAAATAAGACAAAGACCTTAACCAACACCTCCCTAAATAAAATATGCAGATGGCAAATAAGCATATGAAAAGACATTCGACCTCATATGTCATAAAAGAAATGCAAAGGAAAACAACAGTGACATAAGACCCCACACCTAGGAGATCGACCATGATCCGGAACACTGGCAACATGGCATACTGATGAGGGTGTGGAGCAGCGGACACTCTCCTTATCATGGGTGGGAATGTAACATGGGGCAGCCGCTTTGGCAAACAGTGGGGCAGTTTCTTGCAAAACCAAATATACCCTTGCTATAAGATCTGCACTCAACCTGTTCGGTGTTTACGCCAAAGAGTTGAAAACTTCATGTTCACACAAAAGACCTGCCCACAGATATTCTTAATAGCTTTATTAATAAGCAACCAAGATGTCCTTCAGTAGGAGGATGGATAAGTTAAGCTGGGGTCCATCCACACATGAAATACTAGTCAGCACTAACAAGCAATGAGTTCTCAAGCCAGGAAAAAGCATGGAGGAACCTTAAATGCGTATCACTAAATGAAAGGAGCCAATCTGAAAAGGCTGCATCCCCATAGGATTCCAATTCTATGACATTCTGGAAAAGGCAAAACTACAGACAGTCGACCCAGCAAAAGCCCTCCTAGGAATTTATCTAAAGCATACAGGAGTGCTGATGCATAGGGGCACATATACCCCAATGTTTATAGCAGTGCTTTCAACAGTAGCTGAATTATGGAAGGAGCTTAAATGTCCATCAACAGATGAACGGATAAAGAAGATGTGGTTTATATACAATGGAATATTACTCGGTGATGAAAAAGAATGAAATCTGGCCATTTGCAGCAATGTGGATGGGATTGGAAGGTATTATGCTGAGTGAAGTAAATGAGTCAGAGAAAAACAGCTATCACATGTTTTCACTCATGTGGAATTTGAGAAACTTAACAGAAGACCATGGGAGAAGGCAAGAGGAAAAATTATTTCAAACAGAGAGGGAGGCAAACAATAAGAGACTCTTAAACAGAGAACAATCTGAGGGTTGATGGGGGGTGGAGGGGAAACGGGCAATGGGCACTGAGGAGGGTACTCGCTGGGATGAGCACTGGGTGTTGTATGAAGCGATGAATCACGGGAATCTACTCCCGAAGCCAAGAGCACACTGTACACTGTATGTTAGCTAAAGTGACAATAAATGATCAATCAGTCAATAAATAAGATAAACAAAAAAGAAAACAACAGATCAGTGGTTGCCAGGGGTTAGTGTGAAGGTTAGTGTGAAGGAAGGTATCAAAAGGCAGAGCGCAGGACTTTTAGTGCAGTGAAATGACTCCGTGTGACACCCAAACGGTGGATTCACGTCCCTAACAATTGTCCAAACTTACGGAACGCACAACATCAAGAGTAGACCCAGAGGCAAACGACTTTGCACAATAACAGCATGTCAACGGAAACTCATCAGTTTTGCTGTGAACCTAAGCCTACTCTAAAAAATGTCTATTAAAAAAAAAAAGAAACAAGTCAGGATGAAGAGGACATCAGGAGTACAACAAAGGAGGGCATTTCCGGTGAAATGAGATGATGAGGTTCCCCGAGGGCACCTGAGGGCAGGCTCAGGGCCACGCAGAAGCCACAGCAATGGCCCTATGGTCCTACAGGGTGGCAGCTGATGTGTGTTTTTGCAAAATAGCCACATGTGAAAGATGCACCAGCTAAGGCTGCTGCTGGTGATATTGGTGGTGGTGGTCATAACAGTAATAACCACCATTCGGCAGGACCTTGCCCCAACTGGACAGATCTTCCTGGGAATCCGCCCCCAGAGAGGGCACACTGGGGGCTTCTGGGGCCATCCCCGTGATCCCCTTGCACCGCCTGCCCAGAGAGCTACACTCGCCATCGGCTGATTCCACTCTTGCTCTCCTTCGGGTTTTTTGTCTACCTTTTATCTGGGGGGTGGGGGACGGCGGGAAGCACGAAGCACCTCCCAACCTGCTCACAGCCTTGCAATGACGTCCTCTGACCTGCAGACACAATCAGCACTCTCCACGGATCCAGAGGCATCACCTCCCAGGCTGCGCTCCCGCCCCTCACGGGACACTCAGGACACTCCCGTCGAGCCGTCCCCGCTCCTGTTCCAGGAACACGGGGCTCCCTGCGGCCTCGGGGCCTCCACGCCCACTGCACCGGCCCTCTACTGGCCTGGGGTCTTCTCGCCTTCAAGGCTGCAGTCACACGGTGGGCTGCGGGGACTTGCCTGCCCTCACGTGGGGGGAGGGCGGATAATAGCCCCAACCTGGTGGCACCCACAGCAACAATATAATGACAGGTGGTGGCCTCGGAGACCAATGATCTGGTTCAAGTCCCAAATCTGCTTCTCTTCAGTGTGAGGGTGAATACGTGTGGGTCCTGAAACCTAGTTCCTTATCTTTGCAAATAAAGGATACACCTAGCATCTAGAGCTATCTCCCGGGATGACAGTACAGATTAAACACATACACTTCAAAGGCAGAAGAGAGAGAGAGAGAGAGAGAGAGAGAGAGAGAGAGAGAGAGAGAGATTTTATCAATGTCAGTCAAAGCCGAAGGACATATTTCCAAGGAACGGAGACAGCAGAAGAGAGGAGGTGGCCTGCAAGCCCTGGTGCTCACCGGGAAAGGAAGGCCAAGAGGTCAAGGGCGGCTCAGGGAAGTCACAGCAGGACACCCACTGCCTGGGTGGTCCCGACAGAGAAATCCACAGGCATGGGGTGCGGTGGGCACACGTGCTTCTCGGCTGAGGTCACGGGTCCCCGTGGTGCTGTCGCCTTGTCCTACAAGCCTTTCCCACCCCCACTCGGTCCCTCCCAGGATGCGACCCGAGGGCACCCTTCCCACAGCAGCTGCTGGCCCAGGGCAGATCCTGCCATCAAGCTGCCACTGACCCCCGCATCCGCTCTTTGCCCTATTAGGTGCTGTGACCAGGGGTATTTCTCTTCCCAGCGGGCTTCTGCTGCAGACATAGTGCCTCCCGGTGTGCCCTTTCAGCCCCTGGATCCTGGATGGTCACACCCGATCTCCGTTAATCATATTGAAATTGGTTCCATTAATTTTGTGATCACAGCCCTGCCTCCTCGGCTCCAGGGACCAGGTGCCACGTCATTGTCAAGACCCCTCAGGCCAGACTTGTAAGGCAGGGATTTGGGGGGTGGGGATAAATAGAGCTTGAACACCCAAATGTCCCTCAGTGTCAGGCTCATGACATCAGGTAAGGGGTGCTGGTGAGCACGTGGGGCCGCGCACATTACGCGGAGCACAAGCAGCTAGACAAAAAGGCCCGTTTCTGAGAAGCTCGCAGAAGAAGCAGAGCAGTGATGCAGGGAAGGACCAGGCTGCGGGCGGGGGCGGCGCGGGACGGACTGCAGATGGCAGGAGGGTCCCTGCGGGGCCATGGATGTGTGCACCCTTGTACACGTGCCCCACACTCACCGGCCCCTGCGCTTACTGCGCTAAGGTTCCATTAGGTAAACGACGTCAGCAGAGCTTTCAGAAAACGGGGCGAGGAGCTCCACGAGCCAGTCCTGTGCGAGGGCCAGGATGCTGGGCTGGGAGGGTGCAGGAGGCTGGGCCACCAGGGGTGGCGACCAGGCCCTGGGGAGCAACAACCTGGCCGGCAGAGCTCCTAGGCCCTGGGCAGGGCTTATCTGCACACCCAGTCTGCTTCTCAAAGTCTTTGGTCCCTGAGAATCCCCTGAGCGGCTCATTGAAACCCATGTCCCCTCCCCAGGCTCTGAGCCACAGGACTGGGGAACAGGGATTTTTGTGACAACGTACGTACGTGTTCAGTAAGATTCACGCACACCGTTTGTGACATGGGGGCCAGGGCCCCTGCATCCTGTGTGTACCATCATCTCCGACTTGCAGGCATGGCCTCAGGACAGACAGGACGCCTGTGGGATGGCACAGTGCTGGGACGTCTCCCGTGTAATGAACCACTTGCAAGGTCACCATCAGAATCTGTGTTGGATTTGTTCTAACTAACTTTCCTTATTTCCAAGCAAGTTCACATTGGACACCATTATCTTCTGATGACAAACTGATAAATATCAAAAGTAATACTAAGCAGGACAATCTCCAGACCGAAAATATGGTGTAATGACAGCTGTTGTAACGTAGGGCTTGGGATGGTCATCTGTGCCAACACTGTAGATTTGACGTGACCTCTATAAGACAGGACATTCTGGGCCATCCCTTTAAACATCCATTACAATAGATACCAAATCTGACCATGCATGGACTCTAGCCTCAGTTATCCTGCAACTGGGTGCACTCTGATACACGTCAGAGCCATGAGGGGACCACAAGTTATGTGCGATCCTATTTCTAGACTATTAGCTCAAACTGTCGAATCGTTGCAGAATGTGGCTGCGCCCATTCAGATGGTCTTCTGTAGGTGCCTCTTAATCAGCTGTTATCAGGAACTGATTAGGAGGCAATTTTGTTTTGTTTTGTTTTGGAAAGAAAACATTGGCAACACCATGGCAGCATCAGTCATGACAATCGAGGACATTGCTCTATGGGCCTTCAAACAGCGTCGACCGGCGATGACACGGTCACAACGGACTCACTACTGGACAACTCAGGTGGGTCCATCACTTCTAGAGGGACAACAACAAAACACCCCAAACGAACAAAAAGCAACAAATAATGAAGACACCGGGCAGAGGTGGGATCCTTAGTGTGATCATAGAGGGCTTCTTGAAACTTCGCGTGGCAGTCTGCTGTCACCTTTGCCAACCAGTGAGCAGAGGACTCACTCTTCAGAATGGCTCAGAGACAGCTAGTCCAAGCAAGCTTGGGAACAGCTCTCCCCTCCTTTGCTGTGGCCGCGGAAAGAGCCAGAACAATCAGACTGAGCGTGTGGCCCTAAGCGTGGCCAATAGCTATACTGAGTCACGCCCATACGTTTTGCTGGACTGAGTGGCTGTTACTTCTAACCTAGCCCAGCCTCTCTATCACTTTGAATAACTGCTATTCTGTCAACCACCAAATATCCCCAAAGACAGGGGAGGCTAACCTACATTATTTCTCCCCCAACTGTCTGTGCTCAAAAGTACTTGTTGACTCTGATTCTAATTTTGCAGGACTCAGTACCTTCCGTAAAAACTCAGCAGAGTGGGAGGCGCGTGGGTGACTCAGTCAGTTGAGCGTCTGACTCTTGACTTGGGCTGAGGGATCAAGCCCCTCATTGGGCTCTTCTCTCTCTCTCTCTCTCCCTCCCTCTCTGCCCCTCCCCCTGCTGGCTCGCTCTCTTGCTCTGTCTCTCTCTCTCTCCCTCCCTCAAAATAAATAAATAAACAACTCAGCAGAGTGGGGTCATGGTTCAGTTTGGCCTTCGCATACCTGGAAGATGTTTATATGCTTTAAAAACAGGTTTATACCCAAAGAGCTTCTCATCTAAATGATTTACAACGTACTACTGAGGACAAGGAAACCGAACCTTAGGTAACAGAGAATGAGGACCATCCAACCACCTCAAACATGGAATAATCCAGTGACCCCCATGATACAAGCCGACTCATTTACCCCTGGCATTTTCACCATAACTCATACACGTAAAACTGACTGCTGAGGACTGAGGGGTGCCCCTCCCCCATTCCTTGCACATCTACTCTTACACCGGCCCCCCCACCACGTGCCGAGGCTCTCGGGCCTGGTCCCCACGTGAACATCCGATCTCCACATGTCAAGCTCTGCATAAAGGTAGGATGTTGCTTAAATATGATTAAAATACAGGTAAGAGCTTGAACACAGTGGATTATCAATAAAGAAGAACTCCGTGTCCCCGCTTGGATCACAGACCTGGTAATTACAGGGCAGCTCCTAGGCCCGTGGAGTTATCCGCGCTCAGGTCACCATCCCCCCCCTCAAAAAAAATCCAGCAAATTGAAACGTTTCTAAAAGGAGAGCGTTTTTTGAAATCAGTATATATGAATGCATAAGTATGTGTATTTCATTGGCAACAATTCCTGACAAGTTATGTTTTTTCTTCATAAAAGAGATTTTAAAACGTTTTTTAAAATGTTTTTTTTTTAAGTTTATTTTGAGAGACAGCATGTGCGCAAGCAAGGGAGGCACAGAGAAAGGGGAGAGAGAGAATCCCAAGCCAGCTCTGAGCTGTTAGTGCAGATCCTAATGTCGGGCTTGAACTCATGAACCGTGAGATCATGATCTGAGCTGAAAATAAAGAGTCAGACACTGAACTGACTGAGCCACTCAGTGGCCCCAAAAGAAATTTTAAAAAGAGAATGTCCCGGGACCTATTCTCTTCAGTTATTTCCAGGTGAGACATTCATTTCTTAACCAGCAAGGGCTATTGTCAGGGTGCTCCTCAAGTTGTCAATTCTCCACATGCATCTGTGGCTCAAACGCATTAAAAGGAAATGATACTGTTAGACATACTGCCGTTGTGGCCACAAGAAATGCATGGGGCCCAACAGCTGAGAACGGGGCTGAAATAAGGGGGCCAGCCACGATGTAGGACTTGAAATTTCTGTAGCCTTCCTTGATTAATTTTGGATTAACAAATGCTTCAAACCTCTCTGTCGGTCTCCCTGTCTGGTCTCTTACTGCTGAATCATATAATCCTGTGAGCTGATAGCCACTGGAGCTGTAACAGACACATAAGCCCTACGGAATGCTCTGGAAGAATCACAGCTTTCTGAGCGAGGTTGTGCAGACTGCAAGCTGCCCCCCCCCCGGCATCAAGTGATTAAAAGCCTGGTTCTGTACGTCTACATTCTTCCTGCACTGACAAGATCCAGTGCCGCCCAACCGGTCAGACTGCAGGATGTGGCCATGCCTGGGCGGAGGCGTGGGTGCTGGGTGGAAAGCCTGTCCGCCATCCAGTGGGCATGGCTCAGTCCAGGCTCCGACCCTCGTTAGACAGCAGCTTTGGGCACTAACATAATCTGTCTGCTCCTCAGACTCCCCTTACACAAAACAGGAATAAAAACTCCTCTGAAAATGTTACTGTAATGAAATGCAGGTGACTCTGCATGCAAAAATTCCTGGCACATAGTAGGTGCTTATCAATTATGTTCCCTGTTTATAATGGCTCCACTTTCATATTTTATGCAAAACCATGAAATTGCATCACTGACATGTACTTTAACATACATGTTCCTATGAGAAAGCATGATTTGCCATATGTTTGCCCCTTAGCAACCAAACACGGAATATAGGTTTCAAGGAGGCACACTGGTCCCCGGGCACACACAAATTAGAACTGCAGGTTCAGATTTTCCCCCAAGCTCTGGTTTAGGAGCTGGAGAAAAGCGATGGGTAGGTTGGGGGAAAAAAAAAAAGAGATAAACCGCTTTTGCATGAAAGCCTCACAGTCACCCCCACTGTCTGGTTACCAGGAACGGAGGAACACCACCACGTACATGACTAAAGCAGGTCAGGGCCTAAGGATGCGTTTGCTTTTCCCAGGAGAGGAAAAATACTACCAGAGTCTACCCTCTGGCAAGAGCTGAAAATTTGGGCTGTAAGAAGATTATGAACATGAAAACACAGTGAACGGAACATGTGGATGAAAGGTGGATTAGGGCACCATGGAGATTTGGTAATTTTGCTCATCACAGAAGGAATTCGCCAACCAGCATCCAACTAAACACGAAGGCAACGGCAATCAGACTCTGCTGAGGCTCCTATGTCTCTGTGTTTTCCCAAATACAAGAATAAACTGTTTGTTACGCTTATGGACTCTACACGTTTATCCCCATGTGCCCTGGGTCTGCGACCGCTGTGTCAAGGCCCCTCCACCCCACAGCAGAACGCCCAGGCCACACCTTCGACCAAGGGCAGATAAAAGGGCTGAAGCCCGAGAAAGGAAAGTTGGTTGGGGTTGACTTTGAAACCAAGATCAAACAAAAACGACCTCTCGGAAGTCCCTAAATCGAATCCATTTCAGAGTGCACGTCAGACAGTGAAATCTGAACTGCGAATAATTGCCGGATCAGAGGATTAATTTGCAAGAGATGCAACAGAACGGGATACCGTCTGAACATAACTAATATGCTTGGCCCGCCTGGTTGGATACGGACATTGCATTGATCAGATACTCCTTATATTATTGCACATGTAACACATTTTCTTACTGGAATATATATATATAACCATGTATGTAAGTCACTGGTTTGTATGTAACTGAAGACGGCCACCCAAAAATTTAATTTTAGGTTATGGGTCTTGAGACATTTTTACATTTAAATTGCAATCTGTGAGACTGTGAAATTATTTTTCCTAATAGACTTCACATTGGAAGACCTCAGTGCCCAAATCAGTTCACACCCTGCGAGTTCCATCACGCATCTAGAAGCACACATGTCCCAGGGACACTGTGCCTTTCTGGCAAGACTGGAAGCTGGGTGTGCCAGTTCTCAGCCCGGGCTGCACACATGGGACTCCATCCTGAGGCGAAGCCAGGGTTTTGTTTCTGTTTCTAAAGTTAAATAGATGTAAGGGCTTTCATTAGCCCAAGTGTAGGTAAACTTTGGCACGACCCAGCCTGTATTTACAACTCCAATTCAGGGGCACCTGAGTGGCTCATCTGGCAAACATCCTACTCTTGATCTCAGCTCAGGTCTTGATCTCACGGTCATGAGTTCAAGCCCTACAATGATGGGCTCCACACTGGGCACGGAGCCTACTTAAAAAAAAGACCCCAAATTCAGAGAAAACCGTTGTCCCATAAAGCCCCTGCGCCCACTACAGCCTGGGTTTCCATTTTTTCAAGACTTTAGACTGGGGGCCCATTTCAAGTATGTGGGCATCAGCTGTCTTCTAAAAAATCTCATAAACCAACTGGTTCTAGTGACACGTCTTACTATCTTTTCAGAGGGTTCCCAACGGGGAACTTGAAAGTGTTGGGGATCAGTGAGCTCAATTTCATTCGAACGAGTAAGCCCTTATGGTGCTCCCCAGTGGACAACGTACTGGATTACTGGAGGCAGAGGTAGGAATTATAATAGATATTAGACCCAAAAATGGTTTTTAGTGGGGAACATAATTATGTTATGTATCAAAGCTATATGAGAAATTCAGAATGATGATGCTGAATGGTGAAGGAAAGGCAATTCCTCACAAGGAACACACAGTGAGCTCCGTTTCTGCATACGGCACGCACACTTACACGCCACAGGGCTTGGATATTGAAGCCTTCACTATTTACCCTCCCAAGTCTTCCCCAAGCACTTGCACATTTCAGCTGGACACGGAGCTGTGCTATAAAACAGCCTAGCTTCTCTTCTGGCGGGTTATTCTGCAACCCATCACTCTTAGTTTTATTACCTAATGATAACCTGCAAAGGGAGTACTCAAAACTCCCCCAGCGTCACTTAGACAGACGTCTGCAAGTAAAACAAGGTTTATAGCTCCTTTGGCTGCAGCAGGGGGAATACAGAGTCAGAATGTCAGTTGTTCCAGGCATTTTCTTCATTTATGATACCTTATGAAGCACAAAGCAATCTCCCAGGTGCTGAGAAAGACAACTTAAAAGTGTGGGCAGTAAGCAATGCTTCCAAAAACTGCAAAAATAACACTTCTGCATTTTAATGGGTTTGCTCCAATGAGAGGTCTTTTTATCATCCCGCGTGCTTTCAATAAATCACCCAAAAGGTTCCAGTGGATATAAAATATATTCCAATTCCACTCCCATCTCATCTGCGGGGCTTCTCTGGAGGTCAGTGTAATGCCACCTCCTGGTTCCTTCACTTGATGTGAACCTGCTGGCACTGCCACGTGGGCAGTTCCTTTCTAATTAGGTTTGTCCCCACGGTTCTGTGGTTACAGGGGGGAGGTTGAGGAGGGCAAGAGGGCGCTCAGCTCCTACTGTGCGCTAAGCTCTGGGCTGCGGGCTCTCAGCATACACTGCCTCACTCCCTCCAGAACCCTGTGACGTCAGTGTCATTTACAAATCAAGGAGACAGGAAGGGCAAAGTGCAGAGCCACTCGGCTGGTAAATGAGAGAAACTCCACGCGAAGAACCCTTGTGTGACTCCAACGGGTATGTTTTTTCATTATGTTTCCCCTTTGGGTGTCTTAAGTAGTCATCTGATTCTGTTTCTTATGTGAATGTCCATCTAAACAGAGATCTTTCCTTGTATGTAGACAGTTCACCTTTTCCTGCTCCTCTGTTTCCCAGGATAATGACCACAGCCCTTTGATCGCAGGGGCTCCAAAGCTTGTTCACTAGCTTGGTTCTGGATTTTGATTTCGAAAATGCTTAATATTTATCTTAACTAACTTAACAAAGTAGAAATGGACATTTTTTTTCTTATTTTACGGTAAGTGCTAGCTTTTCATCCCTGAAAGTTCGCTGCATCACTTTTTGTGAAGGATTCAAGGTGGTTCCAGAATACCCTCCTTCAGAAATCATCATGTGCAAAAGGCAATCCCCCGTCATAAGCTTAAGAACTAAAGAAGGCATCGTCCAAGACGCAGAGACACAATTACGTCTCTATGCTCATGCAATAAGGCAAAGAAAGCTAAGAGGCAGACAAATCCATATGTTATATGTTGTATTATGTCCCATGACCCAAGTATACTGCAGGGTTTCTTATTTAAAATTTATTTAGAGATTCTGTCACCAGGGAAGTTCCTCACATGAGGAGGACTGGGAAAGTGCTCACTTTCTAGGGGCGTTTGCTGAGATTATGTACTGCACTGGCACTGTTCCTCGCTATGGAAGTATGTTCCCAGGAACCCAAGCGACAGGCTTGGATCCGTGTGGTGATTGTACAGGAAATGCTTTACAAACTCCATTTAGAACCATTTCTGGACAGAGCTCTCCACAGTCACGGCACCCTCTCTAGATATAGGAACCGCCTCCAGCATGGATGGAACTAGTATCTAAAATGAGGACTTTTCCTCCATCCATCCATCGTCCATCAGTCCCTCCATCCGTCTATTTCTCCATCCACCCATTTACCCATCCATCCATCCATCCATCCATCCATTTATCTATCTGTCTCTCCATCCTCCCATCCACCCACCCCTCTATCCATCCATCCAATTCCTCCCATGGGCCAGGAACACTGCTGGGTGCTGCAGTCCGGAAAGGATTCACAACAGCATGAACTTACATGTGGCTCATCACAGCTAAGGGACACCTGAGAGAAAAACACACAACGTACTCAGATGGAAATATAAATTGTGACAGAACGAAATGACCTTAAGGTCATCAAGGCAAATATTTGCTTCACAGATGTCGCATACTGGAAGAAATCCCCAGTTGCTTAAACTACATTTCCTTTTACATGTTTTGCTCCAAATTTCGAATGGTTGAAGATACAATTATTCAGTGACAGAAAACCGGGATGACTGGATACAGCACGTCATTGCCTATTTTTCTTTTATTTTACTACCATTTTTAAACTAAAGGCAACCAAACATTTTAGCATCACTGTAAATCTAGTAAGAGCAGGTGGATATATGTATTTTTACTTTTGTCTTAATTTAATTTTTGTTTTAAAACTGGTAACTTTATGTTTTTAAGTTTATTTATTTATTTATTGAGAGAGAGAGAGAGAGAGAGAGCGCGAGCGAGCAAATGCACAAGTAGGGGAGAGGCAGAGAGAGAGGGAGAGAATCCAAGCAGGCTCCACACTGTCAGTGCAGAGCCCGATGCGGGGCTTGAACTCATAAACCGTGAGATCATGACCTGGGCCAAGATCAAGAGTTGGACGCTTAACCAACTTAGCCACCCAGGCGCCCCGGAAACAGGTAACTTTTTAAAATACAATGACAGCATATACCTTATTGGATATGTCCATCTATTACCAATTGACCAACAAGGAAACATGTATGCTGCCCACGTTTCTTTAGATTATAAATTTGCAAATGAGATGTTTCTATTTAGTTTTCCTGTAATTTCACAGTAATTATGGAAAAGTCAGTATGAAATTAACACTGCTTTCACTACTATTTTAAAATACTGAATTTACTCGATTTAATGTCTTTAAAACACATGCTGTTTTTCCTAAAAAAAATAAAATAAACTCTTCAAGTAGTGAAATATATGTGCAATAGATGATTGCTATCATTAGACAAAGGAATCAAAATCAGTAAAAGTGATACGCTTCTGGAATAACTGACGAATGGGGCATCAACACAACAGCAAATGTACGTGGCTTCAAGGGGAGTTCTGAACCTGAGACCAGGGTCGGGGTTCCTGACGCCCCCTGTTGTCCGAAGTGAGCAAGGACAGGACTCGCTTTGTTAGAGTCTGGCCTCAGGCCTGAGGATGATGACACCCCAATCTCTCCTTCAGGAGTGATTTACATGGACGCTGAAAACACACGCACACGCTTGCACACACGAGCCCTGAGCGCCACTTTATTCCCGTACAATAAGTCCTGAAATAAGACTTTCAAGCCTATTGGGGAGACACGCTTCTCCCGCCACGCAAACAGCACAAGAGATCTGATCTGAACCAAATCAGTGGACAAGGGCAAGAAGAGCCGGCCCAGGGAAGGAATGTGTGCGTGCACGGGCCCCACCGCGGAATGTGCCAGCTCTCAGGCCTGCTGAGTTCTACTCCCTCTGGTCGGCCCAGTCTCTGCGTAGACGGGGCTGCGATGTCCCTGCTGTTTCTGCTCTGGGGTCTCAGTGTTTGTCCTCCTCTGACCCAGTGTCTGTGCAATGATTTCTGCAGAGCACCGGGACTGCTTCGTCACCAAAAATTCACTCACTTGTCGAATAACGTTTTGAGGGCTTTACTATATGCCAGACGCTATTGACAGGGCTGGGAATAAACCAAGCAAACGTCAGACATGAATCCCTGCCACACTCCCAACACTCAGCATGGCAGCCAGCTTGCTTGGTATGAAGATGTCATCCTTTGCTCCCAACTCCCCTCTTAAACTGGGCTTTGTGGTGTTGACGCCAGAACTCTATAAATCCCACTTCTACGCTGCCACCTGCTTGCCCTTCGTCTCCGAGCACAGCCCATTCAGTGAGGGATTGGACAGACTGAAGGTGGAAGAACTTGTTCCTTCCTTCCTGCCTCACCTGGACCTCCTGCCTGCCTCACCTGGACTTCCTGCCTGCCCCACCTGGATTTCCTGCCTGCCCCACCTGGACTTCCTGTCTGCCCCCTGTGGACTTCCTGTCTACCCCCTGTGGACCTCCTGTCTGCTTCCTGTTCCTGTCAGCCTTGCTCCACCTGGCAGTGACAGTCTGTTCTAGTTTAGGGTTCACCTGAAGAACCAGCAACACGCCCCTCAGAGTCCAGCACCAGCTGGCCAGCTCGTCCTACTCGGGAGGCTGAGCCTCTCTGAAGCATCTGAATTGTAAGAACCACAACTTCTTCGCTGGGTTCCTTCAGCCCCGGGGGCAGTACCCGTTTCCTGCATTTGCCATCTTGTAAAGCATCAGTATTCTCTTTTTAATTTTTCAGTTAACGCCTACTTCCTGCACTGCATTAATTCTCTCTCTTCAAGCTGTGCGGTTTCTGGGTCCTCGCTGGACTCTGACTGATACAGATAAAGATAAATACTCAGACAAACACAGCAGGGAAGAGGGTGGGAAGTAGGTTTGGAGGCGGTAGGGTAGGCGATTTTAGATGCGTGGGTCAGGGAAAGGGACATCCAAGAAGAAAACAGCCTTCCTGCTTTGCTTGAACCTCAGGCAAGCAGGACCCTGCTTTAAAGAGCCCAGTTTCCTCCGGCCCCTCTTTTACCTTCTAAACTGGGCTGGACGTTCTCCTAAATAGCCACTCCCTAATAGGCAGGCTTCAGGTATTCTTGTCCTTCAGAGAATCCTAGACTTGGCTCATCCATCAGAGGAAATGACCACAGGAATCACATTCCTCCTCCCCCAAAGAGACCCATTGGGCTGTCTCGGGCCATCTTGCCCATGAAGAAAATGCTGGTCATACTGGTTGTGGAGATGAGCCCCTGATGATGATCCTTACATCAAATATTCCACTGACCACAACGAGTGTCCGTATGAACGTTGTCCTTGGCGGTGACGGGGAAGCATCCGCCTCCTGATAAGGGACATCAGGAGTACCCAACACCAACCAAAAGGGAAGCTGGCCGTCTCTCCTCTCCCCACTGCTACCTGGCCCAGATCCCCAAACCAAAAACACATCTACTTTATTTTTAAAATCTCTGGCTCATATTCCAATACTTAACTCTTTCCGTTGGTTCCTCAGTATATGAACCAGTAATAGCATCCAGTGTGTTTGGAGAAAACATCACTGGACAGAGAATCTGAAGGCATCCATCCAACACCTTCCTAAACCCACATGGCTGTGCTATATTGGCCGTGTCGCTGCTCCGCACTGAAGTTCAGGTTTATCACCTGAGAAATAAGGGAAGTGGAAGAAACCTACAGATTCTATAATTACATTTCTCTCATTAGGTCATGTTTGCTCACAACGAATGGTAAGCTAACAGAAACATCACTGGTCACTTCAAGTGTAAAAGAGAATCTGATAAAATGTTAAGTTTGATCTATTTTTAGTGATGAACTACATTCATTTCTGTCAATTTCAAAATTCTACCTATATTTATTCTTAAGGAACTGGCAGAAACGTTTGTAATTACCTAGCATGCCTTTGGGCTCCCCACACATAACTAACAACTACCATAACTAACAACTAACAACAACAATAACTACCAACTTTGGCCTTACTTCCTCTAAAAAAACCTATGTTCTCTACAATCTTATTACATGCCTCCCAAGGCTGACATATTTTCAACCTGGTCTTGCCATCACTGGCCTTCTCAGATTGTGACACTACTCTTAAAAACTCTTATTGTCTCCTCTGACCGTCTCTGTTGTCCCTCCACTCCTGCTTTATTTTACTGGCTCTGGAACATTTTTCAAAGTCAGTTAAAACATTTAGTTGGCAATATTTCAGACAGTTTCCTAGGATTTATTGGGTGCTGCAGAAAAACTCTCCATGACTAGGATTTCCAGGGAATCCCTGGAGTCTGAGGTTGGGAATAAAATCTAGGGCCATTCCGACCAGTGCCCCGAGTGAGTCTCCAACCAAGTGAAGGAATTTTTCTTTTTTTTAATGTTTATTTATTTTTGAGAGAGAGAGAGAGAGAGAGAGAGAGAGAGAGAACAAGCATGAGCTGGGGAGGGGCAGAGAGAGGGAGACAGAGGATTCCAAGCAGGCTCTACACTGACAACAGAGATCCCGAAGTAGGACTCGAGCTCACAAACCATGAGATCATGACCTGCGCCAAAGTCGGATGCTTCACCAACTGGGCCACCCAGGAGCCCCCCAAGTGAAGGAATTCTTAAGTAGCCTGGGAACAGTAGCATTTACAAGTTCTCCAACATTGCCGGAAACAAGAGAATAGTTAGATTTTAGGAGAAGGGGTAGGTATCTCACACGTTAAAGCTTTAACAAACACAATGCTTTATGTAAGAAGAGCTAAATTTCACACAGATTTTGTGCCAAGGGCAGTGGACAGACTTGATATTGGGGGGGGGGGCTAAAGTGACAATCCAAGTAGTAAAGTATTTGTATGAAATACTTTAAGAAAATCTAATCCTGTCATATGCCACAGAATCCTTATCTAAAGGAGCCTCATTAACAGTATAGACTAATGGGAATTTTTAAACATTGTTTGTCAAAAACCTTACTGAATATGCCCTTTCTGAGTAAACTATATGCCCCAAAAGTAATTTAGGGTGTTCAGTATTTATGGAAAGAAATCAGATGAAATGAATGATAAAATGAATTGTATAGTTATTTATACCTCAAAACAGAGGATGGGTAAATATAGTATTTTTATCTATAAATTTGAAATACCATCATTCATCACAAGAGTTAAATGTTGGTTTGTGTTAACAGGAACTTGGGGATACAAAGGTGAATAAAATAAGGTTTCTTGAAGAGCCCACGGCCTGGTGTGAAAACACAAACTTGGGGCGCCTGGGTGGCTCAGTTGGTTAAGTGTCCAATTTCAGCTCAGGTTATGATCTCACTGTTTGTGAGTTCGAGCCCTGCACTGGGTTCTGCGGAGCCCACTTCTGGTTCTCTGTCCCCCTGTCTCTGCCCTTCCCTCACTCAGGCGCTCCCTCTCACAAATAAACAAACATTAAAAAATCCCTGTAGAGGCGCCTGGGTAGGCTCAGTCAGTTGGGCATCTGGCTTTGGCTCAGGTCATGATCTCATGGTTTGTGGGTTCGAGCCCCGCGTTGAGCTCTATGCTGACAGCTAGCTCAGAGCCTGGAGCCTGCTTCGGATTCTGTGTCTCCCTCTCTCTCTGACCCTCCCCTGCTCATGCTGTCTCTCTCTGTCTCTCAAAAATAAATAAAAAACATTTTAAAAACCCTGTAAATAAATAACTACAGGATGAATCCATATGTATTTTAAGAGAAGGCCCTGCTGCACCATAAACAGGGATTCTAAGCTCTGAGACGACTAGATGCCGAGGAAGGCAGCACTGAGGTAGAAGCCAAATGAGAAAATCATGACCCCTGATGGGAACATTTAAAGATGAAGCCATGAAAATTCACATGAATGGTCTTATGGATCCCTGTGAGGGCAGCAAGAGCCTGGTGATCCTGGGAAGCAAGAGTGTGCTGTTGTGTGAAGTGCTGGCCTCCAGGCAGGCTACCTAGATGCCAGTCCCACTCTTTTAAGAATTCTCGTGGGAGTCATCTGTGACATGGGGACAGTCAAGTGGTCTTGGGCAATGATCTGTAAAATTAGTTAATAAGAGCACCTAGTGGAGACTGACTTCCAGAATGGAAGTGTAAGGGGTGGGGTAGATCTGCTCTCCAGTGAAATGGTCGTTTAACTGCTAAAAGTTCCTCTCTCTCTCTCTCTCTCCCTCTCTCTCTCTCTCTCTCTCTCCCTCTCTCTCTCTCTCTCTCTCTGTCTCTCACACACACACACACACACACACATGAGTGCACTCGCACGTGCGCACATCCAAACCATTTAGAGTCTCTGTAAGTTGTCCTAAGGACATAAAACAGGGAGAAACATCTACTGGATTTAATTTAGTAAATCTTGGAAAGAATGGTGAAATTTGGTGGCATCTGAGCCGTGGTCTAGTCATATCCTCACCCTGCCCCCAGTCGGTGTGATGGAGCTCCCGACAAGGGTCCCTTGTCCCCCTGACTCCCAATCTAGAGCTACATTTCCAGGTGAGTGGGAGGAGGCCTCCTGCACCTGTCCTCCCCTGAGCTCGACACCACAGATGCTGTGCTCCATGCAAGCATGGCCACGAGGACCGATCTGCCTTCTACAAGTGGCCACAAGTCTCTCGACAGAAGCTCTACTCCAGACTCAGCAGGCTGAGCATAAGGGGGCCCTGAATGCCCCCGTACCAGCTCATCTGGAAGGCCCAGCTGCAGGCCAGGAAGCAAGAGCAGACAGAGAAGCCTGGGTCCTAACTTCCTCCTCCAGAGCGCCACTCAGAGGACAGGGTGTCTGTCACTCTGGGAGGAGCAGACCCCGCCAGCCCCAGCTCCTGGCCACTGGCACCTGGGTCTTACCCAGGAGGGCAGGCACCGTTAAGAACAGAGAGCTCACCTAAAGGGGCTCATTTTGCTCCTATTTTTTATTACCATCACTCTGGAGCCTGAATGTGTTCCCAGTCTGACTTTATTAAAGAGCAGTTTTGCAAGAGCTCGTCCCTAACCCTCCGGAGGAGCTCCACTGTCGTCAAATCAGACGCTAGAGCAGTCGATGCGCCCAGGGCGCTGTCAAAAATAAAGACACAAACACACGGACCGCGCAATCGGAACAGGGTGTGACACCAACGGCGGCACGGGCCTTCTGGAAGACGGCACACGCTCCAGGCTGCGCTCCGTGAGAAGCGACACCAGAGGCCGCAAGGAAAACGGACGTCCCGGAACCAGTCCCGCGGAGCCACGAAACCAACAAGAGAAAACTACGAGAGCGGCAGCCCCGGAGCGGCGGGCGGCGGGCAGGGTCCGGGCGGCTGCTCCTCTCCGTGAGCCTCTCAGCTTTTTAGCAGAGAATGAGGAGACGTGCAAGGAAGCAGAAAGGCGCGACCCCTAAACGGGAAAAGGGACACAGAAGTGGCTTCGGAGGGTCCCGGATGCTGGGCTTAGCAGACGCAGGCTTCAAAGCACCTGTTACAAACACGTCCGCAGAACCAGAGGGAACTACGTCTGAAGAATTAAAGCAAGACCTAAGGACACTGACATAAAATACAGACTGGGAGAAATCAGAAAAAGAACCAAATGGAAATTCTTTAGTTGAAAAGTACAATATCCCAGGGGTGCCTGCGTGGCTCACTCAGGTGTCTCACTCTTGATTTAGGCTCAGGTCATGATCCCTGGGTCATGGGATCGAGCCCCAAGTCGGGCTCTGCATGCACTGAGCATGGAGCCTACTTAAGATTCTCTCTCTTTCTCTCTCTCTCTCTCTTTCACATGCTCTCTGTCTCCAAAAAACAAAAGAACAGTACAGTATTGCAAAGGAAACTTTACTAAAAAGCTTATTAGTAGATCTGAATGGCCAGCAGAGAATCAGTGGATTTGAAGATAAAGTGATAAAGATTTTGCGATCTGAAGTGCACAGAGGAAAAAGCAAACGAAGGGAAATTAACGGAGCCTCAGAGAAAAGTACTACGCCATGGAGCACACCAACAGACGCACAATGGGAGTCCCACAAGATGAACACAGACACACCCACACGCATACACATCCCAGTAAAAGCGTAGAAAGACAAAGACAAAGGGAAAATCTGAAACAGCCATAAAATAAAACAATAAAACTGCAATGAGATACACAGCAGACTTCTCTTGAGCAACAACAGGGGGCGAGAGAGGACAGCATGTTCAAAGTGCTGGAAGGACAAGATTACTAACAATAACAAGAAGAAAAACAACCCAGACTGTCATCCAACGCTCTCTACGCAGCCACTCACAGCCACAGTGCGATACCACTTCATACCCCTCAAAAGAGTGATGATAAAAAAGACGGACACGTGCGGGCCAGAATGTGGGGAAATTAGAAACCTCCTACGATGCTGGGGACGCAAAGCAGGAGAGCTACTGTGGAAAACTGTTTGGACATTCCTCAAAATGTTAAACACAGAATTCTCATAGGACCCAGCAGTTATGCTCCTAGGTATAAACCCAAGACAAAAGAAGCATGTGGCTACATGAGAATTAGTACACAGATAACACTGTTATTCACAATAGCCAAAAAGAGCGGAGACAATAATATCCATCAACTGCTGAGTGGACGAAAAAATATGGTAGATGTGTACATTGGATTATTATTTAGCAGTGAAAATAGCGAAGCATTGGGGCGCCTGGGTGGCCTGGTTGGGTAAGCGTCCAACTCTTGGTTTCAGCTCAGGTCAAGATCTCATGGTTCATGAGTTCAAGCCCCGTGTCTGGCTCCTTACTGACAGTGTGGACCTCCTTGGGATTCTCTCCCTCTGCCCCTCGCTCGCTTGTGCTCTCTCTTTCTCTCTCTCTTTCAAAATAAACATTTAAAAAAATAATGAAGTTTTGACACAAGTTACAACATGGATGAAACGTGAACACGGTACGCTAAGTAAAAGAAGCCAGTCACAAGAGACTGCGTGTTGTACACTTCCCTTTACAGGAAATCGCCAGATTAGGCAAATCTATAGAGACCGAAAGTAAGATTAGGGGGCCCAGGACGGACGGGGGCTGGGGAAATGGGAACTGTCAGGGGGTTCTTTCTGAGGTGATGCATTGTCTCAGATTGGGTGGTGGTGATCTGCAAATCTGCCACAGACCACTGAATTACACATTTCCGGGGGGGGAATGGTGTGTGGACTACACATCGATAAAGCTGAGGCGTCTGGTGGCCCAGTTGGTCTTGATTTGATTTCAGCTCAGGTCATGATCTCATAGTTTGTGAGATCGAGCCCCACACTGGGCTCTGTGTTGACAGCACAGAGCCTGCTTGGGATCCTCTCTCTCCCTCACTCTCCGCCCCTGCCCTGCTTCTGCTGCCTCGGTCTCTCTCAAAATAAATAAATAAACTTAAAAAAAACAGTACCTAAGTTAGCGTGATCATTAGGCTAAGTGAGACAGCAACGGTGAGGCTGGTAGCCAAGTATCAGTCACAAAATCCACAGCAAGTTAACACTCACTGCTCCTTCTGCTATGGTCCTGGCCATGGCTGTTTCCGCACTCACTAACACAGTTATTATTTTTTTTTTTTTTACTGTTTATTTATTTTTGAAGGAGAGAAAGAGACAGAGCGTGAGCTGGGGAGGGGCAGACAGAGAGGGAGACACAGAATCCGAAGCAGGCTCCAGGCTCTGAGCTGTCAGCACAGAGCCTGATGTGGGGCTTGAACCCACAAGCTGCGAGATCATGACCTGAGCCGAAGTCGGACACCCAACCGACTGAGCCACCCAGGCGCCCCTAACGCAGTTATTTTTGAAAGGTACCTGCTGTGTGGCACACATTTACACACCCATGCTGGTCATCACCACAGATCTGTGATGTCAATTAGGTAGGGACATAAGAATTACACACACTACCTTTTCTAAAAATAAACTTCAGGCGCCTGGGGGGCTCAGTCAGTTGAGCATCCGACTCCTGATTTCAGCTCCGGTCACGATCTCACGGTTCATGAGATCAAGCCCTCTGTCTGGCTCTGTGCTCACAGTGCGGAGCCTGCTTGCGATTCTTTCTCTCTGCTCCTCCCCCACACATGCTCTCTCTCTCTCAAAATAAATAAACATTTCAAAATAAAATAAAATAACCTTATGGAGTGAAATAACTATTTTGAGTCAAGATACTTGGTGGCTATCAGGACAACGTTACAGGTCTTTTTGGGGTTTACAGATGGGGCAGCGGAGAGACCAACGTTAGCAGTCTTCCCCGGGACAGCCTGTGACTCCGCCGTCGGGCATCACACCCCGATTCCGCTGGCAGGATGCAGCTGGGACAAAACTACTTCTGAAACCTACGCTGGAGCTGCCGCCTCCCGGACGCGCGCCCTCCCCATCTCCGGCACCTGTACTTTTCCTCCTGTCATCACTGCAGGGACATCACCTGTGTCCCGGCTCTCTCCTCGGACAAACAGCTCCTTGTGCCCGGCTTTGGCAGGCTCCCGTGCCGCCCAGGCCTGAGGCTCATTGGTTTTTCACAAGATCCTCAGGAAAACAGCCATTTTAGTCTTGCAAGCATATTTACTTACTATAAATAAGACCACACCATCAGCTACTCACTTCGACAGTGCTCCTCAGGCCAGTTATTAGAGAACTACAGCCACGTGCTCCCAAACTCAAAAGCTGAGAACCTGGGGAGAAAACTACTTACCAGCTTGGAAACTGCACTGTCTCACAACTGTAAACCAAGTTCTCCGGTTGAAGACGTTAAAGTCTCAGTTAAGCAACATATTTTAACTTCAAGGTAACGGTCCCATACGGTAGGTAAAGGAAACCAGGAGAACGGGATATAGGTTACTTCTCCCCCACCAGGGATCTTGTTTTCCTAATGCTGTCCATTAGGGTCTGCCAAGGTGTGTGAGGGACAAAAGGACAAACAAAAGACAATTCTACTGACAGCTATCGAATGCCGGGTCAACTAGAAACACTGAAGAAAAAAAAAAGCTTAACCGAGATCTACCTGGTACCGTAATTCGATCCTCCCTCCAAAAAAACAAGGACAAAAAAGAAGCCCTCATCTGATGTAACACCATTTTTCTTCATTCCTTAAGCGATCTGAAGGAGGAATGGGGTAGCCATCAATCAGGAAAGAAATAACGGACTTGGCGGTAGTTGAGGGACTTTCCCATTCAATATTTTTTCTTATCTGGCTAACGACAGAGGACTGCTTATCCTCCCCTTTTCTTCTGTAAAATGCCTTTGATTTGTCATAAGGCAAATGCCCCTGCACCTTCCACTCCTAAGTCTAGCTGAGGTCATGTGTGTAATGATCCTCTACAGACAAAGTATCAGCGAAGTTGCATTTAACGGATTTGGAAGATTAATGGTGAACGCATAGATTTCTATTCCAGTGACGGAAATATTAAATTCCAGCGTTCACTGTCCAGAGGAGTCTTTTTCCTGCTCTTTTTCACTTCTTTATCGCACGTGTAGCTGTCACTTACGACTTGTGCCGTTAACTCCGATGGAGATCAAAGAGAACCAGAAATCTCAAGCCACTGCCAGCCCACTCGGCTCACGGGATGGCGTCCAGGGCACAGCTCAGCCATCAGGAGAGCCTTGGCTCACAGAGACCTGGGCGTCAGTAAGCCTGCACCCCTGCTGGGTTCATGGGAAGCACCTCGCCCAAGCTCCGCAAACAAATCAAGGACAAGAGTTCTGAAGGCATGGCACACCTCCCTTCCACACAGGTGGCTTCCATTCCCAGTCCGAGCTTTCGTTAGAGAAAGCCAAGGAGGAGACCTCTTCCTCTGATGTATTATATGAAGAGTTCTAGCCCTTTAATTAAGGGAGATCTGTTTGTCTTGGGAGAACATGGAAGAAATCACCCACGCTTTCGTCAATCATGAAAATTATACCAAATAACCGCCAAATCCTTGGCCAATCCTGGTTGCGTCCATTCTCAAACCAAAAGCCCTTTACCAATTAGGGTAGACATGGAATCAACCCATTTCACATTCCCCTGAAAAGCAGGTGTTAATATTTCTTGAAACTTTTTAACAGGATTTAGCATTTGCACATTTGTAGTATTCGAAGGGATTCAAATACTTCAGCATTCGATACTCACACAGCCATACACAAATCCTTCTAAGATGCAGAGTCTGAATTCCCTCTTTCCAAAGAAAGAAAGAAGTTTAAGACAGACTTAACACATTTTCTAGAAATGTAATAAATGTTCAAACACCTGTTTGCTAAGCCTTTAATGTGCTCACGACCTTAAAGCGTGACCACACATTTTCACTCAGCTACCTAAGATGTGTCTCGCTCATCCATGTCTGACAGATTAATATACTCAAGATTCTAAGTACCTACTGAGTTCTTCTTGCTTAAAAATATGGAAATATTTCAAGAAAATTAAATGACGAGGCATTAAGATTTTGGCTTGGGTCAGCCTGGGGGATGCCAATATCTTCTCAACTTGGCTGAACATTCCTTACTGTAGGGACCAGCAAAGGGGACCCTCAGAGGCATTTAAGTGATGTTCAATGTCTAAGTCAGATAGAATAAAACCTTGGTTTGCGAGTAGAATTTGTTCCAGAAACATGGTTGTAATCCAGAGCACTCGTATATCAAAGCGAATTTCCCCATGAGAAATAATGGAAACTCATGATTCATTCCACAACCCAAAAAAATATTCATATAAAATGACTACAGCACTGTAATATAATACACAATATTAAAGAAAATATAAAATATAAAGAAAAATAAACATTTTACCCTGCACTTACCTTTGAAAACCTTCGTGGCTGGTGTGAGGGAGACAAGAGAGAGGAAGGTTATTGTGTGGGACGACTTTCACTATCACTAATGGAATCACTATCGGCTATCTATGAGCTCAACACAATCTTTTTCTTTTCCTGTGACTTTAAAACAAGGAACCTTTCCAATGACCTAGAATGAAGCCAAGCATTCCTAGGCTCACTCTTGTCTGGAAAAGCAAAGGACTTTCCATAGGTGCTTTGAAGTGAGAAAAAATACACTAGTGCCAGTTGTGGGCACCTTCCAACGTTCTGAAAAATCACTGATTTCTGCCAAACACCATGGCCTGAGACTGAGCATTGAGCATGGGAAATGATCACCCACAATCCCACAGAGAGAGGAGAGAGAGAGAGAGAGAGAGAGTGTGAAGAGCCACTGGCTCAGTTGTGATCATGTGACATTTGGCATCATGAACTACTCCTATTACTCGTTTATCAAATTAAAATTTTTCGGTGCACTGGGGTGAGTCAGTCGGTTAAGTGTTGACTTCAGCTCAGGTCATGATCTCGCGGTCCGGGGGTCTGAGCGTCGGGCTCTGGGCTGACAGCTCAGAGCCTGGAGCCCACTTCTGATTTTGTGTCTCCCTCTCCCTCTGCCCCTCCTCCACTCATGCTCTGTCTCTCTCTGTCTCTTAAAAATTAATAAATGGAATGTTTAAAAATAATTAAAATGTATTAGAAATGTTTGCTCGTCTTGCAGAACACGCCCAGAACAAGTTACTCGCAATCCAAGGTTCTAGGGCACTAAGAAAACAGGGAACGCATTTCTTAGTAGACTCATCAGTCCAGTAGACCTTCACTTCCCGGCCATGGATTCATCACCGCATCTGGAATGAACACCCGAATCTGGAAGCATGTGATCCTCGACAGAATGACAGAGGGAAAGTGCTTGCAAGCAGCTGATCAAAAATCAACCCGGCCAACCAGGGGAGCGCTGTTGTTCTATTCGGAGTGAAGACGTTTCTCCACCGCTAGCAATGGACCAGTGAGTTAAAGGGAAACCATCCCCGAGTTCACGTCTTCAGACCTGGCCGTACACTCTAAGAACAAGTTTCATGCTGGCGTACTCTTCCTCAGTTCTTCTAAAACAACCACAGAAGTCTGGCCACGTGCGCCACAGCCAAATGTGCCGAAGGACGCAGCGCCCCGTGCTTTAGACAGTGTGACTTGACCACGTCCTCCTGCTTTTACAGATCAAAGAAATTTGTCTTGCAATCATAGAGGTGGCGGCTAAAATATCTCAAGGGAAATCTCATCACCCTCCCCTTCCACACACACCCCTGTCCCCGTCACCTCGCTACAGGCAGTGGGTACTCACCAAACCTTTGCACGTTGAAAGAGCCACTGAGGAATTTTTGTGGGATCGTAAGGAGCCTTGATAAAAACAGAAATCCTCAGGCGGGAAGGTGTGCACGGACTTGGTGCCTCCCTTCCCCAGCGTCTGCACCATAAACCCAGGAGCCAGCAGGTTGCTGGAAGCTTTCAGCTCCATGTGGAAGTCGTGCCTGAAGCCCTTCAGCCGAAGGTGAAGAGATTCAACCCCGAGCTGGGCCAGCGCCCTCTTCCTCCTCTGAGGGTGCGCGATTTCATGCGACACGTAGTCTCCGTTGTGGTCAACCTCATAGGGAGACACCAGCTCATACTCTGAAAGACAGAGACAAGGGTTGGCTGAGTAATTTCAGAAGAAAAGTCTCTGGGAGTCAGTCAGTCTTAGAATATAATTTGTTTCCAGCTGACACTTCCACCCGAGAGAAATGATGGAGGAAATTGCAACATGGAGCCAACCTCGAATCGACGCTGTAGGACGCGTACAGTCAGAGTCAGAAGGGAAAACCTCCAAGTGGCCTGTGAGGGAGTCACTGCTCCCCAATCATGGGCTATTCCCAGGTCCCAGGACAGCAAACTCTGTAACACCTCGAAGGAAAGACAGGCTACAGACCCAAGAAATTTAAAAACTGGTATGTTTAGCGTTACATTTCATAAATTTCACTTTATACTCATGATAATACGTAATCATCCATGGCTCTAAATATTCTTTTAGTCACACTTTGGTTTTTTACAAACATCTTCATTGAACTGACAAGAAATTTTAGCTTAGTTAAAAAGGCAAATGTAAGGGGCATCCCTTGCTGCTTAGTATTGTTATATTTAATTGTGAAATCAAGGAATCCTATAAATCCTATGCACACATATTCCGGGTTCCCAGATGCTAACATCTGGAAATGCTCCTATGTGGCTGCCCCCACTGAAAACCGCGGCGGACCCTCTCGTTGGCCTGAGTTCTTGGCCCTCCATCAGAGTCCACAGCCCAGGGTGTTTCCGGATGCGCACCGAGGTCCTCTGCTCACTCTGATTCCCAGTACGCAAGCCTAAAACACGCTCAGATAAATAATTTTTGGAAAAGTCTGGAAACCCCTGAGGGGCTGTCAGAATTCAGGACCCCCTTACAGGTCTGCCAGGTTTCAGCCACCGACGACCCCCAGTTTTGCCTTCTCTGTACATCTGGGTCACTCCCTTCCCTGTGGGAAGCCCAGAAGGAAGCTTCCAGGCTCCTTTCATCACCAGTATGTGCTGTTGATGGATACTCGTTAACCGGGACCCTTTTCTGCCCTAGCGGGAGTTAGACACGTTTCTTGGAGTCATAAGATAAGTAAAACAGAATCCCACAGAAATGGCATTTGGTCAGAAGTGAGGGGTTATGGGGTAATTATTTTTTCTAGAAAAATGAGGTTTTCTTCACAATCAATCTCTTTCTATGCAGGTGCCCAACCATGTGTCCCTGTGCTGTCTGGCAGGTAACGGAAACGTTACTCTGGAAGGGAGCAGGCAGCCAGTGACTTTCCGTGGGTTGGGAGAGGCAGGGGAGGCCAGGGAGGGGAAGGCCTGCCTGGAGCCCCCCATGTGGAAGCCTGTGGCTAGGTGAGTGTCCAGGGCCACGCAGCCAGCCTCATCAAGTGGCGAGTCAACCAAAGGCTGGGCTACGGCCTCTGTGACCCCAGGGATGCCGTCTCCTCCAGTCAAGAGCTTTTTTTTTTTTTTTTTTTTAAAGTTTATTTATTTATCTTGAGAGAGAGAACCAGCAGGGGCAGAGACAGAGGGAGACAGAAGATCCGAATCAGGATCTCTGCTGACAGGAGACAGCCCGACGCAGGGCTCAAACCCACGAACGGTGAGATCATGACCTGAGCCAAAGTGGGACACTTAACCGAACTGAGTCCCCCAGGCAGCCCGTCTGGTCAAGAGCTGTGACAGGTGACTCTTCTGGGCCCCCGGCTGGGCCCACGGGCCTGGCCCTGCCACACAGGCCTGAATGGGCACCCTGAGGGTGGGCGGGGAGCTGGGCCCAGGCAGCAGGGCCTGGCAGACGACTCAAGCCGCCCTGTCAGCATCTCCGTCAGGGCAGGGCATTTGTGTCCCTCGGGGTGACATGCACTATGGTTGTTTCATGGTTTACCAGGAATGTGAGAAAATAGAACAGCTCGGGTTAAACTGTAGGCCTGGGTAGGGGTAAGGGGGGAACAAGGCAGGATCTCGCTGGCAGATGGGAGGCGGCCAGGCCCAAGAGGCGGAGGGCAAGCGCAGGCCTCTTTATCTTGCACGCCCCCCCACCGCCTGCCTCACCCCCAGCTTTCTGGGGGTGCCGCCCCTCACCCTGCCCCCAGGGCTCTCGGGGAGCCCTCCCCACCTCACCCGACTCCAACAAGGCTGGTGAACTAGCTCATCAGCACATTTCCTGCACATAAAAAATGATCACCTTTGTAAAAAATCCAATTGTTTCCAGATGACATTGGCCCCATTCTTCTGACCTTTGTTTTGGAAGTCACATGATAGGTCTCTTTTATCTGGAGGGGACACGAGATACCTACTCTCAAAATAGCATCACCGAGAAGCCTTTTACATGAACACATCCAGTGTCCCGTTGACAAAGGCTTGACCACCAGCTCCCTGAGGGGAAAACATGAAGGGCCAGGTTTGCGGCATTTTGCCAATTCCCCTGGGCTGACACCCCCTCCACAGCGGATTTCCACGTGACGTCACCCAACACGGGGTGTGGAAGAGGTGTGCCCCGTATCTGCGCCTGTGCGTAGGCCCATCTCCCCACGCAGATGTGACTGACGTAAAGAACCTCGAGAACACAGATAATAGTAAAACCTAGCAAAATAATTATAAGGGATGAGATTTGAGGATTTCCATTTTGTTTTTAATAGGATTTATTTCACTGTAACTTTATATATCTTAATTTTAATGTTTATTTTTGAGACAGAGAGAGGCCGAACATGAATGGGGGAGGGGCAGAACGAGAGGGAGACACAGAATCCGAAGCAGGCTCCAGGCTCTGAGCTGTCCGCACAGAGCCCGATGTGGGGCTCGAACCCACGAACTGTGAGATCATGCGCTGAGCTGAAGTCGGATGCTTAACAGACTGAGCCACCCAGGCACCCGATTTATTTTGATTTTCAATGACCAGCTCTGCAAAATTTTACGGAAAGTAGCAGTCCGCTCAGGAGGACTGGTGCCCGGTGACCGCAGGACAGAGCTGTACCAACGGCTCGGCCACTCTTCGCGGTTAATGACAATCATCCCCAAGAAGCAGGGAGAACGCGTGTGACGGAAGGAGACTTGTTTTCCAGTCCAGTCTGCTGATTCTCAGCCGGAGGGATCCCCCTCCCACAACCCCCAGGGGACCACGGTCTGGAGACATTTCTGTTTGTCACGAAGTGGGAAGGGGACAGTGGTGCTCCTGGATCCTGACGCCCGAATCCAGAGACACGGCTACATATCCTCCGATGCCCAGGCCAGGCCTCCGCTACAAACTGGCAATACTGCCCAGGTGGGGGAGTCCTGATTTAACCCCAAGGCGGTGCTTACCACCCAATGTGTACTCTCAGTTACATATAAATGGACGTGGAAAAGGTCATCACTAAAGAATCCAGTGAATGAACAAAATAAGCACAGAATCTCATCATGCACACAGTACTATCTGAAAGAAGTCAATATGTAACTTCAATAAATTGGAAAAATTAACTTTTAAGCCTAGGTTTTAAGATGATAATCCCCTCAGCCATCAGCTTGCGAGTTCAAGAAAGAAATGAGTGTGATTCCTGATCTCTGAGAATCCTTTCCATTAGACCCATGTCCCATACACACTTGGTGAAGGAGGGATACGTCACATACGGCTGCTCCCGTCAGTGGTCAGGGCGACTTGATTTCAAGAGGTTTTCTGACCACAGCGTCGGGCCTAAGACCGCTCTGATTCCCAACTCTGTGCAGGAGGTGTGGACCGCCTGTGCGCACGCAGGGCTGGTTGGTACCAGCTGCAGAGAGAGGATCTGCACCCCGGATCCTACCCCTGTCTTCAGTGACATCACATCCGCGGCTTGAGAGCCACGAGGGGGCAAGTTTGGGAACCAGAAAATGTTACAGATCCAAGCTCCAAAGAGCCTGCTGTTAAAGATTTACAAGCACACCGCAGGTGAGCCTGAAAGAGATCGCCCTGTCTCACGTTACCAGAATTATTTGATTGTAAATCAAAAGAATCTCCCAGTGGGCACACACTAGCAATCCCTAGAATCTCCCGGTGCGCG